>JAHLJS010000001.1:106310677-106765880 GCA_038502445.1 Eremochloa ophiuroides | reverse complement strand
AAGAAGCAACAATGAACAATACGATGATAGACACGCATAGATAATTATCATATGGCCTTCTTGTCCTGGCAGCTCGAAGAGCATTAGAGCGAGCATCTTTCACACACATTTTGCACTTGACCACATACACGTTTGTTGGATCAGGAAAATATCCATAGTTCCGGCCAAATGTCCTCAAACATCCTAGATGATACAATCTGTCGACCTATAAGTAACAATGTTAATTGCTCTACAAAATTAGAAATGGGAAAAGCTCTGTGAATTTGTTGCTCACCCATTCTGTCGCCACCGCTGGCTGCTGCCGCCCTAGTGCTCGCTGCTTGGCTTGCTCCTGACCCCTGCCTCTTGCCAGCACCATCGCCAGCCATGAGCCATGTGCCCAGGCGCCCAGCTCCCTCGAGCGACCCCCTGCCCTGCCTGTGCTTGACCTGGGGCCAGGCTCGCAGCCAAGATCGGCCCGCCTACGAAGCAGTCCGTGGGTAGAGCCACCACCGGGCAGGCACCGGACGCCGCACGCGCAGCCGCCGCAGGACGGAACTAGGGTTTCACCGACCACCCGAGCCTCGTCGTCCATCTCGTTGGTTGCCTCGCCTCTCGGATCCGCCTTGGCGCCCACCCCTCCTCTCTCCTCCTCTTCTCTCCACCAGCGTCAATCCGCAGGGAAGAGGGGGCGGCGTGTGCACCAGCACAGCGCCCTGCCGCCGCCTTGGGCCCTGGTAGTCGCCTCCGTTCATCGGGGCTGCGACGCCGACGCCGGAGATCCTCGGGGTGGAACACCCACGCCGATGCACTGGATCTGCGGAGGCCGGAGGTGAGACAGGAGAGCGAGAGCTAGAGAGAGAGAGAGAGGAGAGGGAGTTTTTTTGAAACTTTGAAAGAGAGGAGTTCGGGCCCGTCAGTCCGCTCTCCGCTGCAGGTGAGGGATGATCCGGCCGTCCTCGACCGTCAGATGTGAGTGAGTGAGAGAAAATGAGAATGAGGAGATCTCGGACGGTTCATAAGGTAGAAGGAGGATTTCTATGGGTACAACATGGGGTACACTAAGAATGCATATCTGGACGTCAAAAAAAAAAAGAATGCATATCTCAGTGAGGTATTTGATGGGGTGGATCTAGGAAAAGAAAATTTTGGTGTATTTGTATGGGCAGTAGAAGATGTGTAGGGTCAAGAAAACAACCCTCATTCCAAATTATAGTTCCTCCATTCTAAATTATAGCTCGTTTTAGTTTTTTCTAGGAGAGAGTAGAAAACAAATCAGGTTCTTTCCTTTTTTGCCACATCACTACATGGCTCATGACCATTAATTTATCAGTCATACGTTCCAATGCTAATAAGCTTGGATGATCTGCAATTGGATGGATGTCTCGGATGCACAGGTGTAGATGCAATCATGCAATTGCTCTTACCTGGATGAGCAGAGCAAGCTACTCCACGCACACACTCCTCTGTCTCCAGGCTCCAGCTGATGTACGATTCCATGGCCATTTTCAGGTTCCTGCTGTCCTGCACCCCGGCTTCCGGCACTTGCGCTCCTGCAGCCCTGAAGGACGGTGCCCAACTGCCCATGGACCGCCGAGAACTGGTGGAAAGATGTCTCGCCTGCCCACGGATCGCCGCCTCCGCTCCGCGGCGCGCTGGCTCGCGGTCGCGCGCGAGCGTGGAGTGGGCTCGCGATCACCTGAACTGCACCGCGCGGGTGCTGCTCCCGCCGTTGTCCTCGCGTCCCAGTCCAGCTCGGGCAAGCACCAGCGGCCCATCCCGCCACGCCACAGTGCCCTCGCCGACACCGCCACGCCACAGTGCCCTCGAACCGCTTGCTTCGCCCCGCGTCTGGCGGTGCAGATCACGAGCGGGCAAAGAGGCACCTGGGGAAGGTGCTGAAACCGCGAAGAGAGAGGTCGCCGCAGTCCCTTCGCCTGCACTTGGCGCCATCCTTCTGTGCTCAGCGCGATAAAGGAGAAATGGTGAGAGGATCAGAGGGAGAATGCGGGGGAGGAAATATGGCGGTGGGGACAACGAAATCTAGGCTCCGACGGCTAGATGCTGGACTGGGTGATTCGACTGAACGTTTGGACTGGACGGGCCTTGGGCAACATTAGGGCATGGGTAGGGCCGGGTCCAAACAGAACCTAGCAGGAAAAAAACTTAATTAATCAGGTGGCTGCTTTAATATTCGTGCTAATCTCATGGGAATTAAGGACCACCAGAGCATTTCTCTTATATTAAAGATTTAATGTATCTTACAACTTTAGGCTTTATAAAAATACCCGTGAATAAAACAAATAGACCTATGAGAACCTGCCTTTAGGGGAAAAAAATGGAACAAAAAATTATGGGGCAGCACATCGGAAAGGGGCGTTGTGGGCAGCAAAAGGTAGCTAAAATGGGAAAAAAGTAGTAATAGTGAAAAAAGTAGTAAGATTTTGGGGGATAGCTGGCTAGGCTCCTCCAGTCTTGCTATTCAATTTTAGGAGACATGAGTAATACTAAAGGAGAAAACAGCTACACTGGTTGACATGCAGGATCCCTCCCAGGGTACATTTTTTTTTTTTTTTTTGCCCCCTATCGTTAATTTCTAAGACCAGGCTACTAAAACCAGAGATAATAGATTTTGTGGGGCATAATATTGAGTTTCTTTACGGTACACAATACTTTATACCAGTATGAAAGGATCCGACGGTTGAGATTAATTGTACACTACTAAAACCTTCAGCTATGGTATAGGTAGTATACATGAGAAAGTATACGTGGTATAAGGGTATGATTGGAAATATGTCAAGTGGCATTATTGAAATATATCAAATCTTTCTTAATTTTCATTCCTTCATTTCCCTTTATTCCTTATCTCTTCATTTCTTTTCTCATCCGTTCGTCTCGCACTCGCACTGGTGGCGCGCCGCGGCAACGCGGCGTGCGGCGACGGCGCGGTGGGGGGACGGCGTCCAGGCACATCGGAGTGGTGGGGATGGCGCGCGGACCAGCGCGAGCATCTGCCACCGATGAGTAGGGTGGGTCCGCGCGAATAGCATCGACCGGCGCGGGACGGCGGCGACGAGTGTGCGTCGGAGCGGCTGGATCCGGGCGGGGCGCGCCGCACTCTCACACTGACTCCTCTGCGATATGGGCGCACAGGAGACGGCGGTGGAGGGACTCAGGAGGTGCTGCATGCCTGCGCGCCGCCGCCACCGTCACCGACTCCGCTCATTACCGTGCTGCTAGTGAGGGACTCAGGGGTCAGGGCTCTGCGATCGGATGAATTTTTTGTGGTAGCAGGCTGGATCACCCACATAGATCGTTACATGTTGCATATCTGTTTGCACACGCAATTCTGCTAAATTTGCAGCGGATCGTTGCTCGACAGTGGCATTTCTATGCTACTTTGCATCCACAATTGATTAAATCAGAGACGAGATCCTGACAGAAGAACTTCATGGGGGTATTCTCCTCACTGAATTCTAATTACCAATTCATACTCATATATTTGTCCTGATTATTGCTTTCCCCTTTTATATGTTCAGGATGCTGTCGACAGTGGCATTTCTATGCTACTTTGCATCCACATTTGACTACATCGGAGACGAGCTCCTGATAGAAGAACTTCTTGGTGGTATTCTCCTCAGAGCAAGTATTATAAGGTGATGTAAGCAGGCTGCAAGAGATGCAGCATCATTTTTGTGATGAGTTGGAGGAAAGAGAAGAGAGAGACGGGCTGTTAGCTTGCAGCCAGCTGATACACAGGTTCTTAGGAACTTTGTGAGAGAAGGAGGTGGGCCCTGGCATTAATAATTTAGCCTGTGTCCTCAGCCAAACCACTATACATGTGGGCTGTTAGCTGGCTGTATATGACATGGCAAAGTCATACAGCCTGCTGGTGGGCTGTATTATTAGACTTGCTCTCACTGAACTCTAATTACCAATTCATACTCATATATATGTCCTGATTATTGCTTTCCCCTTTTGTATGTTCAGGATGCTGCCGTCAAGGTGAGGAAGACATTGTTGGCTGACCTGCTTATCAATTGATGATAAATGTTCCTGCATCAAAGCTTATCGTGAAGTTTCTGCAGTGCTGGCCTGATGCCTCTACCTATGCAGATGCAACCTGAAGATGAGCCCTAGAAATGGAGGGGTTCGTTAGACTTTTGCGTGATACTGTAGCATTTTGGCATTTGTAGTAGCCTTGAGCCATGTGTGGTGTTAGTGTGTATATGCTTTGTGATATGCCAACTAAAGACACGTCTAATCATTGGATGTTACGAATATGTGCCTTACTACCTGCTCGCAGGGAACTTAGACCTGCTCTGCACCAAACTTTCTATGCTGGAGCTTTCTACGTATGATAGTTACACCACTACTCTAGTGAATTAATATTAACATCCATGCTCATTTCCGTCTCTGTTATTTTGTACTGTCATCTATTCAGCGAGAGGGCCTCAATGTTATATTAAGTTAAAATCAGTGAGAAGCTAATAACTTTGAAGAAAGCACACACATATGCATGTATGTTATATAAATTTCCCCAGATCATCGCAAATTCAGAGATGAATGAATTAAGAGCATCAGGACCAGTTGTTTATATCACATATTTTTGTCCAAATTCATAATTTTTTCATACATTCCTAAATGTACTTTAATTATATCACATGCATCACCAATGATGGTCAAGAAATTAAACTAAGCTAGCAAAATGCCACTTGAGCCCCTAAAATCCCAATCAAATATTCAGGTAACTACAGGTACATGTCAATCCTCATATACTCGTAGCTGAATGAACTAAGCATGCACGGTTGGGTTCAGCTTCTCCTGCTATCAGGTCGCCGCCTTGGTACACGGTTGAGATCACCTTTTGATGCTGCGAGGTCGGCACCACCCCTTGCCGGCGCTTGCCTTGGTACTCGGATGACGGATGGACTCACCTTCTGCTGCTGCGAGGTCGCCCGCGGCACTTTCCCGCGTTTTCGTTGGTACTCGTAGTGGCCGTCAGGTGGCTGGGCAGGCGCGCTAGGCCAGTGGCCGTGCAGGGGCACCGGGACGAGGCGCCCTCCAATCTTGGGGGTGCGGCGACCGGTGGCCGGTGCCCTGGCAGGGGCGCCACAGGGAAGTCTTGCGTCTGGAACGTCCTCTTAGCCATGTAGTAGCGGCCGCCACACTGTTCGGGGCGCGGCCGGCGTGGAGGAGCGCGTCCACGGTCTGGCCCGACGCGACCATGATGTGGTCGGCGGCGAACGGCTTGAGGATGTTAGATTGATCTCCACACCTAACTGGACCCAACGGCCTAGTTAGGCCCTTGACTCGCGCCCTGATCAGGGGCGCCCAGCCCACTAATGGCTGGAGGGCCCCTGTCACATTGCGCAACATAAATAGAGGTGGGGGCCGGCGGCTCTCAGTACGAGGTTCATTGTGAGCCGACCTTCCCCACCGACAAACCCTAACTCCGATCTAGAGAGGGGCGCAGCCAGTGACGGGAACGCCACCAGCCGCCGCCACCGTCTCCACTGCACTGCTCTGACTTCACTGCTCCAACGGTCGCCACTGCGTCACCTCTTCCCCGACCGTCGCTGCCCGTGCGCAGACTTCACCAACGAACCAGTGATGGCCGCGTCGGGATCTGCATCCAGGCCCCTCCAAGCCTCTCCCCTCGGATGGTATGAACACACATGTACTCCCACCTTCCCGATCTACTCCCGTTCTTCTTGTTTTACACTGAATGGACATCGATTCCCCCACTGGATCTATACCTAGACGGTCCTAATAGACTAACAATGGTATCGGACGCCTCTCTAGATGTAGATCTAGATCGGGAAAAAGAAAAGAACGAAAATCGATTTATTTTTGGATCGAACAGAAAGTCAAACCTTACCCTAACAGAGGAAAAAAAACAGATCGGGTGATGGGCCCTACCAGGGACCCTCCACGCCGCTGCAACTGCCATTACGCGGATAGTTGAACCGCGCCGCCGCTCAGTCGGTGCGCGGGAAGAAGCCGAGCCGCCGTGCGCGTCTTTGGAACGGAACAGGGCGCGCCTGCAAGGCCGCTCGACGGCGGCGCACTCAGCCATGGGCGAGTGCGCGCACCGGCGAGGGCCCCACAGTCGCGCCATCACCTTCTCTTCCAGCCACCATGGGTGGCCGCCGCTCGGCAAAACGTGCTGAGATGAGAATAGTGGGGAGGAGAAGAGTGGAAAGGAAAGGAAGAGCGGAGGAGCCGGTCGGACTTGGCCCGGTGGCGGCATCCTCCTCCGTCGACGATGGCCTCCATGGCCGGAGCCGTCCGGCTGCTGGTGCGACTGGAACAGAAAAGAAGGAAATGAAATGGGGTTAGGGTTACAGACGGCTGGAGGTCTTTTATACTCCCGATATTCGCTCCTGGCCGTCAGATGCAACTGGTCGGCTCTGATCTGCCGATGCTGTGTCGGGCCACATTTGGCCCAGGCGGGAGAGTGCTTTGCCAGCCCAGGCCCAGGTTGCTGGGCGACGTTAAGGCGAGAGCGGGTGCGCGTGCGTTCGGCCGATGGTCGTAAGTCGTAACCGGAGCTGCGCACTGCCCTTGTGCTGCGGGCAATTGGAGCAGAGACTGCAAATAAATTTATTTTTTTTTTAAAAAAAAAGATGCAGCTGGGCTGCACGCGATTGCTGTTTTGGATGGCTCGCTCGCGATTGGCTGGCTGATTGACTGCTCGGTTGCAGACCGAATGAACTGTACTGCTTCCTTTTATTTGTTCCAGAAGCAATGTTGATTAAATGTATTTTATTCTTTGAACAATTTTTGTTCAACGTTAATCTTGTTCATAGAAAAGTTGAATATTGATGAAATGCCTCTGGAATATACTGTTTAAAGAATTGTTTCATGTTTCCGCTGCGAAAGTTAATTGTTATATCTTTTATTATTAAATTCGAACCAACGGGAGAATCTAATTTTAAAAGAAAAGTGATAAAGTAATATTTTCTGTGCATTACAATATTGTTATTATTCTGACCAACGTTGATTAATTGCAATATTATGATGTTAATGGTTTAAATTATATATTATCTCTATTTCTGTCCAACGGTGATGTAGATTTATGCATAAATAATTGTATGCTTTATTTTTGACCAACGTTGGAATTAAGGCATGAAATTATTATTGTTTTTATTATGTTCTCACTGTTATGAATGGTAATTTCAGGCGGATATTCCTTAATGGCTGCTATTAAGGATATTCCTCCTCTCAAAGGTGACAACTATGTTCAATGGAAGCAAAAGATTGAACTGGCTTTTGTCCTTGGTGAGGTAGATTGGGTTATCTCCACACCGTGTCCCACAGAGCCTGTGCAACCCGTGAGGGGTGATGAGGCTGATGCTGCTTGGCAGACTAAAGAAAGGGATTACCAGTCCAAAGTGGAGGCCTATCAACTTCAGCATAGGCTATGGGTCATTGCCAACAAGAAATGTAAGGCAGTGATAGAGAACACCATTGAGCCTGCAATTGCGGGTTCAATCGAAAAGTGTGACACAGCCACTGAGTACCTTGAAAAGATAAAGAATCAGTTCACTGGTTCTTCAAAGACATATGCTACCCAGCTGATTAAACAGCTGGTCACAGAAAGGTACACTGGAGGTGGCAGTGGCATTAGAGAGCATATACTGAGAATGAGCAATTTGGCAAATAAGCTAAAGCCAATGGATTTGGGCATCAAAGACCAGTTTCTTATCCATCTGGTTTTTGCTTCTTTGCCAAAAGAGTTTGACACTTTTGTTGTCAACTACAATGCTCAGCCTGAAAAATGGGACATGGAGAAGCTCATTGCCATGTGTGTGCAAGAGGAGGAAAGGATTAAGGTTGCAAATGGTGGTTCTATCCACTATGTGAACAAGAAAAAGAACTTTAATCCTAACTGGAAGGGAAAGGCTCCAATGCACCAGCAGGGCAAGCCCCCTCAGCATCAGCAAAAGAATCTTCAAGTGGAAAAAGATCAATGTCTTTACTGCAAGGAAAAGGGACATTACAAGAAAGACTGTCCCAAGTTCCTAAAGATGATCATGGCAAACAAAGGTGAGAACGTTATCACGTTTGTAAATGAATCCCTGTATGTGAATTATTCAAAATGTACTTGGTGGATTGACTCAGGGGCAACTATTCATGTTGCAAATTCCTTGCAGGGATTCCGTTTGACGAGAACTACGCAAAGAAACGAAAGACACATTGAAGTCGCGAATGGAGTCCTAGCAGATGTTGAAGCTGTTGGCGATGTTCCTCTGGCGATTCCCAATGGCTTCATTCTTTTATTGACAAATGTCCTTTATGTTCCCTCTTTGAATAGAAATTTGATTAGTGTTTCTGCTTTGGACAAAGATGGTTTTGGTTGTCATTTTTGAAATGGCAAATGTGAGATAACATTTAATAATGAATGTGTTGGTAATGCTATCTTACATGATAAGCTTTATTTGTTAACATTGCGTGATGATGTGAATGTTGTATATGATAATGGTAACGTTGCGTGCAACAATGAAAGCGTGCTCTCGTCTGCAAATGAAAATAGAAAACGAAAGAGAACTCAAAATGAATCGTCAAAATTATGGCACTATCGTTTAGGCCATATTTCGAGGAGGAGGATAGAGAGATTAATAAAGAATGAAATTCTTCCTCCATTAGAGTTCTCTGACTTAGAGCAATGTAGAGAATGTATCAAAGGAAAATATGTAAAGACAATAAAGAAAGGTGCCAAACGAAGCGCGGGAATTTTAGAGATCATCCACACAGATATTTGTGGTCCTTTTCCTGTGAAAAGTGTGGATGGTTTTGATTATTTCATAACATTCACAGACGACTACTCTCGTTTTGGCTATATTTATCCAATTAAAGATAGATCAGAGGCATTGGATAAATTCAAAATATTTAAAGCTGAAGTTGAAAACCAACACAATTTAAAGATTAAGATAGTCCGATCCGATCGTGGTGGTGAATACTACGGTCGCCATACCCCATATGGCCAAGTTCCTGGACCCTTTGCGAGGTTTCTACAGGAAAATGGCATAGTAGCCCAGTATTCGATGCCGGGTGAACCTCAGCAGAATGGAGTTGCTGAAAGACGCAACCGCACCTTGATGGACATGGTGCGAAGTATGATGAGTTATTGTACATTGCCATTGAGCTTGTGGATGGAGGCGCTAAAGACAGCCATTTATATTCTCAATAGGGTACCGAGTAAGTCGGTGCCCAAAACACCGTATGAGTTGTGGACAGGAAGAGTTCCCTCACTAAATCACTTGCGTGTGTGGGGGAGCCCTGCTGAGGCAAAAATATTTAACCCAAATATTGGGAAGCTGGACCCCAAAACAGTGAGTTGCCATTTTATTGGCTACCCTGAAAAGTCAAAAGGTTTTCGTTTCTACTGTTCAGACAGGTATACAAAGTTTATAGAAACAAGACATGCTGTCTTCCTATAGGACGAAATGATGAGGGGGAGCATGGTAGCTCGAGAAATTAACTTCGATGAAGAAGCGGGGTCTATGCGCCCAATCCGATTCAGGAGCCATTTTTCTCACTACCTGTTGTTGCTGCACCGACGATGCAGGACATTGTGGTGCCAGCACCTGTTATTGTCCCTTCTGTGGTAACACAAAATGAAGATGAGGGCCCTGTTGTCCAAAATCCTACAGAACAGGTTGCCACACATGAGGGGGAGCAATCACAGCCTCAAACAGAAGATGTGCCAAATGTGGAGGCCCCTAGAAGGTCTCAAAGAGTCAGAAGGCCTGCTATTCCTGATGACTATGAAGTGTATCAAATAGAGGAATTTCAAATGCAAGATGATCCCACCTCATTTGAGGAAGCCATGAGGAGCGAACATGCATCAAAGTGGCGTGCAGCCATGGAAGATGAAATGAAATCAATGAGTGCTAATAAAGTGTGGGATTTGGAAGCAATTCCTAAAGGAGCCAAAACAGTAGGCTGTAAATGGGTCTACAAAACAAAATATGACTCCCGTGGGAATATAGAAAGATTCAAAGCGCGACTTGTGGCAAAAGGCTTTACACAAAGAGAAGGGATTGATTACAATGAGACCTTTTCTCCAGTCTCATGTAAGGATTCCTTTAGAATTATAATGGCATTGGTGGCATATTACGACTTAGAGTTACATCAGATGGATGTAAAGACGGCATTCCTAAATGGGGATTTAGAAGAAAATGTTTACATGGCACAACCGAAAGGCTTTGTCATGGAGGGTAAAGAACAGTTGGGATGCCGCCTTAAGAAATCGATTTATGGGTTAAAACAAGCTTCAAGACAGTGGTACTTGAAGTTTGATAGTACAATTAAAAGTTTTGGGTTTAAAGAGAATGTTGAGGATAATTGTGTTTATTCAAAGTTTAAGAATGGAAAGTATATCTTCCTAATCCTGTATGTGGATGATATCTTACTTGCTAGTAGTGATGTCAGTCTACTGCTGGAGACAAAGAAGTTTTTGTCCTCAAATTTTGATATGAAAGATCTTGGTGAAGCGTCGTTCGTTCTAGGGATCGAGATTCACCGAGATAGAAATAAAGGGGTATTAGGACTGTCACAAAAGGCATACATTGAAAAAGTTCTAAAGAAATTTAGTATGCACAAATGTAGTCCCTCACCTGCTCCTATAGTCAAGGGCGACAGATATGGGGATCATCAATGCCCTAGGAACCAATATGAGATCGATCGCATGAAAACGGTTCCATATGCTTCAGCTGTCGGAAGCTTACAATATGCTCAAGTATGTACGCGCCCTGACTTAGCGTTTGTAACCGGGTTACTTGGCAGATTTCAAAGTAAGCCAGGAATTGAACACTGGAATTTGGTAAAGAAAGTATTGCGTTATTTGCAAGGAACAAAAGGCCTCATGTTAACGTATAGAAAATCAGAATCACTAAATATAGTGGGGTACTCAGATTCTGATTATGCGGGAGATGACAGAAAGTCGACGTCGGGATATATATTCACTCTCGCTGGGGGAGCTATTTCATGGAAAAGCTCAAAACAAACCGTCACTACATCGTCCACAATGTATGCCGAGTTTGTTGCATGTTATGAGGCCACTGGGCAGGTGAACTGGCTAAAGAAGTTCATACCCGGTTTAAAGGTGGTTGACGACATCTATAGACCACTGAAGTTATACTGCGATAATGAACCAGCAGTACAGTATGCTCACAACAATAAGTCAAGTGGTGCTACCAAACACATTGACATAAAATACTATGTTGTGAAGGATAAAGTCCGGGATCAAATCATAAATCTTGAGCACATAAGTACTGTAAAGATGCTCGCGGATCCGCTTACAAAAGGCTTACCACCCAACGTGTTCAAGGAACATGTAGCCGGCATGGGTTTAAGGGAAAGCCTGTGACTCCTGGACAAATACATGGCCCAAAAGTTAAGTTACTGTTTCAGAACAGAAAGGTGTGTTGTAGCTGTCAAATCTATCGGCGATTGACCGTGACGATGAAGCATGCTCTATGCACTAATTTGTGATGGAATGAGTAAATGTAAAAGTATTAAAGTTTAAAAGTTAAAGATATGTTGAGAGATCAAGGGGGAGAATGTTAGATTGATCTCCACACCTAACTGGACCCAACGGCCTAGTTGGGCCCTTGACTCGCGCCCTGATCGGGGGCGCCCAGCCCACTAATGGCTGGAGGGCCCCTGTCACATTGCGCAACATAAATAGAGGTGGGGGCCGGCGGCTCTCAGTACGAGGTTCATTGTGAGCAGACCTTCCCCACCGACAAACCCTAACTCCGATCTAGAGAGGGGCGCAGCCAGTGACGGGAACGCCACCAGCCGCCGCCACCGTCTCCACTGCACTGCTCTGACTTCACTGCTCCAACGGTCGCCACTGCGTCACCTCTTCCCCGACCGTCGCTGCCCGTGCGCAGACTTCACCAACGAACCAGTGATGGCCGCGTCGGGATCTGCATCCAGCCCCTCCAAGCCTCTCCCCTCGGATGGTATGAACACACATGTACTCCCACCTTCCCGATCTACTCCCGTTCTTCTTGTTTTACACTGAATGGACATCGATTCCCCCACTGGATCTATACCTAGACGGTCCTAATAGACTAACAGAGGAAGCTGCTGTCGGTGCCGACGACCGTGAGGCGGCGTGCGGGAAAACGACGTGCGAGGAAAAAACAGCGTGATATCCAAATAATATAATTTGTGCTAATTATAAATTTACCCATACCAAAAACAGCTTATAATTTATACCACCACCTGATGGTATTGTGTACTGTAAAAGAGCTTATTTATTAAATTGTCGTTTTGTTCTACCTTCATGCCACAAACTTGCTAACAACTGCCAGTTTCGTGAATCCAAATGACGATTGTATCTTTCTTCCTGAAGCTAATCCTGTTGATTTTTTTACCAACCAACTAGCTATGCATGGCCCTCATAATTTTCCTGTGTTGCATCTCCTTTCATTGGGGACCACATTTTAACAGTGTAAGATTTGAAAAAGGAGGCAATATCCCTCCTTTTCATTTTTTTTTTACTGAAACCAACTTGATTTAACTTTAGTTAGAGCTGATCTTTGTTTCGTTTGTTGGCCCATTTATTCTCATTTGAATTATGAAATAAAACTTACAAGTAACGGCTATTGCTTTACCATCTACATCCAGGCAGATTGCAAGTTCTTAATATTTGGTCATCATCAAAACATGATTGAGGCCATCGAACAATATCTCTTGGTAAGAATCTAATAATGTATTTGATGTTACTTGTTTCTGATGCATCTGGACCAACTATTTATCACCATATTTTAGAAAAAGAAAGTGAATTGTATCAAAATTGATGGCCAGACGCCTGTAACTACAAGACAAACCTTAGTCACAAATTTCCAAAATAAGGATGACATCAGGGCAGCTCTGGTATGTTTTTACCCATCTTATGTTCTCCAGCAAGGTATGCGTGGTTGACTCCATCATAATCGTTCTTTAGAAACCCAAGTTAGCAGGCAGAGAGTCACCTTGCACATGTTCCCCTCGATCTGGGATTAGCGGAAGCTTATCCAATTATGTATGTTTTTTAGGACATATTGATAGACTATACATGAAAGACGCTTGAATGCACTTTATGCACGCATGATTAATGCTAATGATATGTTTATATAGATGATTAGCACCTAATACATAAGATTAACACTAGAGGTATTACGGGAGGGGGGGGCGGATGGTGATTCGTGTAGCCCCAGGCCAGGGTAGCTGCGCCCAGAGCCCGCCAAGTGGGCGGATATTTTGTCTTTATTTTTTTTAATTCTAGGAGAAAAGAATTTCATTCCCAACGTTATCCAGTCATGGATCCAATTTTATTCGGTTGTAGTTCATGGTTGGGTGCTACGTACGGGACGTTGAGTACCAGTACAGACACTGCAGCGCAGGAAAGGCATAGACAGCACTGGAAAGGATTTATTTCCACATGGGCGGCTTTATTCAATTATTATCGGATTTTTTTGATAATGGGATATAAGTACCCGGCTTTGGCCTTATGCAAGGCTACAGCCGATCATTACAATAGTGCCGCACCTCCGTCTGCAAGCAAATCACACTCAAAAAAGGGAAACGATAAAACACATTTAATTATCGGGTAGCGCCCTGTCGAGTAGCGAGGCACTGGCCCAACCTCATCAGATGTCTGACCAGGTTACCTTCACTTCGATCCCACCGTGCTCTGTAAACTGACGCTTGACATGGTCGCCGGAGAGCTCCGGGTTAAAGTCGAAGTTGCCTTGAATGGGAACCTCAAGCCCGTGGTCGGCGTCTGCAGGAGTGTAGACGAAGCTGGCTTCAATGACCAGCGGCGCGTCAAGTGGAACCGAGATGACAGATCGGCTCAGTGGAATCATCGATTCGTTGGCAGCGACGGCGACTTTGTGCTCGGAGCCATGGCTGAAAAGCACGCTGGCAACACCATCAAAGGCCTTGCTGCGCGCGGTGACTTCGCCGTGGATGAGGCCGCCAGCAGCTGCTTGGGCGAGCAGCAGCCTGACCTGCACGGTGGCCTCTACAGCATTGGTCAGCACCGCGTAGGTCACCTCGACAGGGCCGTGGGTTGTGTTGATGGCGCCTTTCAGGGGCGCGTCGTACATGGTGTTGGCACGATCGTCGTAGCAATTCCAGGTCAGCTTGCCACCTTCATTACCGGAAGCGCTGTCGATGTCAACTTTGATGGCGAAGCTTCCGTCCGCTGAGATGGCTCTATACGGTCCAGTAAGCACCATCTTTCCCTGCATCGTATCATACATGCCACAAATAAGCGTCGTCGTGGATATGCTAATTTTGGATAGACGAAAATTGATACACATATGGAGTTTTCTTTTCTTTTACCTCCAGGGGTGGTTGCAAGCGGTGGTGCTCCTGCTTGTAGATGATCTGGCCACGGATCCCATCGAAGACGGCTATGGTTCCGGTGACAGGGAAGCCGGCACGCACAGCGAAAACCTCCACCAGGGGCCGACCGTGGCCGTCGTAGTTGGCGGCGGCATCCAGGTGCCTTTCTTCCTCATTATCTGCCGCCTTTAGGGCCCGCGGAGGACGGTTTTTGATCAGCTGAACAACGGCGAGCGCGTCTTTTTTCTCTGTTATCCCAATCTTGCGCAGTCGCTTCATGATAGCCTCTCTCGGGTTGCGCCCCATATGCCACGCCAGCAAAGCCTCAGACATATCTCCCCAATGCCACAGGTAGTCCACCTGCCTGTCGCTGATGCGGGTTCCGCTGGCCCAGCCTTTGCCAATCGTGTCAGAGATGGAGATCATCCTCGAAGACTCGCAGAATATCACGATCAAGCGTGCCAGGCCAAGCTTTGTTGCGTCGTCAGGAGCACCTGGAGGCGGCGTAGGTTGAACATAGCCCGAGAGTTTGAGCACAGCTTCCTCCGCGACGCTCTTGCCCAGCTGCAACTGCACCAGCTTCGCCTTGACCTCTTTGCTGCTCGAGCCACCCAGGAGGCTCCTGTACTCAGGGCCACACTCTAGAAAGGTGGATTCGGCGATCATCCGCGTCGACTTCCCGTCGAAGCCAAACTCGAACCAAGTCCCGCTCTTAGCCTTGAAGCCTATGAGGTAGACGTTGTCGTCCCGAATGGCTAGGAGCACTGTTGCCTTGAGATCACCGGTGGATAGGTTAACGTGGATCCACCTCGCCGGCTCTTCAGGGAGCTGCTTGGCGAGAACGGGGTGGCCATCAACATCCTGGGGGTCAGGGTGGGCCGCAAGTATGGTGCGAAGTTTGTTGATATTTGAATCGTAGTTGTCAGCGGCGATGACAACATCCACCACCACAACCACGGGCACCCCAGCCATGGCCCTATAATTGAAATAGTTAAATATACCGTTGAACCATGCATCTAGCTAGTGTTTTTCCTATCAGCTTGAGAATTTTTGTTGATGAACTTATCATCAGTTACCGAACTTCTATCACCCAGTAAATTTTCCTGTCTGGATATAATTGACTGAAGTGCGCTACAGCATTATTATTTGACCAAAAAATTTCCGTACTGTATACCATCTTTCGGTAAGATTATTAGTGATAATAGTATATAGTTGTTCTCTAGTGATACACTAAGATTTACCAAAGATTTTGGAGGCCCATATATATAGATCCTGTGATGCACTTCTCTATTACGTTATTTAAGAAATTTTCTATAAATGGCCCATGCAATTTCATGTCTAGTCTTTTGATATGATTTTATATATTTTTGAGAATCTTATGACTTTTTTTTGCCCCCCCCCCCCCCCCCCCCACACATTAACTTACGTTGTATATCTTGATTTTTAGATTTAAGAAATTTCTTAGCTTAACTTTGCCTACAACTGCACATATAATATGTCGCTGACCCGGCAGTCACGTGGCTGGTTCCTTCTGGCGGGATCTGGTGCGGCAGTCCTGGGATCCGGTGTGGTTATCACCATGTGGCCCGATCTGTTATCTGTAAGGGATGCCTGCGCAGGGCATGCCCACAAGGCGTTCAACGAAAGGGTCACAAGGGCAAAACTTCGATGTGCGTCCGCAAGATCCGGCCACTACCGATTCGCGTCGCGGGACTTCGCGTGCAGGCGCTTATGCATGGCCAGAGCATGGCAAGGGTCGGTCCAGGGCGCGTTAGCATGGCGTCCGCGGCAAAGGCGCGGCGCAAGGCGGGCTCAAGGTAGCGGCTTGGAAGGGGCAACAGCCAACAGCGCCGCGGGAGGTAGCAGCTCGGCCGGCAAACCATGGCGGCAGTTGAGGGCACGAGACAGCGGCCGAGGGCGAGAGCGTTGGGGCTCAAGCGTGGGCTTTGGCAAGCGCACGCGGGACAGCAGCATGGCCACGCCCACGGCAAGGTCCAGGTAGGCAGGCGCAGTGGCCGGGCAAGGCGGCGGCAGCGACTTGGTTCATCGGGATGGTTCAAGCACATGGAGCAGCGGCATGGCCGTGTCCGTGGCTGGATCGGCAACGACGATGGGCTTGCAAGCCAGGGTCCTTGACACGGGTTCGCAGGCAGCACCACTTGCATGGTTGTGGCACGCACTAGAACTACGGGTTGAGCAAGAGCTGCTCCCAAACTTGCTTGCAGGGTGCTCGGCGACATGGGCAGCCAAAGGTCGCGGCTTGGGTTGCAGGAACGCGCGTGCGGCTCGACGGCCGGTCAGGCCGCGCCAACAAGGCATGGGCAAGGGTTAAGGTTCAAGGGTTGGCCGGTGGTAAGCGGCGACGGGTGCACGCAGGGTGCTCGACGATTTGTCCCAGACGGACTTCGCCCTCTGCAGAAGGGAACGTCATGGTGTCGCGAGGTGGCAGATCAAGGCAACGGCTGTCGGCAGCAAGGGCGCGCGGTTCGGCCGCGGCGAGTTCAAGGCATGGCTTTTGGCGGCGGAACCGGGAAGACGGCGACCGGGCGATGGCTAAAGGCTCGGCTTGGGTCAAGGTACGCGGGGGCTCGTTGACGTCAACGTCGGCGGCGCGGCCATGGCGTGCGCGCGGGGCTACAGCGACGGCGGGGCAGCACCTGCAAGAAAACCACGGCTCGAAGGCCGGACAGCAGCGGGCCAGCGGCGATGCGGTGTAGGGCGACGGCTTGGGTGGTTCATCGGCGCGCGGGTCGTGCCCGTGATGCCGGACAGCAACGTGAGGGAAGAAAGGTGGGGTCTCGGCATGCGCTGCTCACCGGCGGGTTCGTGGGGATTCAAGGCGATGCAGGGAGGCGTCGGGGCCGTGGCGAGGTGAGGCAGGGCCGGCTCGGTGCAGGGGCAGCAGACCGGCGTCGGCTTGCAGTAGTCGTTCCCAGCGGCGGCGGCTTCGGCGTGCCTCGTCCTCGCGGCCGTCGTCGTCGCCGGCGGCGCTCCGGCGTCCTTTCCTTCCTTTCCCCTTCTCCTCCTCCTCCCCTCTCTCAGGTTTTCCCCTCCTCTCTTGGTGTGGCGGCGCGGCAAGGAAAAGGGGCGGCTGGGCAGCAAAAGGGCGGCTGCCTTGGTTTTTATAGCGAGAAGCGTGGGCAGCAAGGATGGGACGTGCGGCGGCGATCTTCGTTCGCGGGCTCGGGCCACGCGGCGAGCATCCGGGAGCGGAGGAGGGCATGGGTGCGGGAGCAGGTGGCAAATCATTACTGATGACATAGTGTTCCTGAAGACAACACAACGTTCTCCGTACATGTCAGTATCTTGATCCATGAAAATGTCCCAATTGTACTAGCTAGAAGCCTCTAGCGCTGATCAACGTGGCAAGAAAACTAGAACTGCTGAGATACTATGAACCAACGTCCAATCATCAAAGATTTTTATGTTTCGAAAATATTTTTAAAAAATAATCATAATCAAAGTTTTAAGAGTTAAATCGAATCTTGTTTAAAGCGTCATAGGAGTGAGTATGATTTCTTTGGCATAAATGGGATGCATCTAACTCCACTAACATTGGCATGCATATGGTAGTGATCCCAATTAATTTGGAGGGAAAATATAAATTAACTAGTAGCATGGTGGTACTGTTGCAACGATTTTTTTGAATCAATGGTACCTGATCCTCTCCCCTTTCATATGTCACAATAGCTTTTGTGTAGTTCCATGTAAGATTTTGAATATCAAAGTGCATGATTTCTGCAGATTGTGGTACAGATTATGTACAGATATATGCAATGTATGTAACACCTCTGGTGTTACGGTTAATTAAAACCTGTCATGTCATCATCATTGCATGTAAACTATCCTGCATAAACTCATTTCTTTTACTATGCATTAACAAAAATAATTTTTGTTCAACATGTGATTATGCATAAGTGCTTGAGAGTAATTTATTATGTGAATGTTTGGGTTTGTATGCAATTATCTCAATTAAATTGGGAAATAGAAAGAAAATCAATTATAAACCCTAAAGCGGACCTCAAACCCTAAATCAAAAACTAAGCATAACTAGGGGTTGGGCCTTAAACAAAAGTTGTAAATCTTTAAAAGTTGAGCAACTTCTATTTTGGAAAATTTTGAAGTTATTATAAAGAATTTCAAATAAAACCCTAATAAATATTTTAAAGTTTAAACTTAAAGTACAAATTCAGAAACTAAGAAGAATCTGACCAAACATCCTTAATAGAAGTTGTAGAGCTTAGCAAGGTGAACAACTTTCATGTTTACATATTTTTGTGTTATGTAGAAAATTTTGGAGAATTTTATTGGATTGCAATTGAAGATTTAAAAACCCTTTTACCCCCTTTTGAATGATTTCAAATTGGTGCAGAATTTAAACATGGTCCCAAAAGCAAAAATGTTCTACACAAAATGTGCCACAACTTTGGTTTCTGGAGTTTTCTCTGATTCAAAGTAGATAAGGCTCAATTGAACTCAAATAGGAGTTGACCTAGGAGCTGCTACAGTGATCGGCAGAAAAACAGGGGGGGCCAGTCCTGCTCTGCTCACGGGCAGAGCCGCGCGTGCGCGCGCCGGCCGCCGGCGCTGGCCGGGCCCGGCCAGGTCGAGTCGCCATCAACGTCGTGCGCTTGGGGGGTGTAACAGAACCGCCTAAATCACATGACCCACATGCACCTGTCATCGTCATTAATGACATCTGACAGCCGTGCCGTGTTCCAGATGACTTGAGCGGCTCTGCCGGGCTACATAAGCACCCGTTATCTCCGACAGGATCCCATTGCGAAGCCATTATAGAGTTACAACATTTCTTAACAAATACATCAAAGTAAAATTTTGCGGAAGAGTAAACAGTACTTAATATTACAGACCAGTGTTCAAATAGAATTAGGTGCAGTTATTACAGACCATAAATTAGTAGTAGCGGTAGGAACAACAGTACGACAGATAGATAATTATTACACGAACCCTGCCCAAGGGTTCAACCTCATTCTTCTTCATTCTCCTGGACGATGGTGACGCAGCACGGAGCGAGACAAACTTCGGTCTCCTGCTGCCTTCCTGCAACGGGGTTAACAAACCCTGAGTACAAGGGGTACTCCGCAGGACTTACCCGACTAAAAGTGTAAAATTAGACCCAGGAATGCAGGCTGAGGGGAGTCAAGGTAAGGCTTTAGCAAGAGTTCAAGTGTTTTGCGGAAAAGCATTACTAGTCCTATCTCAATATTTTATTTCAATAATGCAATTCATCATTAACCATATCTCCAGTTTCTTTCTCATATATCATCATTTTTTCATTTGCTTTATCCATTCAAAAACAATCCTAGTTTCGAACCACTATCCGATGTAGGGGTGAGGATCAAGTCTCCTTAACCGAGGAGCAACGACGATTCGAACCGATTAATACCCAGCTGGGAATCCCTATCCACACTGCGTATGTAGCACTTAAGCTTGCATACGCCAACCCCGCCTACCACGGCTTTTCATACCGCGGAACCGGTCCTGCGCCATCCGAGAGCACAGTACTCCTCTCGTCTCCAGGCACGACAGCCACGAGGGTACACGCTACTCTCGCCATCTCTCCACTCCCAGTGCGTGGTTGTCGGTTCCAGCAGTAGAGCCACCGGAGTCAGAGGCTTTCCGTAGTATGTGGCTAGTTGCGTCATGATCACAGCAGGCCTGACAACGAACGGTCCCTAATATTTTTCCATTAGAAACCATGCATTGGGACTCTAACCCAAGTACATTGGTAACTACCCGGTTTTCACACCCCTTTCAGATGGCGAGGATCGTTGGGACTCTAACCCAACAGATGGTCGACCAAACGAAACAACCCATCCCTGTGGTTGACAATGAACTAGCTAGGAACACTGCCAACCAACAAGGACATACCATTCCCATAAAGTGATTCATTCGATTAATCTCATCGCAGTTCAAAATAGCATTTTCGCAAAACTAATCATTAAGCATGACTAAGCATTTTTGCAATACCTTTTTAACAAAGCAGGTCTTCATGTATTGTCAGGTATTCAAGGATGGAAATGCATCAATTGGTTTTCACCCAACTCCTATTGACCTAATGCACTTAATTAACTCAAGTAATAAATATTTTAAAACAACAAGAAGAGGGCAAATGCACCGGGGCTTGCCTTGGATTGTGTAGAGTGTCGGGTCCGGGTCAGTACCACAAATATCAAATCCTTGCACAACTTTCTGAGCAGTCTCCTCAGATGGACCCTCAGACTTTACCTCCAGATTCTCAGTCACTACACGTTTGCAATAAATAAATGTATGAATGCGATGCACATGAAATGACAACTAAATTTAAAAATAAATAAGGTATACTCATGATCAAGACCCTACCATAAGCTAATCATGATTGCTCTAATTCATATTGCCCCAGGTCATAAAGGTGATTGACCTAGAGTCTCCATCAATCCAAAAATCACATCATTCAAATAATTATACCATTTCCTATTCCTATTATTCATCATTTAACTAACATATAATTTAATAAATATTTAACTATTTCCATTTGATGCCAAAATTCACCAGCAGATATATTTTGGTACCAAACAGTGACACAATAAATTTCATGATTTTTGGAACATCACAGAAATTATTAAAAATCATCAAAGTTCCTTTTATCATTTAATGTGCTGATTTTTAATTAATACAGAAAACACCCAACTCCTGCATTTAATATTTTTATTAAATTCTACTCATTACATAGAGTACCCACCAATATTTTTATAATTTATGGTGCAGCAGATTAATCCACACAAAAAGATTAAAAACCAACACTATTCAATTTATTTAAAATGTAAAAGCTCTAATAATTCGGCCGGGAAAAGAAAACGGCCATTCGGCCCATTCAAACGAATCGGCCCAGCACGGCCCAGGCCACGGCCGCGCGCGCGCACCACCGAGCCGGCCCACAACCACGCACAGGCCCAGCACGGCCCGCACGCGCCCGCGCGCGCTCGCCTCCAAGCCGGGTCGCTGACAGGCCGGCCCCAGCCGTCAGCCCCCGCGCACGCTCTCTCCCTTACTTTCTCGGCCGCTGACAGGCGGGCCACCCCTGTCAGGGTCGTCCCATTCCTCCGACCGAAGGCTACCGCGCGCGCACGTGCGTAGCACGACGCGGCCTCCGCCGCCGGCGACCCCCTTCCGGCAAGGGAAACACCACCGGACATCGCGCAGCACCTAGAGACACCACCCTAGAGACCCTAAACGACTAGACCCGACCGGCGACGAGCTCGTCGGTCACTACGGCGACTCGGCGGCGGCGGCAGACCACATGCCGGCGAGCGCGAGACGAACGCGACCAAACCAAAGGTAGGAAACGACTCGGGAACTCACCACGACCCTAAACCAGTAACCGGTTGGGACGGAGACAGAACGGAGGAGTGAGTTTGATGACGCGCCGTCCCACGACGATGAGCACCGGTGAAGATCCTCCCGTTCCGGTGATCCTATAGCACCAAATGACGAACCATCGAGCACATGAGAACCATAGGAGGACAAGGACCCCAAAACGCACACAAATTTTGGTAGGACCTCACCCTAGAAGACTGGCCTCGACTTCCCGACGTGCGGCGGTACCCTGCTCGGCTCCGGTCGGACGCGGAGACGACGATCCGCGTTCCCGGACGCTCGATACACCACAGCCCACACCGACGACACCAATCGATGCGCAAGGAAACTAGCGAGCTTGCTTGGAGATGGAAGAGGCAGTGGTGGCTTGGTCACGGTGAATTTCACCGCAACCCGATTGAGCTCAATGGCGGCCGCGAGGAGGAGAAATGGTGAGAAACGGTCGCTCGTCGACTTTAAAGGCCAGGGAAACGAATGGATAAGCTCGGGCTAGGTCCAGGGCCCCCTCATGGCTGCTCGACACCGGCCCTGCCCCCTTCATGCCGGCCGGACGGCGCCCGGCGCCGCGCGCGGCATGCGCGTACGACGGAGAAGAAAAAGAGGGGGACCCCCCCTGTAGCTACAGTAGTAGGCCAAGTAGGTCAAGAGCTATTTGATGCAAATTCGAGCTGATCTCAATCGAATCCGAGGAAGTGGTGAATAGCAAAGTTGTAGGGTATTTCCAATAGATCACTTTTGCTTTTGACACCAAATTCAAATTCGGCCAAAATTTCAAATTACAGAAAAGGGGGTAAAAGTAGGGTTTGAATTTCAAACTGAAATTTTAAAATTACTTTTGATTCTTTTCAACAACTTGAAAATTGGTAAACATGAAAGTTGTTCTACTCAGTGAGCTTGACAACTTCTATTTAGGAAGTTTTTGAAGATTCTTAATATTTTTGAATTTGAAGTTTCAAATGTAAATTTCAATATAGTAATTTGAGTTTAATTTGAATTTTTATAATATAACTTCAAAATCTCCAAAAATAAAAGTTGTCCCATTTCAAAGGATCTACAACTTTCATTAAGACATTTTTCCCAGATTCCTTATAGATTTTGAATTGGAGTTTTTTTGTCAACTTTAGGGTTTAATTTGATTTCTATTTAGTCTTTTTTTTATTTTGATTAAGGACTTAATTACACAATCAATACTAGCTGAAATCAAATCACTCTAGGCCCTAAGCACAATCATATGCAGATGCTTAAATTTAAATATGATGACATGGTAGATTAATTAAATTGTAATACCAGAGGTATTACAGGGGGGGTCCCGGTCACGCTCTGCCTCAGCCATTCCCCATATAAGACCTCGGAGCCGCCTTGTTTTCCTCTCTCTCCTTCCTCACCGGTGCCGATGTGCTCTCGGGGCCCAGCCAAAAATTGGCCGTCGTCCGTCCAGTCCCACCCAATTCCTCGAGCCCCATATCCGCCTCATCCTTGCGCTCCGTTTGTGGTATTTCTTGCCGCTTGAAACCGCCGGGGACGCGCAGCCGAGCCCTTCTTCTCCGCGGGCGGCAAAAGCACCGCCGCACCCGGTTCGGCGTAGCTGGAGTTGTACGGTGAGCGTTTCTCCCTCCCGTTTGGTGTTCTACGTTTTTCTGAGTGTAGTGAAGCCCATGCTCATGCCGGTGTTCTTAGTGGGGCTCCATTGATGCCGGAACGCCATCTCGACGTCGGAGCTCGGTCGTCGCCGCGACTGTTGCCGACAAAGAACCACCTCCGGTCACCTTTCGTCCAACCAACCCGAGCTTCAGACTAGCGGTGAGTTACGGTTCCTTCCGGAATTCTCTGTTCCTATTCTACCGAGCCGTCGTGGCCGGAACGTGTCGCGCCGCCGTGCCGATCGCCGCTTGTCCACCATGGCCACCGCGAAGCACGAGCCGAGACGTTTCTTGCCCCACCATCTAGCTAGACACTTGAGAGGGGCATGGGGGTGTATCCTAGTGTTCTCGACCTCACCGGAGGGGCCGCCCTCGGCAAGCCGTCGCGATAATGCCGCCGCGCGCGCGGCCAGAGCGGGAGGAAGAAGAGAGACCGAGCGCTGGGCCGTGCTGTGGCTGTGCTGGGCCGGCCCAGCCGTGCGGGAGAGCGCGGGTGAGAGAAGAGCGGGGACTGGGCCGTGCGCGGGCTGTACAGGCCGGCCCAATGGTGCTGATTTTTGCTTAATGAAAGGTTTTGCCATTTTCAAAAAAAAAGAATAGTGAGCCAAATTGTTATTTTTGTAAGAATTAATTTATAGATTCAAAAATCACAAAAATAATTTTGGGTACTCTATGCAGTATGTGGATTTTAATAAAAATATTAAATCTGATCTTTGGATGATTTCTACAGGGAGTAAAAATGTGCCTTTTAATTAATAAGAGACACTTTGATGAATTTTTAATGAATCTTAAACTCCTCCAAAAATCATGAAATTTGTTGTGGCATTGTTTTAGGTGAAGACCTGTCTGTAGAAAAAGTTTGGCCTCAAATGGAAATAATTTACTTAATGACTATTTAATACTCTATAAATCGATCAATAAAATGAATAGAAACCTTGATCCAATTTAGGGATTATGTGATTCGGGATTGTGTGTTAACCTCGGGTCCTTATCATGTGCTAACCCTTGGTGTCTTGCTAACCTGTTAAGACTTATGAAAATCACGTTAATTAATGTGACAGAACCGCCTTAATCATAGGGCCCACGTGCGCCATCAACATCCCTAAGGACATCCGGTTACTGTGCACGAGTTCCCTAATGACCTAGGTGGCCTGCCGGGTCTCCTAGGAAACCCAATTTCCCCGAGGATCTCATTGTAAAGACATTGCAAGTATTACAACAGTTTACAAAAATAATCTAAATCAGAGTACAAGATGCGGAAGTATTACATATCTATAGGTTAATAAATATAATTTTTACATTACCCAGATCAGAGCTTCGTAGTGGAGCAGCAGTATACAACTATACCCTTGCCCAAGGGTTGTACCATCAACACATCTTCACCCGTGCACGATCCAACAACCGGCACGGTCCTAAACAGAACTTGAACTCTCGGCTCACCTGCAACAGGGGTTAACAAACCCTGAGTACTTGGGGTACTCCGCAAGACTTACCCGACTAAGGGTGTAAAATGAGACTCAGGAATGCAAGTCATAGGTAAGGCTAGCAGGAGAGAGAAGGTTTGCAGAAAAGCATTGCTAACCAACATTTTAATTATTTATCATTATAATCATAGTCATAATTCCAATAATCAATCTCATCTATCATCAATTCTCAACTTCCTTTGATCATTCGGTGAACCTAGTTGCGAACCACTTTTCGGGGTAGGTGTGAGGATCAAGTCTCCATTAACCGAGGAGCACGTCGATTCGAATCCAGAAAAATACCCAGCTGGGGATTCTAACCACACTGCATATGCAGCACGCCGGCATACATATACCAACCCGTCATCTAGGTCTTTCTATCCCGGAACCGGTCCTGCGCCACCCGGGAGCACAGTACTCCACTCGTCTCCAGGCACGCCGGCCACGTGGGTACACGCTACTCCCGCCATCTCTCCACTCCCAGTGCGTGGTTGTCGGTTCCAGCAATAGAGCCACCTGACTCTAGGCTTTCCACATAGGTATGTGGCTAGGCTGTTCATCATGATCACAGCAGGCCTACAACGAACGGTCCCTACTTCCTTCCTGCCGTCAGACTTGCATTGGGGCCTAGCCCGAATACAATACTGCCCGACAGTTTTATTATCATGCCTGAAGAGTAGTGTGACATGGGAAACGCCGTCCCATGAGCAGGCCACTCAACGAAACACATTTTGGGTGATACCGACCAGTTCCAAACTATTCCGAAAGCGACCATGCATCGGGACTCTAGCCCGAATACACATCGACCAACGGATAACAAGTTCTTCACCAATCATAAAGTATATACATGTACATAGCACAGAAAATAGTTTTTCTTTTATGGAATTCTAATTTCATTAAGCATGCCTAGCATTTTTCAAATTATTTATTTAAATCAGGTTTCAGGGTAGTTATATGGGACAATGCATTTGGATAGGCAACAATCAACTCCTAGCAACCTAATGCAATAGATTAACTCGAATTGTAAAGGATTTCATAATAGAGGGTTAATGCACCGGGGCTTGCCTGTTGCTCGTAGAAGATGGAACCCTGAAAACAATCACCGAGAAGATCCACGTCCACCGAGCGAAGACCGTACTCGAGGCTCGCTTCCGATAATAAATACCACGCGTTCACTACACGAGATAACAATGCAATGCTTTACATGATGATATGTATGACATGATGCAAGAGATGAGCTAAATCGGGAACAAATGAAAAGTAAACTTAATTTAGAAAGTTGAGTACAATTTTCTTTCACGGTAAAGTTGCAAGCCAACAAAACTAACTTGTTTCATTAACAACTAGAGTTCCATTAAATCATCTCATAAAACGATTCATTCTTCGTTCATATGGAAAGGATTATTATTGCCTCACTACAAGAAGCATGTTTGACTATTTCTTTTTACCCATGAAGTTGCATCCAAGAAATAACCAAAGCAACACCCATGGATCCACTAACGAGTATTTGTAATAAACATCTTAATTACCTATTAACCCATGAATTACAACTACACAAGGAATTAAGATACCAAGGAACAGTTGTGGTTTTTGTGTTTCGAGGTCCACAATCAACTTCAAAAGTTCACACCATTCCAAAAAGAATTAGTGTTTCTTATTTATTTTTATTGCTTATTTTATTGACCATTTCAACCGTCGTAGAAAGTCGCTGCACAACTATTTAACTACTTTTAAAATACCAATAAGAAACTCATCCTCACCTGCCTAGGGTCATTAGGGTAGATGACCCAAGGTCTTCAACCAATCCAAAAACCATACAAACCTAAAGTGATTATAATTTCTATTGATTTATTATTCAATTACCCTAATGTTAATTAATTAACTAAATAGACTAATTCCATTTGGTCCCCAAACCTTGCCATCAGATAGCTCTAGACCCACAACAGTACTATATAATTTTTCGTGATTTTTGGAATTATCTAGAATTTATTAAAATTCAATAAACTTGCATTTATGAATTAAAAGACACATTTTTATCTACTGCAGAAACTGATCAAATACATTATTTAATATTTTTAATGCATTCTACATATCACAGAGAGTTCACACAAATATTTTCATGATTTTTACCATAGTATATTTATTCCTATAAAAATAACAAGATTCAGCACTATTCATATCATAACAAATTAGAAAATCAATTTTATTTCACGGGAAAATGGAAAAACTTAATTCAGCCCGAGCCGGCCCACGAGCAAGCAGGCCGGCCCAACTAACCTATCAAGGCCGCGCCCTCACTCTTCCCTCTCTCTCTCTCTCACTGCCTGACGGGTCCCACCCGTCAGGATCTTCTTCTTCCTCCTCTGGCTGGCACGCGCGCGCGCGCACGCGACGGCACCCGGCGGACCTCACCGCCGGCGACCCCCGCGACGAACCAAAAGCGCCGACGGGCACCCTGAGGATCTAACGGACACGGTCTAGCGCCTAACACCTGCCCTAGTCGCCTCCGGCGAGGTGCTCCGCGCCCACGGCGGACGCCACCGGCCGGCGGACGAGCACTGGCCGCTACGGGCACAAAAATACTAAACCGAGAGGTTGGGGAGAACCAGGAGCTCACCACGATGCTAGCCACGCAGAAGGTTGGGTCGGAGAAGGACTGCAACGATGATCTTGACCACAACGGCGGACGCGGCGGCGTGCTCCGGCGGCAACAGTCTGTTCCAGGAACACTGGGACACCACCGATCAAACCAACGCAAGCATGAGAAACCGAAGACCGCAAGGAGTCGAGAACACGGGTTAGAGGACCTCAAATCTCACCCAATCAAGCTTGGCACGGCACGCGGCTCGCGGCGGCGCTCCGACCGTCCGCGATGACGACAACGCGCGCTGCGACGCAACCCGGACACCACGGCTCTCACTAGCGGGCACAACCGACGCGCAAGGAAGATAGCTAGGTGTTCACGAGATGGAGAGGGTGGAGATAGCACGGTGGCGGCGAATTTTTGGCCGGAAGGAAATAGAGGTCACCGGCGGCCGGGAAGAAGAAGGAGAAGAAATGGAGGCCGCCGGCGTATAAATAGGATGGGAAAACGGGTTGGGGAGGGAGAAGAAGACCCCGCGAGTCAACATTGCCGATCGTGGGAGCAGGAACGCGCGAGGACGGCCGCGACGCGCTCGCCCACGCCGGCGGTCAGAAGAACAGGGGAGGGAGGACGAAGCCCATTCCCCGGCTACTGTAGCTCAACTACTCCCTTTGACTTCTTTTGAAAAATTCAGTCCAATCCAGGAGGAAAATGGGAAAGTGGTAAAAAGCAAAATTGTAGCCCTCTGAAAGTTGAACACTTTTCGCTTTTGGACCAACTTCAAATTCTGCCAAATTTGAAAACTATTCAAAAGGGGGTGAATAGGGTTTTTGAATTTCAAACTGTATTTTTAAAATTACTTTTGATTTTACACAACAACTTGAAAAATGGCTAAAATAGAAGTTGTTCCCCTCAGAGAGCTTTACAACTTTCATTAAGGAAGTTTTGTCAGATTCCAATTAATTTTTGAAATGACATTTCAAATTTGATTTTTAATTCACTGTTTTGAGCCAAATTCAAATTTTTACAACAGAACTTCAAAATCTCCAAAAATAAAAGTTGTCACATTTAAATAGACCTACAACTTTCATTATGGGACCACCCCAAGATTCCTTCTATATTTTGAATTAGGTTTTTGGGGCCAAAATTAGGTTTAAACAGAAGTCTGATCGGGGACTAGAAAATCGAAATTTTATATAATTACTTCCCAATATTCAAATACCAAAGTTGTCCCATTTAATGAACTTTACAACTTTTATGTAATAAGTTTTGTCTAATTCTTAATAATTTTCGAAATAAAGATTTAAATCTAAACCTTCAAACACAAATTAGGGTTTAATTTGAAATTTCAAATAATAACTTAGAAATCGCCCAAAGTAAGAGTTGCTCAACTTTTCAAAAGCTAGAAGTTTTATTTAAGGCTCAAGACCAAATTCTGACTAGTTTTGGAATAGAATTTTGGATCCTATTCTAGGGTTTATGAAGGAGTTTTATTTTATCGTCCAGATGGGATTTGACCAAATGCAATTAAACTAGTATTTATGAAATCAAATCACTCTAGGTTACCTATGCACAATCACATGGAAGAATAAAAATTGTTTTAGTTAATGCACCCTAATGATGAGTTTATGCAGGATGATTTGCATGAAATCATGATGACATGGCGGTTTTTGTTACAGTAACACCAGGGGTGTTACATCCTTCCCCCCTAAAAATAAATCTCGTCTCGAGATTACAGATATGGCTAAAGCCTTAGATTTAGTAATAGGAATGAAATGCGTTAATAAAATAGTTTTCAACTCGACCATAGAACAAGTAGGGGTTTACATTTTTTTTTTTTAACTTGGCAAGTAAGAATCATTTATAAAAGTAGCAAGGAGCTTAGGAAAGTTTTCAGAGGGGTGATCTTGTGATTCCTCAGGTAGCTTTTTCTCCTGGAGGCTGATCCCGCTGTACGTTGTGCCATCTTATTGGAGTCCTTCGAGTAACACAACCTAATCGGTTGTCTCTCAACACTAAAAATTTTACTCTTCACTCTCAAAAAGAAACCTTTATGAGGAATCTCATTTGAGCGTGGTCTCATAATGAGTTATGGTTAAGGATGACGATACCAGCGCGTGCCGAGCAGCTAACCCCAGTATGTATCACACGGGGAGCTCCCGGTTTCGTCGCGGCACCATCGATCGTTAACCCTAACACCATTATCAAATACAACCAAATAAAATCCCTCAAACCACCATGATTTTAAAAACCTTTCGAGTCAGTCACTATTTGAAATTTCAATTTATTTGTTATTTTGAAAAGTGAATTCGAAGGTCATGAGAGCGCCTTAAATTGTGAGCTATAATGGTTCAGGAGCACCGTCTACGATACGAGTGCATCTCTCGGCAAGGTCGTATGTGGCTGCAGTCCACAGAAGGTTCCAAGTTTCGACACGGCACCATAGTCACGGATCAAGACCCGTTATAGCGCACAATTAAAGTAATCTCAGTCAAAAAGAGAAATACATCTATGGTGATTGCGATGAAAAATGATCATAGACCTCGATACGAGCATACCCCCTCTCAAAATCTCATGTAGGTGCAAGATACACGAGATTTCAGGATGCCATATGGTATCGTAAGCGTAGATCGTATTTCACCACAGCAATAGAATAGAGCTTGATAGTTGTGAGGCTATAGTAGGTCATAACCTTAATCCACGATACCAGCACGTGCCTAGAAGAATCTCACGTGGACGTAACCTGCAAGGGACCCTAGGTTTCGACGCGGCACCGTGGTCTCAGGTCATGGCACTATTATAGGGCACAACCATAAAGACTCAGATAATTTAAGGAAATGAGACGTGTCGGATGAAGGCATGACACGTATGCAAATGGAAAGTCACAGTTTTGTAGTAACTCTCTCTATACTGGGACTTAAATTTCAAGTGCATACAAAATCTTTTGAAAAGTGAATTTTTAAAAATAGATTTCAGGATATTTGTAGTTAATTAGGAATCAATAAAACAACAAGATTGGGATGATTGTAAGGACAAAGAATTTTGAGAATCCAGAGAGATCTGTTGGGAACTCTCAAGTAGATTGATGATAGCCATAATTCAACAAAGAACTTTAGAAATTCAGGAAGAGATTCGAATATGACCCTGGAAAGGAGTTTGGAAGGGGTGAAGGCACAGTAATTGTAGGCTAGGATCATGACCATCAACCCTGATAGCAGCGAACGTCCAGCAGTTAACTTCCCATGGTTGTGATCCATAAGAGACCCTAGATTTCGACGCTGCATCTGGTCATGGATCATGATATCCCGTAGACTACAATCACCATAGCTTTCAACCAATCAGGAAACAGTAGGTGTCATGAAGGAGAGGATAAACCTGACACATGCGCGGAGAAACCAAGGATTCGGTAATTCCTTGCTTTGAATTCAGTGCTTCCAGAAGTTACCAAAGGACTGGAAACTTATGGAGCATGGATTTTCGATGGAAGAGAGCACATTAATTGTGACCTTCATGGGTGAGGAGCACAGGTTATGACATTAATAAGGCACCATAACCATGGTCAAACACCATCATAAGGTACAATTAACGTAGCCTCAGTCAACAGGAGTCATACGAACGAACGTATGACAATCAGGACTATAATGGATAATGACTACGGTTTTCGATGTAAGCGAGTTCTTGCAAAATTTCTTGTGGAAACGAGCCATAAGAGATTTCAAGTCTCGACATTACATTGTATTGGTAGATCACCATTCATCACAGTAATATGTATTCGTTTCTACGAAAAGTGCAACGAAAGAGAGCTTATGAATTGTGAAGCTATGGTAGACCACAACCTTAAACCTCAATACACACGCTCCTAGTAGAATCTCGCATGACTCAGGCATGCGAGAGACCCTAGGCTCCATCATGGCATTGCGGTCACTGGTTATGACACCACCATAGAACACCATTATAATAGTTTTCGAAGGAAATGGCAACGTTTTGAAAGGAGAAAATAAAATTAAGGATGAACTAAAGTTTTCTAAGGAGTTGACATAGTAAATAAGTATATCCAGAAGTTCCCCAAGGACCAGGAACTTATGGAGCAACATTTATTGAAGATCGACCAAACTTGTTTATAACATGTAACTTTTAATGAAAGGAGATTTTTAATAAAATCGAACTGGGAAATTCAGTCATGCTAAGTACCATATGAGGGCGGTCACAATCATACCACGATACCCGCATACGCTCGGTAGCAAGCCATGTGGATGCATCACACATGGGGGCCTCACGTTTTATAGCGGTACCGTAGGTCGGGAACGACTTATCTCATCGAGGTACTAGCATTAGCTTGATGTTCCAAGCAAGAGGACAAATCCTTTTGAAAGGATTTAAAAGACCGTCTCCTTTTAAAACTTAAGTTATTGGTGACCCTTGCAAGAAAGATTTTAGAAATTAAATCGTTTTATAATTCTTTTCGGAATGGACTTTTGAGCAAAGGCGGTGAACAAAGGTGGAAGGAAGAGATAGGGCTTTCGTAAAAATATTGTACAATTGCCAAAAACCTTTCATGGTGATTGAATGAAAACCTTGTTTGGAAATTTAGAAGCATTTTTGTAAGGCTTTAAAATCGGAAGAAGATTTGAAAACCATCTTAAGAATCGATGAGTTTTGATAGCAAAATCTTTTGAATGTATTCTTTTTCGAAATAGTTTTCAAGGCTTGGTTCGACTGGTGTGGTTTTGAAATCAAAGCGTCATTTCTTTCTGCTTGCTTTAAATAAAACCGGTCTGGCTTTTGTCCTCCGCTTGATTTTCGGAACTCATCCTTGACTGGAGTTGTCAGTAGTCATCACCAGATCTTTCAGCAAGCATAAGGGAAGATATAAGAGTAAAGCCTTTTGGAAACAAGTTATATTTTGAAAATATAGGCTTACTTCATTATGGGGGAAGTATTAATTGTTGTAATGTCATGATGCATGCACGTTCCAACGCAACCAATATACTACGATATATATACATATATACTTGGTAAAATAATTATTAGAGCGACATGCACTCAATATTTTGGGAATATAGGGCATATTTAACTGCTAATCCACTCCCAAGCCTAAAATCTAACTATAACTCTATAGAAAGAATTAGGGAAGGACTTTAGAGAATGAATAAGGGAAGTTCAGAAGCAACTGGTACCAAACCACCCTGTTGATTTTATTTATTCGAAATCATTTTGAAGCCTTTGGAAAGTAACACTGCAAGTACTTTACAATGAGAAGCTCCGATACCACTTGTGACAGAACCGCCTTAATCATAGGGCCCACGTGCGCCATCAACATCCCTAAGGACATCCGGTTACTGTGCACGAGTTCCCTAATGACCTAGGTGGCCTGCCGGGTCTCCTAGGAAACCCAATTTTCCCCGAGGATCTCATTGTAAAGACATTGCAAGTATTACAACAGTTTACAAAAATAATCTAAATCAGAGTACAAGATGCGGAAGTATTACATATCTATAGATTAATAAATATAATTTTTACATTACCCAGATCAGAGCTTCGTAGTGGGGCAGCAGTATACAACTATACCCTTGCCCAAGGGTTGTACCATCAACACATCTTCACCCGTGCACGATCCAACAACCGGCACGGTCCTAAACAGAACTTGAACTCTCGGCTCACCTGCAACAGGGGTTAACAAACCCTGAGTACTTGGGGTACTCCGCAAGACTTACCCGACTAAGGGTGTAAAATGAGACTCAGGAATGCAAGTTATAGGTAAGGCTAGCAGGAGAGAGAAGGTTTGCAGAAAAGCATTGCTAACCAACATTTTAATTATTTATCATCATAATCATAGTCATAATTCCAATAATCAATCTCATCTATCATCAATTCTCAACTTCCTTTGATCATTCGGTGAACCTAGTTGCGAACCACTTTTCGGGGTAGGTGTGAGGATCAAGTCTCCATTAACCGAGGAGCACGTCGATTCGAATCCAGTAAATATACCCAGCTGGGGATTCTAACCACACTGCATATGCAGCACGCCGGCATACATATACCAACCCGTCATCTAGGTCTTTCTATCCCGGAACCGGTCCTGCGCCACCCGGGAGCACAGTACTCCACTCGTCTCCAGGCACGCCGGCCACGTGGGTACACGCTACTCCCGCCATCTCTCCACTCCCAGTGCGTGGTTGTCGGTTCCAGCAATAGAGCCACCTGACTCTAGGCTTTCCACATAGGTATGTGGCTAGGCTGTTCATCATGATCACAGCAGGCCTACAACGAACGGTCCCTACTTCCTTCCTGCCGTCAGACTTGCATTGGGGCCTAGCCCGAATACAATACTGCCCGACAGTTTTATTATCATGCCTGAAGAGTAGTGTGACATGGGAGACGCCGTCCCATGAGCAGGCCACTCAACGAAACATATTTTGGGTGATACCGACCAGTTCCAAACTATTCCGAAAGCGACCATGCATCGGGACTCTAGCCCGAATACACATCGACCAACGGATAACAAGTTCTTCACCAATCATAAAGTATATACATGTACATAGCACAGAAAATAGTTTTTCTTTTATGGAATTCTAATTTCATTAAGCATGCCTAGCATTTTTCAAACTATTTATTTAAATCAGGTTTCAGGGTAGTTATATGGGACAATGCATTTGGATAGGCAACAATCAACTCCTAGCAACCTAATGCAATAGATTAACTCGAATTGTAAAGGATTTCATAATAGAGGGTTAATGCACCGGGGCTTGCCTGTTGCTCGTAGAAGATGGAACCCTGAAAACAATCACCGAGAAGATCCACGTCCACCGAGCGAAGACCGTACTCGAGGCTCGCTTCCGATAATAAATACCACGCGTTCACTACACGAGATAACAATGCAATGCTTTACATGATGATATGTATGACATGATGCAAGAGATGAGCTAAATCGGGAACAAATGAAAAGTAAACTTAATTTAGAAAGTTGAGTACAATTTTCTTTCACGGTAAAGTTGCAAGCCAACAAAACTAACTTGTTTCATTAACAACTAGAGTTCCATTAAATCATCTCATAAAACGATTCATTCTTCGTTCATATGGAAAGGATTATTATTGCCTCACTACAAGAAGCATGTTTGACTATTTCTTTTTACCCATGAAGTTGCATCCAAGAAATAACCAAAGCAACACCCATGGATCCACTAACGAGTATTTGTAATAAACATCTTAATTACCTATTAACCCATGAATTACAACTACACAAGGAATTAAGATACCAAGGAACAGTTGTGGTTTTTGTGTTTCGAGGTCCACAATCAACTTCAAAAGTTCACACCATTCCAAAAAGAATTAGTGTTTCTTATTTATTTTTATTGCTTATTTTATTGACCATTTCAACCGTCGTAGAAAGTCGCTGCACAACTATTTAACTACTTTTAAAATACCAATAAGAAACTCATCCTCACCTGCCTAGGGTCATTAGGGTAGATGACCCAAGGTCTTCAACCAATCCAAAAACCATACAAACCTAAAGTGATTATAATTTCTATTGATTTATTATTCAATTTACCCTAATGTTAATTAATTAACTAAATAGACTAATTCCATTTGGTCCCCAAACCTTGCCATCAGATAGCTCTAGACCCACAACAGTACTATATAATTTTTCGTGATTTTTGGAATTATCTAGAATTTATTAAAATTCAATAAACTTGCATTTATGAATTAAAAGACACATTTTTATCTACTGCAGAAACTGATCAAATACATTATTTAATATTTTTAATGCATTCTACATATCACAGAGAGTTCACACAAATATTTTCATGATTTTTACCATAGTATATTTATTCCTATAAAAATAACAAGATTCAGCACTATTCATATCATAACAAATTAGAAAATCAATTTTATTTCACGGGAAAATGGAAAAACTTAATTCAGCCCGAGCCGGCCCACGAGCAAGCAGGCCGGCCCAACTAACCTATCAAGGCCGCGCCCTCACTCTTCCCTCTCTCTCTCTCTCACTGCCTGACGGGTCCCACCCGTCAGGATCTTCTTCTTCCTCCTCTGGCTGGCACGCGCGCGCGCGCACGCGACGGCACCCGGCGGACCTCACCGCCGGCGACCCCCGCGACGAACCAAAAGCGCCGACGGGCACCCTGAGGATCTAACGGACACGGTCTAGCGCCTAACACCTGCCCTAGTCGCCTCCGGCGAGGTGCTCCGCGCCCACGGCGGACGCCACCGGCCGGCGGACGAGCACTGGCCGCTACGGGCACAAAAATACTAAACCGAGAGGTTGGGGAGAACCAGGAGCTCACCACGATGCTAGCCACGCAGAAGGTTGGGTCGGAGAAGGACTGCAACGATGATCTTGACCACAACGGCGGACGCGGCGGCGTGCTCCGGCGGCAACAGTCTGTTCCAGGAACACTGGGACACCACCGATCAAACCAACGCAAGCATGAGAAACCGAAGACCGCAAGGAGTCGAGAACACGGGTTAGAGGACCTCAAATCTCACCCAATCAAGCTTGGCACGGCACGCGGCTCGCGGCGGCGCTCCGACCGTCCGCGATGACGACAACGCGCGCTGCGACGCAACCCGGACACCACGGCTCTCACTAGCGGGCACAACCGACGCGCAAGGAAGATAGCTAGGTGTTCACGAGATGGAGAGGGTGGAGATAGCACGGTGGCGGCGAATTTTTGGCCGGAAGGAAATAGAGGTCACCGGCGGCCGGGAAGAAGAAGGAGAAGAAATGGAGGCCGCCGGCGTATAAATAGGATGGGAAAACGGGTTGGGGAGGGAGAAGAAGACCCCGCGAGTCAACATTGCCGATCGTGGGAGCAGGAACGCGCGAGGACGGCCGCGACGCGCTCGCCCACGCCGGCGGTCAGAAGAACAGGGGAGGGAGGACGAAGCCCATTCCCCGGCTACTGTAGCTCAACTACTCCCTTTGACTTCTTTTGAAAAATTCAGTCCAATCCAGGAGGAAAATGGGAAAGTGGTAAAAAGCAAAATTGTAGCCCTCTAAAAGTTGAACACTTTTCGCTTTTGGACCAACTTCAAATTCTGCCAAATTTGAAAACTATTCAAAAGGGGGTGAATAGGGTTTTTGAATTTCAAACTGTATTTTTAAAATTACTTTTGATTTTACACAACAACTTGAAAAATGGCTAAAATAGAAGTTGTTCCCCTCAGAGAGCTTTACAACTTTCATTAAGGAAGTTTTGTCAGATTCCAATTAATTTTTGAAATGACATTTCAAATTTGATTTTTAATTCACTGTTTTGAGCCAAATTCAAATTTTTACAACAGAACTTCAAAATCTCCAAAAATAAAAGTTGTCACATTTAAATAGACCTACAACTTTCATTAAGGGACCACCCCAAGATTCCTTCTATATTTTGAATTAGGTTTTTGGGGCCAAAATTAGGTTTAAACAGAAGTCTGATCGGGGACTAGAAAATCGAAATTTTATATAATTACTTCCCAATATTCAAATACCAAAGTTGTCCCATTTAATGAACTTTACAACTTTTATGTAATAAGTTTTGTCTAATTCTTAATAATTTTCGAAATAAAGATTTAAATCTAAACCTTCAAACACAAATTAGGGTTTAATTTGAAATTTCAAATAATAACTTAGAAATCGCCCAAAGTAAGAGTTGCTCAACTTTTCAAAAGCTAGAAGTTTTATTTAAGGCTCAAGACCAAATTCTGACTAGTTTTGGAATAGAGTTTTGGATCCTATTCTAGGGTTTATGAAGGAGTTTTATTTTATCGTCCAGATGGGATTTGACCAAATGCAATTAAACTAGTATTTATGAAATCAAATCACTCTAGGTTACCTATGCACAATCACATGGAAGAATAAAAATTGTTTTAGTTAATGCACCCTAATGATGAGTTTATGCAGGATGATTTGCATGAAATCATGATGACATGGCGGTTTTTGTTACAGTAACACCAGGGGTGTTACAGAGCGCGCGTGGCATGGCAGCACGGCAAGCCCTCGACCACGGCGCTTCCTGCTCTCTTCTGTCCACGGTGTGGTGGGCCCACACAGTACATAGAGAGCGTCCGCTAGGGAGCCAAATCTAGCGGAGGCGGCGCTCTGCCAGGACCGTTTCCAGGACACGCTACGACGCTTTGGTTCGCTACCTGCGCCTTCAGGACGTCGGTAGCGGACCCAGTGCGGTTGGTCTTATATGTCTTTATTTATAGATACGGAAGGAGTACACGCATATTACGTGGTACCGTTTCAGGATCGTGACATCTTTGCCTTTAGCATGGTTGGGTTCACTGGTTCTTGCGGTTTTATGTTTTTTATGATGTCGTATGATATGTATCGTCATTGAATATATATTAATTATTTGGCTGGACTAATTTGATCAAGTTCTTATTTGATCAAACTCGTTGCATAACAAAGACTATAACGACAGGAGCTTGCATTTAAGAATGACGAGTACTACGTCTAGAGGCTCAGTCCGGCCAGCGGCATGCTCGATGACACACCCCCCTAGGCGACTAGGCCATAGCAAAACCAAAACAAAAGAGAGGTGACACCCTTTATGATAGTCATCAAAAGCATGCAAAGAGGTAACGTTCTTTTATGGGTGGAGGGAGTATATGCATATTGACCTTATAATTTGTCCATATTTGATGAATAAAGCATAGGCCAGTTGGTTTTCTTTACTATGAAATATATATCGCCCCATTTCGAGTTTAATATTAATTTGTTTCCAAATTATTGATATTTTTAACTGTCATTGTCATATATCAAGGATGAATATACACAAGAAACTAGTAATTGTTATTACACATAATAAATATTATTAAATTAACCATTTTATATACTTTTATATTAATGTAAAATACAAATGTTTGACTAGCAAGACAGTCGACAAGGTAGGCGATACTTAAAAAGGGATGGAAAAGAGTATCTAATGTTCCTCGAAACAAACATTTTTTCCAAGTTATACCGATAGTAAGGGTAGGATCTCTTCGGCACAACTATAAAATTAACCCTAGTATCACATTTAGGCCCTGTTTAGTTTACAAATTTTTTTCTCTTTCTTCATCACATCGATTGTCTTTTACGCATGCATAAAGCATTAAATGAAGTAGCAGCTGTTGCATGTTTGTACTTTTTGCCTGGCTATCTCGAGATGAATCTTTTGAGTCTACTTGGACCATGATTAGATAAAAGTTATCAAATACAAACCAAAATATTACAGTGTCCTTTTTGCTAACTTTTGGCAACCCTTAATCAAATCGGTATATCATCGAACCTGCCAAAGAACCAATAGGCTTATAGTACTCCCTCCGTCCTATAAAGACTGTCGCTTTAGACTTTTTAGAAATTATGTTTGACCATCCGTCTTATTTAAAAATTTTATACAAAATGCAAAATTAATTAATAATTATTAAAGTACCTCCCGTGATAAAACAAACATAATAAGATAAATAATATTTATATAAAATTTTTAAATAAGATAAAGGGTCAAATGTGATAAAGGACAGTGCAACGGAGGTAGTACTTCCGATTCCCGGTAGGAGTTAACGATTATTTTAACGGCAGAGTGTTGGCGCGCCACGGTTTCCACGTTGTGCGTCCCTCTCCAGTCTTCAGTTTCGTCCTTATCGGCAACGACGGAAACTTCCGGCCTGCCGACTGCCGTGCCGGTGCAACCAATCAAACCACCCAGGCAACGCGGCGGCCCATAGAAAATCCGCCCGGCGGACGCGGGCCAGCCAGGCGTTTTTTTTATCAAAAAAAAAAATCGTCCCATCAATCAATCCATCATCCGGGCCCACCCAGCACCACGAAGCCGGCTGCCCGCCCCCACCCCGGACCTTCCTTCCGACCCGCGGAGCACCGCTCGCAGCTGGCAGCTGACTGGGTGGTTATAATAAACACCCCAGTCCCCTCCCCACAGCGGCACGGCACACGGGCTCGCTCGGCATCCAGAATCCAACCCGAAATCACCCCGTTTCCGCCCAGAAACCGCTGTCCGCTCCAGATATTTCCCTGCTCTCCTTTCCCCTCAGCTCGTCCGAAGCGATCAAGCGAAGCAAACGCCAGGCGAGGAAAAGGTAAGCTGCCAACCCAATTGCTGCTGCTACGCGAGTTCTCAGATCCCCTTCCGGTTCCGGATCTGAGCCAACAATAACCGAGAAGAGCGCGAGCTGACCCCGATCGGCGTGTGTTTCTGTGTCCCGTCCAGGGAGGGAGAAGAGCAGAGAGATCGAGGATCGAAGCTTGACAGGAGGAGGATGAGCACCGTGGCAGCCATGGCGTCGTCGTCGCTGAACCCGAACGCGCCGCTCTTCATCCCGGCGGCGTACAGGCAGGTGGAGGACTTCTCGCCCGAGTGGTGGGAGCTCGTCAACACCACCGCCTGGTTCCGCGACCACTGGTTCCGCCAGCACCAGCTCCACGAAGCCGCCGCCGCCATCGATGCTGACGACTTCGACGTCGCCGCGCTCCTCCCCGACGACTCCGTCGACCTCCTCGACATGGTCGACACCGACGACCTCTTCTACGCGCCCGACGTCCACCACCACCAGCCCGCCAAACCGCCGGCGCCTGCGCTGCTGCCCGGGTACGACCTCGACGTGCTCAGGGCGCTCAGCCTCAGCTCCCCCAGGGCCGCCGTCGCCACCGCGCCGTCGCCGCGTGCCCAGCAGCAGCAGAGGCACGCGGACAGGCCGGCGTACCACGCCGGCGCCAGGGCCGCCGCGCGCCGCGCCATCCACCAGCCTCGCTAGAAGAAGCCAAGCCCTGCTCATGGCGGGACCAGTCCACCATGGCTGCTGTGCCTACTGCCTAGTGTAACCTCAAGCAAGGCTAGTCTGTTTCTGTGTATACGACTAAAAAAAAAAACGGAGGGAGAGATTCGGCCAAGGCGGCCAGTGCTCTCTGCTCTCCTCGTAGCTAGCTTCCTCTCCTGTTACAGCTCAGTTCTTGTTGTTCATCCAGCCGTGTTAGAAAACAAAACAATCCCCACCAAAAAAAAAAAAAAAGAGACAGAGCGACGGAGTGATGTACTGTTCCTCCTCCTCCTCCCATGTCCATGTTGTTGAATATATGATGGCAAGCAGTCTGATCTTTACGATCCTCTTCGCGATGTGCTTCTTGTTCGTCGTTCCTCGAAACCTTTTCGCTGTGTTTCAGTGTGATTTGGGAGCTGCAAAGTGTGTTATCTGTCTGTCTGAACTTTGGTGATGCTGACTTCACTTCTTGCCCTGCCTTTGGTGATGCCATCTTCCATGCTGATTACAAGCGGTTGGTGAAGGAGGATTGGGGGCAACTGGTTTACTGGTTCTTGGGGGAAATGGTGGTGGTTGGTCAGTGGCAGTACAGGAGGAGGTACACGAGTACCATCAAGACTCTGATGAAAGAGTGAAAGAAATTGCTAGTGTGTTCATCTGTTGACAATCGGATTGAAAGCTCGGTTGCTACATACAGAAGTTCATCTGTTCATGTGCCAGCACTTCAAGCAAATAGTAATTGCTGCAGAAATGTGACACGAAACGTAACGCTACACTGAAACGGCTTCTGAATTGATGCTTCTGAATTGATCTGTCGGAACGGAAATTGTCGGTCGGCACTACTTCACTAATGTTTTAACGAGCTGATCTTGCCGGGTCTATTTCATGTCCCTTCATTCTCGTCTCTCGGTCTGCTTTTCCATTACTACCTCGCTTTGCTTCGTTTGTCCTATGATTCAGATTGCACTGAGTTGTCAAGAGTCAAGACATGGACTTTTGGGATGTCTTGCTGCATGCATCCACTGTCCTTGAAATAAAGGCCGTAGCAAACAGTGATGAAACACTACCAATACCACCAAGCCTGCCAACAGGTGTAACGGCTGGTGGTTTTCATTAACATCAGGATTTGCCTGATACCACAAAGCAACCTACTACTATGTATGACCGCCAGTTGCACTGTCTGCCAGCAGGTATAACCGATTGTAGTTTATCAACAGATTTCAACAATCTCGCATAGTTTATCTCAGTTTGCTGTACGCTTGCGACATCAGATTGGCTGTGGCAACCACTTCAGTCCACTCGACACTGTTCTCCCTAGGAATATCGTTTCAACAACCAACTGCATTTAGTTTATGTTGGCACAGTGTATAAATCATATGAAAGACTTTGCAAGCCACAACAGAATTTCATGTCGGCCGTATCCATGAAAGGGACAGTACACCATCACGACGATAATTTGAAGCTTCCCTAACATGTAGCACGCCAATCATGCTTGCAAGGCACATACACACATACACCAGCTGACACTGTCCTGCACCTCTTCACACTCCAGAAGACAGGGCACATGGCTAGGCTGATGGCCATGTCTTCTCAACAACCAATTCAGAACCATGGCATGCCAGTATGCCACATGCAACCAATCACACCACCTATTACAGCAGCTGTCAGCGACAGGGGTGACCATGATTAACATCCCATGATTACTTCGCTGGTCATTACAATGATGAGCAGTTGAATTTTACAGAACCTCAAAATGGGCTGAAGATAAATCCCCCTCTCGCTATATGACCAAGCATATAATAATAAACACAGGCAGCACCAAGGTACTTCACATAAATACTCTGCTGTTACTAGGAGGCTACATTAACAGGACGATAGTTAGATGGTATATCTGGCTGTTTAAGCAGCAGCAATACGAAGGAGCAACTAATCAACTACGTAGTGCTTTCAGACTTGTTTGTAGAAGAGGACATATGCTTGGTCATGCAAGACATCGTTCTCACCAACGGGCACAACAGCATCATCATCGAAGCGAAGCCATTGCCCATTGGCATGCTTTGCGTGAGCAGTGTAGTGCCCCCTGTATGGGTCCCTCCCATGATGAGTGATGGTTGCAACAAGCTCATATTTTCTACCCTGCATACAACACAGACAAACAGTTAGATCAAGTGATTCAATAGTATACCAATCAGCTGTAATGACATTTCAATGTGTTACGGCCACATGATCGCTGTACAAACTCAATTCATGCTTAAGATACTGATACTAAATGTCAAACAATCAGGAGAACAGATGCAACTATAGACATAAAAGGATGCCTGCACCTACAAACCCATACAAGACAACACATATTTTGGGGCAAGACATTTACAAATGCATGTCCAGAAAATTATCACCTCTTGTGATGGTGAGCTCAGCAGTTCACGACTAAGAACCAGTACGGATGGGAAGTGGAGTGGCTTATAGACTTTAGTGCTCCCATGATTTCCATAACTGAACCTCTTCAAGTGCAGTATCATTATCTTTGAAAGCGCGTGTATCTTGAATGATTTTCTAGCTGTCACCAAACCAGCCTGCAAAGATCAAGTTTGATACGTTACTGTGTATGTTTAATGAAAACAGAGCTGCACTATGGCACTCAAAATAAATAAAATGTGGGTTCAGCCAAAATTTAGCTTCGAATTCAAGGGAAAAAACAATTAATAAATAGAAAAAGGTTAATATACAGGTCATAAACCCACCTTAAATAGATGCACGGATAAAAAAAATCATAAAAAGCATCCTAGAAATGCATTTATAGGTAAAACGAACTAGAAGACATTTTGGCATTTCTAGATTCATAGTTTTTCCTACATACCTAGATATATATTATGTCTAGACACATAATAAACGCTATGAAACTAGAAATGCCAAAACATCTTATAATTTCGAATGGAGGGAGTAGCTCGCTACTTCGCTAGCAAAATGCATTGCATTACACCGCTTGTATTGTGTGATGATGAAATTGAATGATGAAAATGTACTAAACACAGGTGACCAGGTAGATACCTTTCCAGCAGCCGTTCTGTATCCTTCCAAAGATTCAGGAGTATAGAACAGACGAAGTGCATCATTAAGCGTCTGAACAGCATCTGGGAATATATCAAGATGGAGAAGTAGGAAGGGCTGAACAGTAGCTGATGCTTTGTTACCTGACAGGTGTATTCATCAGTATACAGCACAGAAAAGACAGATAGGAAACAGCACAAGTGGGCCTACTCCAGCATAAGTTTCACCCTAATCCCTATGGTGAATTAACTAATTCAATCATGATATCATATTCCATTGGAGAAAATAGAAGCATCTGAATGGGGTTGTTTTAACTTAGCAGGATAGCTGGGTTAGTGCTGAGATGCATTTGTATATTACTGCAAACTTCAATGGTAAAAATCGGAAAATTACCTTACAAGGCATGGAAAATTCCTAGATTCTCTCTCATTATATCAAAGGACTAACATAGAAAGGCAATTCATTAATCGACCACATGTCAAATGCTCTTGAAACATGAACTATTGGCCCTGATATTGGGCTGGCCAGAGATGGATAAAAAAAGCAATGCCAGCATGCACAGCAGGAGGCCAAAGGTAACAACAACCGGATCAACAAGGAATGTGTTCATGGAAACATGATGCAGACATAACAAATCAAGACAAAATGGGAAAAGCACAGTTTTCCAAGTTCTTTCAAAGAGATATAGCTAGATAGAAATTCATCTCTTTACAGAAAAACTGAGTTCTATCCCTCAGGACAAGACAAAATTACCTGTAGCTTTCACAACACTCTGAAGCTGCCCTCCAAAAATAGCACTTAGCTCAGAGGGAACAAAACTATGAGTTCTAACTATTGCAGATTTGTTCTTTCGTCCAACTGTCTCCCAAGCATCATCATCAGCAGAAGAAACAATCATTCCCTCCTTTGAATTTGAACCATTGCCATTAAGCTTCAGCAGTTCATCATGCATTCTATCCAAGGCAAAACTTAAAAACTCTTGAGCATCTTCCTGCCTGCAGAGCACAAACGTGCATATAGCATCACAAACTGAACCAAAAGCTTCATTGCAAGGGAAGCAACAATTTATAAAGGACATTAACAAACAAAACATAAAAAGATAACAACATGCTCAACGTATTTACAGACAACTTAGGAAGAATAAACTCGATATTGATGCCTATGGTCACCATGAAAGGCCCACGGACCATTAGGACAATTTGGCATGGGAAGACTCTGAAAATGATCGTGTCACCATGACTGCAAGATTTGGATCAGCTAAAAACCTACAGATATATATGTAATCGTCCAGGTCTTTCTACTTGCTAGATTCAACAAGATGGTCCAGGTCTTGCTACTTGCTAGACTCAATGAGATCAATCCTTGACGGCATAATTCCTATATTTCATTCGGAATCCACAACCAAGCAATTTTACTCAAGGAAAAAAACATACCAAAGAACAGAACCACAAGCATTTACCTTGGCCGAGCAGTTATTCCAGCTGGTACATCTGGTGTAAAGTTTTTGAGAACAGCATCAAACATGGCAGGATTAAGTGGTTTTGCAGCAACAGTAATAGCCTTCTCATTTTTCTTGATAGCTGACTCATCAGGCACATCCAATTGAGAGATCAACTCAACAAATGCACTCAGAGTTGGGTAGCCAGCCTAAAATGGAAAAAAATGGTCAGAACTAAGGAAATGAAATAAGTGCCAAAAGTGAATCAGACCGATTTCATTATGTATAAGTACCTTAGGTATACCACGGTTCTTCAAATCCTGTAAGAGGTGGACAAAAGGCGAGCATGACAGTAGTGCCTGCAGAGTTGCATTCAGAAAGCAGATATTTCCTGTGTTCCTCAAACCATGTGGAAGCAAGGGCATGTTCTGAGAGGCCTTCTTATTTAGGCTTGTGAGTGGCTCTTCTGCTGGAGCTACAATAACGGGTGTATCGACAATTGGGCTACCATTTTCAGTAATTTCCCTTTCCTTGTCTAACTTTCTGCTTTGTGTTGTATTGCTGATGCTTTTGGCAGGCACAACTGGTGGGACAACAGCCTCTGCCTTCTTCACATTCTCAAATAAACCATTGTTAGCAGAAACATTAACAGGGGGACATCCATTAGCCAGAACTGGTCCCCCATTTGGAAAGCTTGATCCTGCAGTTTTCTTTTCATTGTCGCATGCATTCTCCTTTGTGATGGCACTGGTCTCGCCATTTGCTGATTTTGCAGGAAGAACAACACTTGAAATAGATATCTTCTCTAAATTCAGCACCGAAAAGTTCAGGGTACCAAACTGGATCTCCGTCCGTTCACATTCATTGCTGACGCTTTTAGTTGGAGTTTTGGGAGGCTGACCCTGGAACAGCTTAGTCTCGTCCTCCGTAAAGGACCCAAACAGCAACATCTGCATCGCAGAAGGAGGCAACAAGATTAGAGAATCAGGTAACTTGGGCAACTTTTATTGTTAATAAGTAACTTACACCTCAAAAAATACCGACTGCATATCAGAATAGTTGTATTGAGAGGCCTTCGGAAAGGAGATCTATGCATTTAAGGAAACTTTAATTTCAGCTTTGTATTATAGCAGAACTACTGCCATACTCCCCCGCGCTTCACACACGCACTCCTCGGGAGCAAGAATAGCATAAGCACTGATCAATGATCATAATCTAAACAAACATCCAAACAAAGTTCATGGTTCGATACCATGAATTAATTGCTTATGCATCCAGTAACGGGGGTATGGTTCATACACGCGCAGCAGCATTGAATCATCATGCCAGGTACTAAAAACTCCCAATCCAATCAACTCGCCCGCACCACCCCCCCCCCCCCCCCCCAACCTTCAACCACCCAGGCTCACTTTAATGCGCCACGCAATGGGAGCCGGACAAGCAGTACTGACAGTTAACCCACGCAATTACACCCAAACGACGCCAATGCGAGCACGCGGACAGTACCTTCTCGCCGCCGCCGCTCATCTCGGCTGCGGTGGGGAGGCCAATCGCTGGGCGCCGGGAGCGGCCGCTCGGGGGACCTCTTGGGAGCTCTTCTGCGACCGGGGCCAGAGGAAGCCGAGGTCGCAGGTGGGAGACATCAAAGGCGGCGGCGGCGGCGGGCAGCGCCGAGGGTGGTGGCCGTCCGCGCGGCGGACCGCACTGCAGGGTCCGGTTCGACGCTATGGGGTTGGGCGGCGGTGAGTCGGCGACGGCGAAGGCCAGGGGCCCGGGGCCGAGGTGTAGGGTTTGGGGAGGGGAGAGGCGTGGCGAGGTGGGGCTGGAACTGAAGGAAGCCTGGGTCCTTGGGACTTGGGAGGAAGGAAGGAGGACGTCACGGGGGCGTTTGCTTGGGTTGGTGGTATTTGTTGTCCATGCGGGCGGGCGATTCGTGGGCTTGGGCCTTGGGCTGTACGTGGGAGCACCACGCGGGTCTGCCCCGCGCTTTTCTTCGCGCGGTTGCCGGTTGGTGAACGAACCCTCTTTGGACTTCGACTTGCAGTTGCAGCGTGTGCTTGAAAAAAAAGGGTTTTTTTAGGAAACTAAAAAAAGGTTTTATAGGATGCCTGTTTAGTTTACCAAAAGTTAAAAAAAAAGTATATTATAGCACTTTTGTTTGTATTTGACAACTTTTGTTCAATCATAACCCAAGTAGACTCAAAAGATTCATCTCGAGATAGTCAGGCAAAAAGTACAAACATGTAACAGCTACTACTTTATTTAATGCTTCATACATGCGTAAAAGACAATCGATGTGATAGAAAAAGAGAAAAATTTTGGTGAACTAAACAGGGCCTAATTTGCTAGTGCTATGCTTGCCGGGACGCTCGGGTCATCTCGGGCCATGCAAATATTACAGAAAATTATTTTCTCGACCCTAAAAAAAGTTCGACTTAGTTTCTTGGCCCTGTTTTCATCGAACTTTGTTATTTGGCCTTAAAACGAAATTTGCTTATTTTCTTGGCCCGTCCGTCCACTTTAAAAGATCATAACTCTTCGATACGACATCAGATGAAGATGATTTTTATATGAAAATTATAGGTCTCGATGAGATCTACAACTTTATAGTTTTAAGTTTTTTCATTTAAAAAAGTTCAGATGTCCAAGAACATTAATATCATATATTGATGTTTTTAGGCATTTGAACTTGCTCAAATAAAAAAAATCAAAACTATAAAGTTGTAGATCTCGTCGAGACCTACAATTTTTATATAAAAATCATCTTAATCCGATGTCATATCGAAAAGTTATGATATTTTAAAGTGGATGAAAGGGTCAAGAAAATAAGCAAATTTCGTTTTAGGGCCAAATAACAAAGTTCGATAAAAATAGGGCCAAGAAACTAAATCGAGCTTTTTTTAAAGCCGAGGAAATAATTTCCCCCAAATATTATTCTCTGCCCTTCTCGACGCTGATGATGCTGATCGGAGAAAGCGTGTGCAGCGCCGACGGCTTTGTTTGCTTGAGTTTATTAGACAAAATCAACAATTTTTAAATAGTATTTCTATATCATAATAAATCAATATAACAAAGACATTGTTTATTTTTAGCATGAGTGAACAAGCAAGAGCAATAATGTAGATAACCTTTTATTAGTAGGTACGGTCAAGTAGGGTATACATGGCTACCGTCGCTGGCTCCGGGTGAACCAATTTGATAGCAAGCCCACGGACCAAACACGGTCTATGGGCTTCAAAAGGCCACAACAGGGTATAAACCAGGTAATCAAACATGAGCTAGCCCGGACCAAAGTCAACTATGCGATGAACCAAACAAGGCCTGTTTGGTTTGTATACAACGGCCCGGGCTACCCAAGCTTGGTTTGCTAACCAGGCTACAATGAATTTAGTCAACCAAATAGACCCCCTATTACAACCCTTTAGCGATGTGCTGGCTGTAGCTATTTTAAACAAATCTTGAATTTCTTACATGTTAGAAAATGTAAATTTGAAACATTCTTTGCAAGTTCAAATCACATTTCCGAAGCCTAAACAATTGTCAAAGAATCCAAAAGTTTAGCCCGCCCCACCAGAGAGACGCCTCACCCCTGCAAAGAGCCCAGCAGCAGCCACGAGCTTCAACTCCACGCAAGATCCCACGACCCTCTCCAATGCTCGACGGCCGAACACGTGACTCCAGCCAATGAGGGCGCACCACGTCACCCCGTCGCCACTCGTATAAAACCTCTTGACCTCACTGCCCGCCGCCGGCGACCACCAGACAGACCGCAAGCCCGCCACCGCCGCACGCACCGCGAGGAGGTCTCGAGCGGCAAGCTCGTTGAGAGCTGCCAAGTCAGCGGAGCCCCCGAACAGTCCCTCCCTTCCCATGGCCGTCCGCCGCAGGCCCGCGGCGGCCGCTGCCGGGGACCCGCCTCCGCAGGCGCCACCGGCAGATGCGGCGGCGGCGCCAGACGAACCGGTCCTCCGGCCACCGAACCTGCGCGTGGCCGCTGTGGCGGCGGCGCTCTTCCTCGCGCCTTTCTCGTATCTCGCGTTCGTGCACTACCCCCTGGGCGCCGATCTGCAGCGATCCATCCTCAAATGCGGCGCCATGAGCCTCGTTGGATTCTTCGTCGCGCTCAAGCTCATCCCCGTCGCGGCCCGCTACCACCTCCGTCGCCGGATGTTCGGCTACGACATCAACAAGAAAGGATTGCCCACGGGCCAAATCAAAGTGTGAGTGCGCAACCACATTTACATGTCCTGTTGCAGATGCCATTGCTCTAGGAGTAGACTGAAAACTAGATTCCGAGTGTTTGTTCTTCAGGACAACACGTTTAGCTGGTTTATTGATGCAGCAGTCCTGTCAATATAATTGATTTCAGCTCGATTGAAGTTAATTGCATAGCTGCAGCCTGCAGAGTTGGGTTTTGTTTGGTTCCTGTGCATGACTTGGAAATTGTCGTTCAAAAAGAGATTGCTATTTAACAAATGGTACATAATTTGGAAATTTTTAGGGCTAGTTGAGGCTGCTTCTTGGTAGTTGTTGATCTCCCAAGTCCCAACTTACTTCAAGGGCTACAGTTTACTATTTTCATTTTTATTATGTTATGTAATTCAGTAATCTTTTACATGAATTTTGTGTGCTTTAGAGAGTTCGTCCCCTTTGTTTACTGCGGTTAATAAATTATAAAACAGGTAGTCCAAGCTTTGTTTACGCTCTTAATTTGGATGCCTAGCTTCACTGATGGACTCAAGAGGCAATATAATTACAATCTTGAGTTCTTAACCAACTGTCCAAGTTTCACACTAATATCTCCTATCTTTTTTTTACACTATATAACCTCTTAAATAAATCAGCTGCATAGCCACGGGTTGCTAAAGCCTTCCCTTTAGCTCACACACCTATATTCAGCCTCATCTCATTATGTATCAGTTAACAAGTGTCCTTGGTTTTCTGTATAATGGATATTTCTAGAAAAATATAAAAGTTTTGCTTGAAGAAGCATGATGCCTTCTTAATGTTTACATCCCCCCTCCCCGCTCCCCCAAATGACGATGTTGCATGGTAGTACATATATGTGACTTTAGGTTGTGATAAACTCAGTAGGAGACATTTTTGACAAGCTCCTGAAGGTATAGCATTAGTTTTTTTTAGATAACTGTGTAGGAATAGGAATTCATATTTAACAACTGAAGACACAATATTATAAGTTAAAGAATACCACTGTATGCACCATTCAATCAAAATCTTTGGCAGGATCTGGTCTGACCTACACCTATAGTCATGTTAAAGGCCGTTTCTTGTTTGTCTAAACATTTTTTTTGCAGGCCTGAGGCACTAGGTCTTGTTGTGGGGATTGTCTACTTGGTCATTGCTATTATATTTCAGCAGTTTCACTACGCCCCAGACTCCATTGTATGTCGTGATTAGCAGTATTTTTTTTGACATTTACCTTATGTCCTGAAACATATTTACAGTGGCCTTTTCTGTCTTCATGTTGCAGTGGCTTGTTGAATATAATGCAGCGTTGACATCAGTCTGCTTTATGATTCTTCTTGGATTTGTTGATGATGTTCTTGATGTTCCTTGGAGAGTGTATGTTTCTCATCGGACTGTCTTTCTGTTCACTTAAATAGTGATGTGCTACCACTGTGGCACTGTTATGTTGCTAATAAATTGTTTTTTTTAAATGTCCTGCATTGAAACAGGAAACTGGCATTGCCAACATTTGCAGCACTCCCATTGCTGATGGCATATGCTGGTGGCACTTCCATCATCATTCCAAAGCCTTTAACTCCTTATGTTGGACTAACAGTTTTGGAGCTAGGTATGTGTATCCGCTTAAAGCAGGTTGAAAGTGTGTATTTATTATTTGGTGGCTGCAGCACTTGTGTTTTTTTTTTTTTTTTCTGTTATACAACCAGGAGACAATTATTGCAGACCTCAGTATGAAATATTTATGCGCTTGCTAGTTATTCACTCTTGAATGTCTTGATTATAACTCATAAAATAAAATGTATTTGTCACTAGCACAGGAGGTCCTTAGGGCCATTAGCTCCAAAGGATACCTTTGGTGCCTTGCTGGAGCAAAGAAACTCCAGGAACTTCTGATCCAGTTGCCAGCTCTGGGCTTGTAAGCCGCTGTGGGTTCTGGTAGCTTTATTTTTCTGTTTTAGTTGTGTTTGTGGGTGTGTGGTGTTGCTGTACCCGAGTTAGGTTTATCCTGACTTGTGTTTCTTTCCTACCTTAATGAAATGACTCGCAGCTCTCCTGCGTAGTTCGAGAAAAAAAGGTATCCATGTTCTTCAACACCATATTGTATCTACTATGGTGTCTATCATGTCTTGCTTGCTGATACTGTTTTATTTTGTTCCTGACTTTTGTGGCCTAGGTTCCTTGTAGGTGTTTGATCTTTAGCTTTTTTTCCATTGTCCAAATAAGGCCACTTTGGATTTTTTCCAAATGTGCCACTCCTTATAGGTCAGTGACACTAACTTATGATATTTCTGGAAAACTACAAAAAGGTTTTTTGTGGGATAGTTTTAAATTATGCAGTCTTTTGGAGATTTGCGATTTTATTCAATCATCAGGATCACAGATTCATATGATTACCATCTCGTGCAACTCTGTCACTTGTACAACTTGTTTGTTCACATTTTGATAGAATCTGATATTTGCATTTACTGAACATGATAATTCTTTAACAGCGTAACATTTTGCTTCATTACTGGCTACAGTGCTTTATGCTTGGTGTGTGGATGTTGATTGGTAGGCATATTAGATAATAATCTATCTTAAGTGCTTGTTTTGATGAACTATTTGTAAAAATTTCCTCAACTGAGGCTGGATAACGAGCCAGCTCGGCTCGTTTTGGCTCGTTAGTATAACGAGCCAGCTTGGCTCGGCTCATTATACTAACGAGCCAGACGGCTTGCTCGGCTCGGCTCGTTAATGAGCTCGAGTTGGCTCGTTTGCCTCCCGAGCCAAACATAAAAAATACAAAAAAAACTCTCTCCGTCTCAAATTAAATATCGTTATAAGATGCGTGTTGGTCAAACTTTCTCAACTTTAACTAAGTTTATAGAAAATACGTACAACATTTACATCTTCAAATAAATATATTATGAAAGTATATTCAACGATCTATCTAATAATACTAATATATTTTATAGATATTAATATTTTTGTATATATATTTGGTCAAAGGCTAAAAGTCTTTGACTTCTCGAGAAGTGAGAATGAATCTATTTTGGGACGAAGGGAGTATATGTATTTATCGAAATTATAATAATAACAATAATTCAAAAGAAAGCCATAATCAAATGATAAAAAATAATATACGCTATATATAAAGTATAATAATATACTATAGTACTCTCTCTGTCCATTAGATAATGCAACTATTTAAAATGTGTCAGTTTGTTGGTGTGAATTGTATATAACAAAAGCATGTTACTTTGATGGTGTGAATTGACTGGCTCGTACGAGCTAACGAGCAGCTCGCGAGCCAACTCGAGCTGGCTCGTTATAAATCGAGCTGGCTCGTTATAAAACGAGCTGGCTCATTATAAAGCGAGTCGAGCTCGAGCCGAGCCATTAACGAGCGAGTTGAGCGAGCTAGCGAGTTTCGAGTTTTTCGTCCAGCCTTCGTCTGCATGATTACTTATGTGCGTTTGCTTGTGAAGCCTATTTTCAATTTCACCTCTGTTTCTGAACCCTGTTTCTGATTCTATAATCACAAGCTATTCTATACACTGATCTTTTGCTTCCTTTGGTACGCAGGTTTATTTTACAAGCTATTCATGCTCTTGTTAGCAGTCTTTTGTACAAACTCGATAAATATACACGCTGGCCTAAATGGACTTGAAGTTGGACAGACAGTTGTTATATCTGCTGCGGTATAAAAAAATATATTCCTTTTGTACATGAATTCTGTATACCACTCACGTCCTGATAGCATGTGGCTTTTCCAGGTTTTGATTCATAATGTAATGCGCATAGCATCTTCTAGAGACATTGAAACTCAGCAAGCTCATGAATTCTCTATTTATCTTGTCTTACCTTTCCTAACCATTTCATTAGCTTTGCTAGCTTTTAACTGGTAAGGACCTTTAAAAACACTGTTTAAATCAGAGTTTTATTATTTGGAGAAAAAACATGACATTTATGCATCAGGTATCCTTCAATTGTTTTTGTTGGTGATACCTACACCTATTTTGCTGGAATGGCTTTGGCTGTGATAGGAATTTTGGGACATTTCAGGTAAACTTTAATTATCTCCTACAAATTTCACTGGTACTTTATTATTTATATCAGTCAAGAATACTCAACCAGGATGTTGTATGTTGTCAATTGTTTTCTTGTTCCAGTGCAGTGCATAAAAGCATTCCTCCTATGTTTATTTTCTGTCTTTTCTGTAGCATTAGTGTGCTAGATTTGCATACTGTCATGCAGTTTTTTTTACCTATTATTATTCGTAATAACTGAGTCTGATCAATGACCGTTTTGACTATGCAGCGAGACGTTATTGCTCTTCTTTTTACCGCAAGTTCTTAATTTCTTGTGTTCAGTCCCACAGGTCAGGAGAAATAAATTGCATTTGATTTTTGTTATTTTGACTCATATATATGAGTGTTTTATATCTGAGTAGGGTACTTGATATGCTTAAACTTCAGAATTATGTCTTTGTTTCCTGCAGCTCTTTCACTTTGTTCCTTGCCCAAGACATAGGTTGCCAAGGTAATTTTGTGTTGCTTCAACCTGGAACAAAGAAGAGAACTTGTTGCGCTATGAATTCTTATGGATTTTCTAAAAGATGCTTCCATCCACAGGTTTGATCCTGAAACGGGTCTTTTGACTGGTACAAAAGATGGGAATCTAGTTAACATATTCCTTAGGTTATTTGGGAAGTGCTCAGAGAAGGCCCTTTGCATAAGGCTCCTTATTTTTCAGGTAGACTTGAAATGCACTCTTGCTGCAGACTACTATTTTACTTGTTGCAAATTTGTTTCTTGACTTCTGAATATCTCTTGAACTGGCTCTGTTTGTACTATTTGTTTATGCTGCAAAGAAGTCATAGTTATTCACATTTGCAAAATTCTTATTCTGAAAAGGGGCTAAGCTCTTTTCTAACAGCTAGTGAATAGAGGGAAGAACTTAAGTTAATTAGATGCTCATGTTGAACTAGGTACAAGATTCATCAGTTAAATCTGAACTCAGACCTGGGATTAACAACCCTTTCAGTGTGTGCGCCAATGTATATCAGCAGAGTTGTCTGATACGTTGCACGACAATATGGTGCATGTTGCCATATACACCAAAATTAACCATGCTGAGTTTTATGTTACTTGATAATGTTTCATGATCATTGAATTAGCTTTCTTATATCAGTAGTCCGATCTAATTGGAATACACATCTGCATCGTGGAACAAGCCAGTTCAGGGAAGCAACTGCTGTAAATCACTACATATATCTGCACTGTGATGCAGAGCCACGTGAATGCACTGAGTTTGCATTTCGTTTGGGGATCGATCATAACCCCTCGTCTTCATGTCTGACAGGCTCTATGTTGCGTATTCTGCTTCTGGCTAAGATACATGCTTACTGGATGGTACAAGTGATCCCCTGCGAAAGGCTCTCCATGTTGTCGCCCAGCTCGTTGTAAAACCCAGTTGCATATGATGGCTGGCGTTTCCTCGACGTACTTGTAGACTAACCACCCAAAATTTTCAGTAGTATTCACGCATTAGGTTTTGGATTCGTTTCCTATACTTGTGCTAACTACAGTTTCCAATTTATTTTGTAACTTTATGGGCTTCAAGGAAGTTTCCTGCACGCCTGAACTCTCTACACTGTATACTTGTGTACCAAGAACCTGATTCTTGCCTGATATTATGTTTGGTTTAAGGAGTGTGATGGCTGAATTGGAAAGAGTAAAATGTGTTGTGATGTACTTCTTTAAACTTTTCTCAGATTCTTATTTAGGTGCATAAACTCGAGGTCTACTCGTGGACCTAAATAACCACTTTGAGAAAACGGAGACTTGGATGGGAATACGAGAAAAGTTTGACTTAGTTAAAGGAGACCTATATGAGAGCTAGAGAAGTTCAGAAACACGGTGAATTTTACTCAATTAGAATTTTATACTATGTGACCGAAATACCTTTAGGACTTTTTTCTGGCCTGGTCATGAAATGGTTTAAGCTCCGTTTGGCATAACTTTGTATAGTGAAGCAACTTTTACTGGCTTCAGCTTTATAAATAGCTCTACTGGTAGAGTTAAAGCTGTTTTTAATGAACCGCTTGACAAAATAGCTCCACACAATTGAATTCCTTAAAATATGCTTTCAGAGCATAGAATCTTGAAGATGAGTGAAGCAGTATTTAGCTTCATCTTACACTGATCTCTTGTAAGAGCACATTTTAAGAGCTAAATTATTTATTTATAAAATATCCGTGTTTGGCACAAAAGGTACAGGAGAAGCCTGCATCAAAGACAGCCTTGATACGATGGACAATGGTGCATTTTTTCACCAAAAATCAATATGGATTGATATATGCCTCCATGACCATGAATGACTACTACCCTTTAGATAAGGCGAACAGGATGACATCATTGATCATGCTAGACACAATGCTTTAGCCCGTTATTAACTGCTAGTGCTGCTATCTTTAGAAGCATAATCAATGTCAAATACGGGAGGGCAGTGCGCGTCTCCCGCCCCGCCACCCTTCCAAGTTCCAACCGCTCCCTCCCCTCCCCCTTCCTCCGTCTCCACCCCGATCGCCGCGCGATCGCGCGCCCACGGAGGCCAGAGCGTCGCGCAGCGCGCCAAGGGGAAGATGCTGAGCTCGCTGAGCTCGTCGGCGTCGAGGCGGGACCGGGAGGCCGCGGCGGCAAGGCCGACCAAGAGCGGCGAGCTCCCCAAGTCTGCCGCCATCTCCTGGAAGGACGTCGCGGCCACCGCCCGGAGCGGCGAGCTGTCCAAGGCCGTGGCTGGCGCCGAGCTCTCCAAGGCCGTGGCCGCCGTCAGGGATGCCGCGGCCGTGCACCACGAGGGGTGGATGGTGCGCTACGGCCGCCGGAAGATCGGCAGGTCCTTCTTCCACACGCGCTACTTCGTCCTCGAGAGCAGGCTGCTCGCCTACTACAAGAAGAAGCCCAAGGACAACATGGTACGGCTCGATTGCCATTTCCGTATATTGCTGCTATGGTTTGTTCGGTCGGTTTTATTTGGGTGCCCAATGTGGGTTACCTATGATTACACTCTGGTAGAGCATTGGGTGCTCTCCCTGTTGCAAAAAATGGGACTATGGGAGCCTGCTGTTAATCTGTTATATCACCCAAAACAGTGTGTTGATCCATTAAGCATGATCATTATGTTTTCAATGTTGCAATTAATTATGTTTTAAAATCGCCCGATTACTCTCTTAGTTATGCCTGATTTCCCAACATTTCATATATTCATGCTTCCTCCCATCTGAATCCCAACAAATGATATATTCGTGGTTCCTCCCATCTGAATCGCAGTAGCACCAAAGTTCCATTTCTGATGTTTGATAACTTTGGTGGAATTTGTCAATGTGCATCCAGGTGCCCCTCAAGTCGCTGCTAATAGATGGGAATTGCAGGGTGGAGGATAGGGGGCTCAAAAATCATCATGGGCAAGTGAGTTCGCCCTCCAGTTTTTTTACTATTAAATTGAATTGTGAATGTTATTTGATCAGAAATCTTCATGTGTACCAACCATCCTGCTACAAGATCAGTAGATGCCAGTTTGTTCCCTTCCTGTATCATCCTCATGTATGACAAACTGATTCTGGGAAAGGGCACACTTCCATCTTAACTACTACTACATAATGCACCTCACAAATTAGTGAAATTACATGCGGATGTATAGGATGCAACAACAACCAAGCACTTCAAGACATTATAATATGCCTCACTTAGTATTCCATGGCATGTGATTTCTACTTTCCTTGGCAATATCAGTTGGATATTCTTGTGGTTATTCTCATCCTTCCCATGGGTTCTTCTTTTCAGATGATTTATGTCCTCTGCGTTTATAACCAGAAAGAGAAGGAGCATCAAATTACGGTTAGTTGAAGTAGCTCAACTATTAAACAGAGCCACAATCCTCCCTGATTTATCTAGTTTCAAGTGACAAGTAAACTTAATTCACAGATGGGTGCACATGATATTGAAGATGCATTGGCCTGGAAAAAGAAAATAGAGCTCCTCATTGATCAGGTGCATGTTTCAGCCCCATTTCTACAGCTATGGCACAATTTCTTTTTTTTTAGATAATGATTATGGCACAATTTCTACAAGCATGTAGGAGAAAGCTTGGATTTCATATGCCATTTTCCATACATTTTTTAAGTTGTTTAACAAGTTGATGAGAGCGTATTACTTTGGTAATTAATTAGTGGGCAGTAATGTTTTACAGTAAGTCACAGTGCTAGAATGTGATATGAGCTTCTTAGATCCCATAGCTCATTGTATGAAAAGTACTTGACCAGTTGGTCACTGTCTTCAGAAAACTCTCAACTTTTGCATGAACATTGCGAAATCAAGGACACATTACATGTTATAATACAGAACGTTTCTTTTCTTCCAGCAGCCAGACTCTGGAACTAAAACCCATAAGGCATTCGCTACAATGGACTTTGACATGGACCTTGGAGGGCAGTTCTCCTTGTCAGATCGTGACAGTGCGTAAGTGGCATTCCATATCTTCGAGCATCTTGTGTCAGTCATTTTTACCGAATTAGCTAGAAACTTATTACTAATGTAGAGCTGAAGATGAAGAGGAACGGCCCACTTTAGTTCGCAGGAAAACTATAGGGAATGGTAAGAAGTGATGCTAACTGATCTTTGTGAAGTCGTGTACTGATTTGCAGCATTTGTGTTTTTAATTCACCATATCATTTCTGTTGCTAGGTCCTCCCGATTCAATACGTGATTGGACCAAAGACGCTGATTTTGCTATGTCCAGTCAGAACGACCCCACTCAACTCTGTTCGAAGAAGAATTGGCGACTACTTCGATGCCAAAATGGCAAGTCTGTGTTTCTTTCCTTAAGTGTTAATCCTTCGTTGGAGGATGTTTGAAGTTGGGATTGCTTACCGGTTTGCATTGGCAGGGTTGCGCATTTATGAAGAACTTCTGGAAGTTGAATATCTTGTATGTTCTAATTGTACTGCCTTTTCTTGTCCAAAATAAATCTTGAAGCTGATGACAACATGCTACCTCATGCCATGTAGGCAAGAAGCTGTAGCCGAGCTATGAGGGCTGTTGGTGTAGTGGAAGCCACATGTGAAGCCATTTTTGGGCTGATGATGAGCATGGATGCAACAAGATATGAGTAAGCAACTGGTCCTTTAACTTAGTGGTTTACCTAATATAAATACCCTCCGTTTCAAATTGTAAGGCCTATTTCGTAATGACAAGCCTTTGACCAACAAGTACTCTAAGTGACACAAATTTGATATTGTTACTCTAAGTGATACAAATTTGACATTGTTAGTTTATTTAATCATAATTACTTGTGCTTAGTTTTGTACTTAATCCGTTCCAAATTATAGGTCGTTTGACTTTTTCAACCCTAAGTTTGACCACTCGTCTTATTCAAAAAATTTGTATAAAAAGAGTTAAATTTAACATATTCTTGAAGAACTTTTGTTAATAAATCAGGTCATAACATAAAATATCATGTTTTGCACAAATTTTTGAATAAGACGAGTGGTCAAACTTGCCGTCAAAAAAGTCAAACGACTTATAAATCGAAACGGAGGGAGTATTACATAAGTGTAGTATTACTGGAGAAAATAGTAATTGTTGGTCAAAGCCTTGTCCTAATGAAACAGTTCGCTTTGTGTGGGAGGGATGGGGTGGGTGGATGTAAGTGGTCTTCCCCTTTTTTTTTCTTAGCAATATAATGATACACGGGCACAAAGCTCTACTGCATGTTTGAGAAAAAAAGGTCTTATAATAGAAAACGGAGGGAGTTTATATTATCAACATGGTTGATCTTTCTTTGCTATTTAGGTGGGACTGTAGCTTTCGCCAGGGTAGTTTAGTTGAAGAGGTTGATGGTCACACTGCAGTACTATACCATAGGTTGCAATTGCATTGGTGTCCGAGGTAACTACAGTTCTCATAGATTGACAAGTTTTTGTCATAATCTTTTGCCTCTGATTATTCTAAATGGAACTTCCATCTATGTGAACATACAGGTTGATCTGGCCACGGGATCTGTGTTATGTTCGGTATTGGCGACGTAATGACGATGGAAGCTATGGTAGATTGTTGAATTATAATCATTCAAGCACCCTTCACTCTATTTAGCATCTTATTTCTGACAATATGTGTGTTTACACATGCAGTTGTGCTATTTCGGTCCACAGAACATCCAAACTGCAGCCGCCAGAGAGGATTTGTGAGAGCTTTTATTGAAAGTAATTTTCTCGGGCTCATAATGGGTCCTGCGTCTACCTTTAATGGACACCATATAAACAAAATTGTCAACTTTGATTCTTTTTTTTTTTCTGAAATTTCTTAGGTGGAGGATTTAAGATTTGTCCTCTTAAGTGTCGCAATGGAAGACCCCGGACTCAGGTTCAACACCTTATGCAGATTGACCTGAAGGGATGGTTCTTGAACTACTCTACTTCCTTTCAGTATCATTCTTTGCTGCAGATACTGAACTGTGTTGCCGGTACTGAAATACTATTTTCTTATGACACAAACCATTAACAGCTTTATATTTAGTATGAAAGAATGCATGAAATTTGTAAATTGACAACTCAACCCTGTTGTCCCACCAATTCATTCTGGTCCTTATGGCTCTAATCTACACTTACTCCCAGGGCTGCGTGAATATTTTTCCCAAACAGATGATATCCATATAACTCCAAGGATTCCTGCAATGGAGAGCATGGCTGATGTGAATTCAGCACAAAAAGATGAGAAGATTAAAGAAATTGACTCCAAAACTAAACCAGAAGAGCAACAACAAGCAGAAAATAAAAACATGGGAACAATTGATGAAGAATCGGATGACGATGAGGACTACCAGGTTCCTGAAGCTGATATAGAGGTGCAAATGTCCTATACCAAACTATGAATAAAAACGTCATGAGTTCTTAACTTGCTATAGAATTTGCATGTTTCCTCGCTTGATACTAAACTTTGGTTAAAACCAATGTACAGGAAAGCCCTAAAAAATCTGACAATGAAGCTAAATACACAGGTTTGTTCCCTTTTTTATTCTATATTCCTGCTTCTCATATCTGTTGTCATCAGGTTCTAGGGAAGGTGTTCTCTTTTTCTGTAACAGCAGTACTTTTGTCAATATGGCAGATGAGCCTCCAGAAAAAATTGATTTATCTTGCTTTTCTGGGATACTTCATCATGATCCGGATGAGAAAAGCCGCAACTGTTGGACAGTACCTGATAGCAAACTTTTCAAAGTTCGTAGCAAGAATTTCCCAAATGACAAATCAAAGGTCTAAACCTTCCAGTTTGCATTTTATTGCGTGTGAATCATGTCGGATAATATAAAGAATCTTAACACACTATTATCCCAAGTTACAGATACCTGCTGCAAGTTATCTCATGGAGCTTGCAGCCATTGATTGGTTTAAGGACACCAAGCGTATGGATAATGTTGGCAGGCAAAAAAATTGTGTTGCTCAGGTAACTAAAACGCTGGCCTAATTGCTTCTTTTATTCCTATATTGCACCTGTTATTTGTGTAACTTTAAATTTTCACTATTTCACTACAATCATGACTATATTTGACTTCTATTATAGGTTGCTGCTGAGAAAGGGATGCATACATTTATTGTCAACTTACAGGTAAGTCACTATTCCATAAAACTGTTTTGAAACTTATCTATCCGTTTGATTGTTTTTTTGGTGAATTTATCCTCTTATAGATTCCCGGATCAACTCACTATAGCATGGTCATGTATTTCGTCACAAGTTCCTTGAAAAAGGGATCATTACTGCAGCGCTTCTTTGATGGCGATGATGACTTCCGTAACAGCAGACTGAAGCTCATACCATCCGTTCCAAAGGTCTTTTTTCACCCAATATCTATATACTGTGTTAACAGTTTTGTGTCCTTCACTTCACTTTGACTTAAAAAAGAAAAAAAAAACTTCAGGGCTCTTGGATAGTGCGGCAGAGTGTTGGCAGCAGCCCTTGTTTGTTGGGAAAGGCTTTGGATTGTAGCTACATACGAAGTCCTGGGTATTTGGAGGTGAGGCCAATAATGTTGTGCTTGAATTATTTCTAACACATTCCTTATGGTTTCATCCTTTCCGTGAGTAAAAAAAAAAAAAAGATTTATATTGAGATGATATGTTTCGGCTAATACAATTTGACTGGTTATTACAATTAGTGACAGATAGAAGTGAAAAATGTCCAACTATGCTGTCCGCATGGCTTGTAATGGGACCTTTCTATCTACTTTATTTTTTTTGCGAAGCATTTCTATCTACTTTATTAATACAATGATATGCAGTTCTCCAGTTCTCCTGCAGTTTGAGAATGAAAAGTGAAAAATATCGTTTGTGAATAAGGCAATTCATCTGAGCCTGTAGTGTTTTGCAGGTGGACGTTGACATTGGTTCTTCTGCAGTGGCAAACGGAGTTTTGGGCTTGGTGTTTGGTGTTGTCACAACATTAGTAGTTGATATGGCTTTCCTAATACAGGTTGGTGCCTCTTTTCTACATTGACGAACTCCTTTTAAAAAATAAAAATAAAAATAAAAAGTGACCTTGACAGTTTTCGTTTGTCTAAAAACTTTTTTTCGAACGAATTTGTCTAACTGCAAATGCGTCTTGTTAAGGATGAGCCATTAATATACTCTATCTGGGATAAAAAAAATTGTCTGCGTCTCTACCAACGAACCGGGTTCCGGATATCCTGTCGATATATATGTGGACCTCACTTTTGGCTGTTAATTCGCTATTACCTGTTTCCTTTCAGGCAAACACATATGAGGAGCTCCCAGAGCAAGTCATAGGCGCAGCTCGGCTATCCAATGTGGAACCGTCTACAGCAGTAGTTCCTGACCTTGAAAATAACAGTGACAGCAACAAAGATAACAGCAGTAACGACGCTACGTCCTCGGAGGACGATTCGTCAAAGAAGACCAACTGATTAGACCTTTCTTTGAAGATTTGGATGAGCACCACAGGTTGCTTAGTACTTTTTTCTCCTTTTAAGCTCTCGTGCTGTGCACGTATCTTCGCAGGCTTGCACCAAGCTGCAGTCTGGTGGATCTCCTTGGGCGCTTACAATTGAGCCCAGAACTTCACATGATCATTTATTTCATTTTCATTACAGTCCGCTCTTATCCTTCACATCAATTTGTGGAGGTGATTCAGTGTACATGCTAGCAGAGTTATTGTAGATAGTACTATCTGATTAACACATTGGGCTGTCTAAGTAATCAGCTGAGTTATAGCGCTTTGTGTCAGTAACCAACACATGATGGTGGTGTGCTTAGCTAGTTAGCTTACTGCTAAACAAATGAACAGAGTTCTCATAATAAAAAGAAGGGGGACTATATGCATAGCAGGAATTTTCGTCAAATCATCATTACTATGATTTCTAATAAGATCTTGAAAAAGATTACATATATAATCGGTGCATAAATGAGAAATTACACAGCCAGTGCATTCCTTTGCACTGTAAGTCATACAATTGGGTTGATACATACTGATCTAATAATGGGCACACGCATTAGTTTGGTGCAGCAAGTTCATCCTGCATGAGCAGTCTCTTCTCAGCATGCTTAAACATCTCCTCCAGAGACTTCTTCACTGCATCATCAGCAAAAACAAACCGCACTGCATCCTGGGCCAGCTGAAACAGCTCGGACTTGCTGAGACCTGCCAAAAGCACGCATGCCAGTCAGGTCTGAATGAGAAACAGAGATCCTTATTTGCAAGCAGAGGACATACTGAAAGTTGTTGTGACGAGGTAATACTCATTTGAGAGGCTTGTTGAGAACAGTCCAGAATCATCTGTGCACAGGGACACAGGGTGTTTTGCATTATAGAGGTCAGCTGCACCAATTCAGTATGGCGAAATTTAGTGCTGAGAAGATGATGATTCTTAGTATGAACTTTTGAGTTCTGCATGTTTAGGGACCAACCAAAGTGATGAAGCTCTAGGGAAGGAGCGCCTCCCGTCATAACATTTGAAGTTAAACATATCTCAACCTGCATTTTGTCTTTTGAGTTAAGCATATTTACAAGTCACACCTAATTGACCATTAGACATGTAAGGGGTACAAAATAAGTTTACCGGGATCATAAGAGACTTGAGCTTCTTCCATTCTACATCATTCAGACAGCATACATGACCCAGCCTCTGAGGGCAGAAGTCCAGCACTGCTTGGATTTCCTTCCGGTTTGCTACCTAAGATTTACAAATGTTGCTGCAACCAGATAAAGATCTAGAAGGAAAGACTGATTTAGAAGTTGATGACATGTATTCCCAGACCTCTCCGCAGTGAATTGTAATGGGGATTCCCAGATTTTTAGCATGTTGTAGGGCAGGCAAGTATGTTTCCCTACATAAAATGTTGCAAATGCTGAGGCATATAAGCACATCGATATTTAGCATGTTCCCACCTAGTTTTAGCCAGATGAAAAATGCTTTTACCATTCCCCCAGAACTGGATTGCCAGAAAGATCGATGCCTATGACACCTTGGTCCTTCATTTCCATGGCTAAATTAACCTGACCAAGGGAAATAAATGATCTGTGCAGATTCTCAATAGGTTTCCCGCTTGTATTAGTTCAGAATATTGGTTGGTCTGAAAAATATTAACATACGGTATCCATTGCAGCCGAAGTTGTCTCGCGGCGATCAATACTAAGAAGTAGCCTAACATATATCTTCTTTTTCTTTGCATCACCATCCAACTGCTTAGAATTTAGTGTTTCATTTGTTCTGAAACCAGAATCAAATAATGCAACATCAACAGCTTCAACTTCTTTAAGACCTTTAATAACAGCATCCATGTAAGACCTCTTGGTCATCCCCTTTGCTTCATTGTTCTGGACGATACGTGAGAAAAAGAAAAACATAAAACCAGTCCCAATATTATCTTATTGCTTAGAAAACTGCACAAAATACATTAAAAACAAATAGTAGCACCTTAGGTGTTGTTCTTATTTCCAAATATACAACATTCTCTGCAGCAAAATCTTCCACAACCTGTTGATTTTTCTTGGGTTAGTTTACTAAGCTAATTGAGTCTACAACAAGTATAAAAATAAAATGCAACCTTCTAATCATAATGGCAGATACCTCCTTAGCAATCCTTGTTACTGTATCATGGTCAGTTGTAAGTATATGAAACAGATCAAAAAGCTTGAAACACTCTGGAAGAGACCTATCACCTGTTTACATTTAAAGACAGATTTTAAAAGCCTCATATATATATTGCAATTATAATTTGCAAAACAAAAGTACCAAGAATCCATATAAGAGTTGATACAATTTATATTAGCAACTGTATTAGAAAACAATTTCAAGGGAATCGGACACTAACTCTTCATGATCACATCCTTAACATCTTCGAAGACAATGACTCCTTTGTCACCTAGCTGTTTTGCAAGTTCTCTGTTCAAATTTACCACTAGAAAGGTCAAGTTTCTATGTTAATAATGATAATATGATGACCAGGCAGGAGAGAACATTGGTAAAACTTAAAATATGCTAAGCGGAATACAGCCAATATATTCTCCAGAAAATAAGCATAGGTGTTTTACATACGTGATGCATAAGCTGTTTAGTCCAAATATAAATAGCTAGAGCCTAGAATTACATATTCAAACAAAAAAGTACTAACCTGTGAACTAGCATTGCATTCACTAAAGGATCTGAACATTTTGTAAAAGAAATAGCAAAAAAAAAAAAGGGAAACAGAACATCTCTGTAATAAACATATAATGCCTTTAGTTGAACTAGCCAACCATGTTGTTAACATATGCTACATTTCGTTACTGGAACTGAATGACAGGCATAATTTTGAGACCTATCTTCAATTATCTCATATATAAGTAATAACTAATAAGGTCATTTTCAAGAAGGTCAAATCCTCTGTGATTTGTGAACTAAATAACTCCATCAGAAATTTTCTTTTGTCAAAACAGGCAAAGGTTCTCAACTACATGAGCACTTACGCTGCTACAATGCAATGAGTCCACATACACTGCTACTGTATATGCCCTGCTTCCTAAAAAGCTACAATGCCTACAATCTCACAGTTTTTGCAAGCACACCAGTTTTGCTTGCTTGTAAACAAGAACAGATTTGAGAGACCAATTTCCTAGCAAGTTCCTCTCCCAAACTTTGTCATAAAATCGTAATTTTCATGGAATAGATTACAGATGTTGCGCAAGGATTGGCTCAAGTCATGAATTGGCGCTGCTCCAGCATCGAGTCAAGAACCTGGAGGAGCTAAGCTACGCCTCCCGGAGTGAAAAAAAAAAAATCAAGAACCGGAAGGTCAGGGGAGAGGATGAGGTGGGTGGGTGCGGAGCGGAGCGGAGTACTGACAGGAGTGTGGAGTTGCGAACGGAGCCGTTGAGGTGGGCGTGGAGCTCCACCTTGGGGAGAGCGACGCACCACTCCCTCATCTCCTCGATCGCCGCCGCCTTTCTCTCAGTCGCAGTGTCCATGGCGGCGGCCTCTCCTCTTGCTTGGCCCTGTGCCCTTCTAATGATTGCTCTTGTTTGTCAGTTTTCTCGTTTTCCGAGACCGTCTTTCTTGTTAGAGCCTTTTACATGGGTGCCCTTATAAAAGTTTGGAATTATACCGGAGCCATTATAAAAGTTAGTCGCTCGCAATTGTCACCACTTCAAACTTTTTGGGCCTGTCTACTGTGTAACCGAGTGTTCTGGGTCCAACCAGCACTCGGTTGTTGGGAAGGCCTAAAACACTCGATTTCTGCCCCAGTTAGAACTTGTGTGTTTTGTAGGAAGCCAGCACTCGGTTGTCTCTGTGCAAAAAGAAACACACGATTTCAATCACAACCCAAATCTGTGTGTTTTATGTGCAAGTAGCACTCGATTTTTGCCTCCAGGCCAAACAGTCCATTAAAATAGCCCAATCCCAAAATATACACCAACAAAAAAGGCCCATGAAAAATGAACCAGCCCAACCAAACCCAAAAACATCAACCCTAACTTAACTAGCAACGAACACATCTGCTCTGTGTCTGCCTCACGCAGGGCAGGTGATGAGACGGCGTGCTCTGCCGCACGCACAACAAGAGAAGAAAGGATGTGCCCTAACCAACGCTGAGTAGGAGCAGAAAGGATCTGATCTGACCTATGCTGATCAGAGGGCAAGGATCTGCCCACATCAACAAAGGTTATCACTACTAGTCTACTCTGAATCAGCTATTTAGAAAAACTACTAGATCAGAATGCACTCTGTGCTATATTTGATATATAGATCAGAATCACACTATTACACATTTAGTATTAGAGAATTGCACAACTCAATTTCTGCAAATATGGTTCAATCACTAAAAGATAACAACTAGCAGATCACAGATGAAGATGTCCTCTGCTTCGGATCAATTAGAGAGGAGCCAAAGGACAGGAAAACAATATATTCAAAGGCAAGAACTAACCTCAACAGCAAAGGTAAGCACAGTGATTTCATCATCCTTCTACAAGAAAAAAAGTACTCAGATCTGCTTTTAACTTTGGTTGAGATTAAAACAAAATTCAAACCTGTCAAGTAATTACCTGTTTGTAAGGTTATTTTATACCTTAAGACACTTGTCCATATTTCATCTCTGCATCCAAAACTTGGAGTAAGAACTGAATGTTGATGTTTTAATAGCAGAAAATATCTGAACACCAAAATCATAAATGGAATTCTGAGCAAGTGCAAGGATGCAGCAGCAGTCAGGTCAACAGCAACAACAACTACGAGGTAAATAAACCACTAATTGATAATGAAGGCATACAAAATAGTCAGTACTGAGATGTACATTATGCTGCAGAATTCTTTTGGGTCACTAATGCATTTCATGCAAGCACCACAGGAATTTGATCAGTTGAATAAGGTGAAAAACAAAATTCTTACAAGCAGGTTTCAAATCACAACTGCTAAAAAGTACTCATGTGCTCTCCCTTTTTTTATTTCTATCAAGCAGAATAGTATGTATATGACTTCAAGCAGAATGTATGATTATCCAACATCAGCAAACTCACAAAGTACTGAAGCAATGAAAGCAGTGCAGTTAGCATTTTATCAGCATTTTAGAGGCACAAACAGTACATCTGTTCTTTTTGATAACTACACATAAAAAAGGTAAGCAAAATTCATTACTTAATCACATGTAATGGAAGGTAAAAAGCTTGTGTTTACACTAAAACAAATTCCATTGCAGGGAGGCTACACTGAACTTATAATTGAACAGATTGCCAACTCTCAGGAATGTAGTCAACCAGACAACATTTTACAGGTAAAATTTACAATCAAATTATATAGAAATTACAAATCATACAATGTAAAATTGCACATCAATAAATTCTGCATTTTCAAATTAAGATGATTGCAATATCAAGGCTTCATTATAAAATGTGCAGTTGTATGATGGGATGCAAGGATCATTCACACAGATGCTTATTGGCAATAACATCAATGGTCTAGGTGCAATCTTTGGGGAACAAACTGATTGGTCAATATCAGAGTCAAGAATGTCAAACCAGGTAAAAAATACAGAACAAGACTTCAATAAAAGTAAACCTGGAATAACTTACCTTTTAAATCAAACAGGATGGACATACGAGAATCAATGATGATAGTGGAGGAGAAATATCAAGCACACATGATGATTATGATGTACCTGAAATCACACATCATGATGATGATGATGATGATGATGATGATGATGATATACCTGAAAGTGAACAATATCACTGGCAAACTGACTTATTCAACAACATGAACATGGATGAGGTAAGAAAAAACAATGATTTCTTCTAACATGCCATTTCACAATGATCTATTTCAAACTTACATGTCATTTCGAAACTAGTAATGCATTTCATAATATATTTACAGGAACAGAATGACTACCAAGAATATCACCCAGCATTTGAAGAAAATGAGTTGACAGTTACAGAAACATATCCAGCAAGTTCAAATGTTGCATCAACTCTGACAGACGAGTATGAAAACGACAACATAAATGACAGCCAGGAACTAACAGAGGAAGAGATACAAGAGTTCATTAAAGCAGAGCAGGCAGCAGCATCTGAAGGAAACAACGCACTTATGAACAGCAAGTACACTCCACAGTTGGGCGTGACATTCAAGACGAGACATGATGCTCACCATTTCTTCAATTTCTATGCATACCTGACTGGTTTTTATGTTGTCATAACTCATGTTGCAAGAACTACAAGCAAGAAAAGGAACGATGAGATTTTCAAGGTGACAATGAAGTGTACTCGTCAAGGTAAACATAGTGCAGCAAAGACTAAAGAGCAACAAGAAGATGAAGTAGACAACAATATAGGGAAACAACCATCAGCAACAAGGAGAACTAATGTGCACATCAAATCTAACTGTCCCTGTGTAATGGTGGTAAAAGAAGAAAAATAAAGACATTTGAAAAATTACAAGGTTTGACCTGGAACATAACCACGAGTTAAGCCCCGGACACAGAGATCACATGTTTTCAGGACACAAGTATATGACAGATATGGAGAAAGCTTTGATAAGAACTCTGAATGATAATAATATACCAACACGCAAGATGATATCAATCCTATCATATCTAAGAGGTGTCCTGACTGCAATGCCAATGAAAAAAAGATATCAGCAACTACCGTACAAAGATCAATAGGGAGGTCAAAGGATCTGATATGACCCAAGTTATGGACTATTTCAGACAGAAGAAAAAAAGGACCCCTCTTTTTTCTACAAGTTTGACTTGGATGAAGAAAACAAGGTTAAGAACTTGTTCTGATCAGATTGTTCATCTCTAAAATATTATACAAAATATGATGAATGTGTTAGTTTTGACACCACATTTATGACAAATAGGTATAACCTGCCTTTTGCACTCTTTGTTGGCATAACAGGGCATGGGCAGAGTTGCCTATTTGGCTGTGCATTCCTGCACGATCAAACAATGGAAACTTTCAAATGGGTATTCTAGACTTTCCTTGAAGCAATGTGTGGAAAGCATCCTAAAACAATCATCACAGACCAAGACATGGCAATGAGAGCAGCAATAAAGCAAGTTTTCATAAACACAATGCACCGCAACTGCTTGTTCCACATAAAGACTAAATGCTACAACAAGAATGGCAAAGTATTTGCAAAAACAAAAGAACTGTATGATGACTTTAAAGATATTGTGAACAACTGTGTAACAGTGCAGGAATTTGAAGAGCTATGGCAGCAAATGATTGTTGGAAACAATCTACAACAGAACAAATACTTTGCAAAGATGTGGGAGACTAGAACAAGATTTATTCTTGTGTACTACAAGAATGATTTCTTTCCATTCATACAGAGCACATCGAGAAGTGAGGGAGCAAATTCAAGATTTAAAGATAATGTAGGCCCAACATATACCATTATCAGCTTTTTGAAAGAGTACACTAGGATCATTGAGACCATCGATAGAGCAGAGAAGTTGGAAGACACATACAGCAATCAAAAAAGAGCAAAGAAATTATTTTTTGGCTACAAGATAGAGGAGCAAGCAGAGCAACTATACAACAGAAACATATGGAAGAAGTTCCAGATTCAAGTAAAGGCAACATCAAGGCTGAACTACAAGGAAACAGAAGAAGGAAAAACATTTGAGGTGTGGTACAAAAGTAACCAAATTCAGAAAGTGCACAGAATAATAAAGTATGTAGTTCACACAGATCTTACAGAAGGCCAGTAGGAATTCACATGCATATGTGCAAAGTTCAGCAAAGATGGGATATTGTGCTCTCACATCCTGAAAATAATCATTGAAAAGGAAATCAGCAAAATTCCAGAGAAATACTTCATAGACAGTGGAGGAAAAAGAATATGAGGGCAAATATTACAAGAAAAGATGGCGAAACTATTGCCACAAGCTCGTTGTTGAAATTCAACATACTGTCCAGGAAGTCTACAATATTAAATTCAAAAGGAGCAGCTAATGAAGAAACAATGGAATACCTTCTAGTAGAATTTGAGAAGATGGAAATCAATCTAAACAAAATGATTTTGGCTCAACAAACATCTCAATCACAGAATGTCCAGCAAGGGAGAGAAGAGGCAGAGAATGAACCAAATACAGAAGAAGCCAATGAATGAACACAAATTACAGCAACGGGGAATGCAAATATAGAGACTCAAATTAATGATCCAGTAGCAATACAGAGGCAAGGAAGGCCACCCAAGGCAAAGAAATTCAAGACACAGATAGAACAAATAAGGGAGAAGATGGACGCAGCAGAAAAGAAAAAGCAGCTAGCTGCATAGAAAAAGATGTTGGCTGCACAGAAGAAAAATAAGAAACAAAATGACACAGATAATACGGGTAACTATGATCACATATAAAACAATCTAAACTATAGTAAACACAAAAGATAATGTCTTAATGTGAGCTAATAATGTTTTGTAGCTCCCCGGTGAAACCTAAAAGGAAAAAGAGGAAAGAAACTTCATATGCTACCATTGATCCAAGCGCTACAACAATTTGAGGACTGCATCAGCACACAGCATGCGCTACAATGAATTTTAGTTTTCAATTAATTTATGCTTCAAATGTAATGAGGATGTAATAATCTTATTTTGAATTACTAAAACCATTTACAAGCAGATGCAATGTGAACCAAGTGGATTGCAATTATATGACTGAATTTTACATAAAATTAGTTTCCAGCATCTTATATTTTACTATTATGTCCAAATGAATATATGACTATGCATGCCTGATTGCTGTATCTCTCTATCACACTATCTCTCTATCTCTGTTTACTACTGAAAAAAATAAAGAAATAACAATTTAAATAAAAAAGAACTGGCCTCAGCTCAAGTATAACAAAATTAACTCCACATCATAGGTGGCAAGAAACAAACCAGTGTATGTGGGCCAATCTTAACAAAGAAACAAACCACATACACAATAGTGTACGTATGCGGGATTCACATTCAGCGCCAACAGGTGGACCCAACAATACACATACACAAAGAAAACAGATGGGGGGAGACAGTTGTTTCCACAACATACGCTGCAACACGTGCCACATCGAGCAGCCACAAAATCACGTGCACGCGAAGCCAACAAAACAACCGAGAGTTGTTTAGCATTCCATGAATACAACAAGATAATACTAGACAAAACCACCTCAGATTACTATATGGTGCATCATTGGCCAAAGCTGAACTCAAATTAGAACAAGAGACAATGCATATAATAAACAATACAATTACAAATATATATATATATATAATTTACATTAACAATGTTCGCAAAATTCTTCATATCACCTAAACCAGGCCTCAACTCAATTTAAATCATAATTCACCTCATTACGAATCATCACAGGTGGCATATAATAAACGAAAATATGATAATACAAGTTCATGGTTGCCATGAAACCATGAGAGGCGTCCATCCCAGCCATCAGGTAGACAGGTTGAGAATGGACGTCTCTCATGGTTCAATGACAAACATGAGAGAAAAAAAACAAAGCCACCTCAGATTAATATACTACTTGCATCATAGGCCTTGGACAGATGAATCACAAGTTTAAAGAGATCATTTGTGTATCAAAACACAATAACAGTAACTTCATTCAAAAAAACTGTAATAAAATAATACTTGAAGTACTTATCTTTGCTTATTATGGGAAGCCCAAAAACTTCAATCTCGAAGACATTATCCCATCATAGCAATTTGAGCCAAACTATAACTGCAATGATATAAAACATTACAAACAGATAAGTCAATTAATCTGCCATCAAATAAAATACATGAAGCATGGCCAAAGCAAAATAATTTACTTATCTTTTTACACAATGAAGCATGGCCAATGTACCATTTAATCTCCATGCAACTGCTACTAGAAAAAAAACAAGAAAAAAAGTTTCAACCCTCCTCCTTTATCAGGGCTTGGGACCTGCTATGATGGGACACCCTGTGCGTGCACAACATAGGCGGAGTTAAAAACTTTTGACATAATAAATAATATTATAATAACATAACTTAGTTCACACATAATATTACAATGAGTAAACTTAGTTCAAACAACACACAAAGCACAGATAGCATGAAGTATTCAGAAAACACAGAAAAAAAATTACAATAACCTTAGGCATAACAAAGTTCCAGCAAACCAAACCACTACAATCCAGCAAACCAAACGACCTTCAATATTCTGGCAGATATCTTCTTCACCGAGCGGGATAAACCAAACGAGCCTGAATGCTCTGGTACAGATCTTCTTCCTTAGGACAAACAACAATATTAAAAACACGGTACAACGATATTACCTCATCAGCAACTTTGAATGAATGGCTAGTCATCAATTTAGCATCATCTTCATCTACAGCCAAAATGTAGACAGTCCCATTCGTTGAATCCATAGCAAACTTATAGATAGACAGAAATCCATAGCCACGATTCTGCCTTATAGCCCGAGCCGCTTGATAAACCTTATTGACACTAGTCAACCCTTTAACAGCAAGAAGGTGACTCTACTCACCAACAGCAAGCCCCAAATGCTCGACAACAAACAGAGAAACAACTTCTTGTTTCAGGGTAAATGGAACAGCAGCATCAGGAGCAATCGAATTCTTTGAAGCAACAACCTTGAAAATAATAGAAAACAAAGCATCATAAAAAAAAGAGTAAGACAAACAAAATAGAAAGTCTAATGTATACCTTGATCCTGATAGGGATATCATAGAACAGTTTAAAAGAGCCATTCCTTACCACAATGCTTTTCACTTTAGAAAGTTGAAACGGGTATTGACCAACTTCAAGTATATATGAACGATAAAGCCCTGCAATACCATCTTGATCAACCAAAATGTAAACACTTTTATCAGCAGTATCATAACACATCTTGAACTTGCTCACAAATGCAGGTGCCAGTTGCTTCAAAGCACAAGCCATGAACATGACTTGGTCATCAGGATTGAATCTACTTTTTGCACGGATCAAACGTTTCTGATCACCAACAGTCAGACCAAGAACCTCAACTACATAGTGCGAAACTTTAATAGCTGATTTTGTAGTTTTAGCAGCCAACTCTTTAAGCTGAAACAACGGAAACTTGACACCAAGCCCTATTTACTATCGAAGCAAAATTACAAATTGCATAGACATATATTGAACATTACAGATACTACAACTAGTATATCGTAATAATGCAATTTAGATTGATTCCCTTTAGAATACAAAGAACAAGGGTAGAACATTCACCAGCACTGAATACAGAAATAAAAAAAATAGGCAATATATGTATACTAAATAGGCAAGTACAGTGGCTATATTGATTTGCAACCAACGGCCCTAACCCTGGTTTATTTGGAAAAAAAACTAATTTGTACAAAAGAAAAGATACTTTGATGATTGAGCAAAAATGATCATCACAAAAAAAACTAGTATATCTCTCCATTTGTAACCAACAGCCCTATTTATTTGGAACCCACAGCCAAACCGTCAGTTTACATGCAAAGGGGATATCAAACAGAAGTACAAAAAGCAGATCACTTACACTGATAGGTTCCTTAGATGAAGCCATTCAGTCCTCTTCACAAACGAATATCTGGATCTTCCAAAACTTCTCCTGCAATTAGTAAAAATCACAGAATGATTAACCCTATACTTAAAAAAAAAATGAATATGACTATACTTCAAACCTTAAAAACACAGTAAATATGTGATGAACCCTACAGACAGAAAGAGGCAGAGTGATATTAAATGAGAAATGAATAAATAAACAACACCGAATATAATATAATCAAGACAGAAACAAGATTTTAGGTTCAAAGTGATTCTTTGATAATAAACACAGAATATTAAATAAGAAATGAATAGATCAAGGTTACAGGGAACTTCCATTATATGTACGGATATAGATCATGAAGAAATCACAATAAAACAAAAGAAAAACAACACGAACCATGCATACAGATTAGAGAAGTACTCACCGTAGTGACAATGAAAAGATCAAACAATAAGAGAGAGAGAGGGACAAAGAAATAGAGGGAGAGAGAGACAGATCACCGTATAGACACTGAACAGATCCAAGAAACAAACATAGAGGGAAAAGGAGACACAAAGCAGAAGGAGAAAGACACACAGAGAGAGAGAGACAGAGAGACTTGAACTGTTGCAAACTCACCGTAAAGTTCCAAGAATGAGAATAGAGGGAGAGAACGCAGGAGGAGACGCAAAAGAAGGCACTGATATAAATAGAGAGAGACAAGAAGACCAACAGTTGCAAAATACAGTCGTGCAACAGTTGCCCATACAGTCGCAGTAAAGGTGGAGGAACCAGTGGTTCCAATTAATGACATAAACATAAACCGTGAACAGGAGCCCCTAAAATTTCAAATATGCAGCGGCGGTTCCAATAAACAGAGACAGTAGTTCTATAAACTTAACAAGACAAGGCCCACATATCAAATAAAAAAGGCCCATATAATAACTAAGCCCAAACAACTGATTTCATGAGCTGTTACACCTTTCATGCGCATCCTAGTTGGGCCTTACCACACAAAGCAGAAGAATAAAATGGCAAAACACAGATCAAAGGAGACAGAATACTGCACATGTCAAGATAGACATTACTTATTATTGAATGTGTCAGATTCTATATATGCAAAATAATATGCCACAAAAACTAAAAAAACATTATATCTAGGTATGCACAAACACAAATTAAAAGATTACTAACTATATATGCACAATCACAGAGCACAAATGATAACTTTTTTCTATCAAAGGAAAATAGATATTTATCTAACTATATATACACAATCACAGAGAACAAATGATAACTTTATCCTATCAAATGAAAATAGATAGATTTCTAACTATATATGCACAATCACAGAGAACAACAGACAAATTTTTAGTATGGAAGGACAATAACTAGATTTCTAACTATATATGCACAGGCACAATACACAAACCCTCCTCCTTTAGCAGGGCTTGGGACCTGCTACGATGGGAAAGCATAGGCAACCCAACGTAGGCGGAGTTAAAAACTTTTAACAACAAATATACAATAAACAATCATAATAAGAACAAATAATTAACTACTGACAAGGAGTTATAGTTTCATAACAAAAAAATAACATTGCAATTGTAATATATTTGCACATTTAAAACACTGCAATATCTATATAAGTCTTCCCTTACACAGATATTGTAGTCTGAACCACATTATAGCCAAATATTCGCGTCAACATAAATGATTCGTTACAATTCACAATGAAATAATACCAAGAAGGCAGACACTATATGACTAAGAATATAAAAAAACATAACATAAAAATATTATAGTTCATGCTTTCTGCTGATACTGTTCATAGACCTGGAAAACATATCAAGTAAATCCACTATGAAACAACACAAAATTTAATACAAAGTTTGTAAACTACCATTACCTCCCTCACTGTAGACTGACCAACATTTGAAGAATTATATTCATTGAAAACCATATCATTCACAAACTTCATACGAAGGCTTGCAATATCAGCTTCACTGTACTTCTCAAGCAAATTGAGATTTACTTCAAAAAGCTCCAGATTCTTCATAGCAAATATACCACTATCATAGATTTTGCTGAAAATAACAGGGAAAAAATACACAATAGTAGCACCAACACAAATTGTCACAGAGATAAACAACAGACATATAAATGCACACCACTTACTTGTCAAATTGCTGAGGAACATCAGCAAAGAAAAGATGATAATCATGCAACACAAAGTCACTATTAACTACTTCTTTCAACAGCACCATCAAGTTTGGTATCTAAAAATCATAATTAGAAAAATAATTTAAGTACATAACAAACGTTATATAATTTGCAAACTAAACAATTTGAAGTTTTGATGCTACTTATAAACTCATCTCTAACAGCTTTATGGAAAGGTGAATCTACACCAAAACTCAGTGTACAGGAATCCAAGATCACAACCCATCTATTAGGAATGTAGACAACAACTACATACCAACGCTCATGGAAGAGAATTGGAAAAAAAGCTGTAAAAAATTAACACATATTGAAAAGTGGATGCTATGAAAGTGAATAAAATACACAGGGACCTCAATCAGTTCATACACTGCATGTAACTGCATATTTATATAAAACAAAACAATGTTCCAGATTACAGAACTTAAACATGTACTTACATATTGGCTGTGTGCTAAAGACCTTGCACGATCAGCACCTTTCAAGCACTTTAAAGCATTCTCATATAGCTCCATCTCCATGTTATCATCACGGCCAAGATTCCTAATAAGATAATCCTATGAAAAAAATTATGAGTAAATATTGTGTACCACACATATACTACTTCAAACATAGAAAGCAAAACACAAAGAAAACTTATACCAACTTTAGAGAAGAAATAATGCTTGTAAGAATTCCTAGGGTACCTCCTCTAGAACAACAATCGACAGAAAGCATTCACAACAAAATAGTGCACCATTCCATCAGGCTTCAGAGAAGATACAAGTGCTTTAAACCTCACAACAACATTACCATAACTAATTACTAGAAGTATGAAATAAAAATGTAAACAAATCAAATCACATAGTATTCATGAAAAGAAAGGTCAAAAACATCACTGACTTCATGCCTCCATAAGTTCACCATTATATAGGACACACTAATATAGGTTCTGTGACCATATAGAGATGATTCTTTTACTAAAACAAAAACTAGATCAAGAAATTAGTACAAAACTTACTCCATGTATTCATTCATTTTCGCCATCCTTAGAACAGCATCATACACATCAACTTCAAGTTTTGAAATTTTAATCATCGAACGAGGCTTCATATAAGGGCTCAACTTGTATCTGCTAGGAATTGCAAGCCGCCGAGCACGATGAACAGCAAGCTTTGCACTAGAAGACTGCCAGCCAGAAAAACTAGATGAGGACTGCGAATGATTTGAAGAAGAATTGCTCACAATATTCTTTGCAAACATCGAACTTCCACCAACAATGGCTGCAACATTTCCTTTGTGTCCAGCAGGTGTTTCAAATGTGCCTTGAAAAACAAATAAATAACAACAATTCTTACACTTTCTAAAAACAACCAGAACAAAAACTAGAAATATACAGAGCTTACAGTTTCTAAAGTCTGATTTCTTTGAATCCCAACAGTGTCCTCATTCAAAACAGTGCCAGCAACAAAAACAGATTCAGAACCCATCTTATCAATAAAAGTCCAATCCTGTGATCCATATCTGAAATTAAAGTAGAACTTGCATTCCGATTGAACCTATCACAAAAATGTACACTAAAATCAGGAGCAACAACAACAATCTACTACCAAAAATGAACACAATAGGTCAAAAAACATGTACCTCAACCCGAGTAGGACAACCTGATACACAAGTTCTGCCAACAGGAAGCCTAAGAGTAGCATCTTTAACATAATTTCCTAAATCATTCTCATCATCAAATATTCTAAAAGGAGGAACACTAGGACTGTTAAAGAAGGGAACCGTCTTAACACCAGCTTTGCCCTTCCCTGATTTATTTTTAAAAAAAATCAATAACTACAAATGAAAATATCAATTAGTTACAACTTTAACATAAAAACACAATAAATATCTGATTTACTTGTATCAACCTTTATTCCTGCCTGCGAAATAAATAAAAAAACACATATGATAGAAAAAAAGGAAAAAAATCAACTATACAAACACATATAATACACCATAATACAATATATTACACAAATAGATTTGTTGCCCCAAAATTATAAGAGCAACAAAATAGTATCTAAATTATACAAGTCTCCAAAACAGGCACAAATCAAATAGCAGTTTTGAGGTCTCAATAATACAACACACATAATATCATTAGATTAAGAAAGACAAGATTGGATATCATAACATACACCAGAGAGGTCAACAGCTGCAATTGAAATTGCAGAAGAATCACCAACACGTCCTTTAGATTGACAACCACCTCGAGCATTGGATTCACCATCAGCAAAAGAATCAGTGAATGGCAAAAAAACCATATGGAGACAGTCCTAACAAAAGACAGTCCTAGCAAAAAACAATAATCAGAATTATGAAGGCCAACATGCTTGACCAAATAGAACACTTCAGACACAGTAACATGTTTCAACAAGATGCTTACAGTTTCATGATTCTCGTCCCTAACTCTATTTCCACTATCTCCAGTTTCATGATCTACAGTAGAACACTACAGACAGAATGATGAAGGACGAATTGGGTCCATAAAAATCTATCTATTTGGTCCACGCAAATATTCATAGTGAAAGTGAATACCACATTGAAACTAGTGCAAATTTAAACAATAATCAGGTTACACAATACAAATCAAAAAATTTAATATGAACTAATGTAATAAGTATAAAAGACAGTGTAGAGAAAAACTTACACTGACAGGAACAACTGCAAGGCAACTCATATCTACAGAAGACTTATCTACAAAAAACACATATAACACATGTCACAAATATAAATTACACTATGATAATTCTGAAAAAAGGACAGAGATCATCAATACTAACCAATGGTTTCCAAGTTATGATTTGCATTTCCAGGCAAATCTTTAAGAACAGGAACTTCAACTATATTTCCATCTTCTGCCATGACTTCGATCTCATCACCTTCTTCAGGACACTTGTCTTTCTCAACAGCATCACTTGGACTAACCATTTGTCCTGTCAAATTCTCTTGATGCACCATAGCAGGACCCCCGCTTGCAGAACTTCCAACTTCAACCTAATCCAATAATACATATCAAAACAGAAATGCTAAATTAATAAAGATCAAATAAATAAACCATAATTATAGCAACATTAACTGCAGTAACAACCTTGCGCCGTTTTCTACCACGACTACGAGAAATACTGACACAACCTGAAGAAACCAGTTCTACCTTTTCAACAACAACAGGATTGTCCTTTGTACAGCCAACATTCTAAAACACATAATAACAAAATTACAATTCACAATATTTTTTCTCTAAACCAAGACAAATCACAACACAAGACGTAATTTCTTCTATGAAAGGACATTATACAATTTTTTCCTTAGACTAACACAATAACAGAGAGAGGAGGGACGACCAACACAATCAAAGACAGAGGAGGCACAACCAACACACATTCACCTGAGCACTTAGAGGGGACTTGCCAATATTTCTAGATAGGTTTCGACGCCGAACCCTAGATCCTACACTATCAGAAAATTCAGGACTCAAAGGTCCTACACCACTGTCTTTCACCTGAAAAAAATGTAAATTTTACAACAGATATCAACTTCGAAAATAAATAAATCCTAAAAACAAGTTAAAGAACCGAGACCTGAAGACTCATTCGATGGCAGAATTTTAGTCGCTTGAGAAACAGCATCTATATCAGTTGCAGAGCCACCATCACCAGCATCTGAAGTAATCTTCTCAGTAACTGAAACTTCTAAACCATCTGCACCTTCTACACCACCGCCCATTGGCAAAATATCATCACGCACTGGGCCATCATGACGCTCATAATCACCATCCACTGAATCACCAGCATTCTTAATGCCAATAGAAGCAGCAAGTACTGCACTCTGAGAATTACGAGCCGATGGTTCAGCACTGCCTGTTGCATAAATTGCATGCATCCGCTTGAAAATTGTGCTGACTAGTTTGCCTGGCTTATTAAAACTATATGTTCTGTGATGATCTTGGCACACATTTCTTTTCTAAACTGCAAAATTAACATTACAATATGAACAAGCAATATCAAAAAGTGACGGTTAATAAAACACAAATCACAAGATTTATACCTCTTCATTGAACATATGACACTCAGAACTCTAACAATCCCTGAATGAATCAACTAAACCAAGCAAACATGATGGGTCAGCTGTATATGTAGAACGACCACGCTCATGCATGTACTTGAACATGCGGACAACAAGTCTATCAGGCCTCCTAAAACCATATTTTGTGTGATGGTGTTGGAAAATGTCACACATTTTATCTTTATCCTGATAGGTCACATGTAGACTACCATATTAATCAACTATAATTACAAGCAAAGAATAAATAAGATAATCAACAAGGAACATACATCACTATGTAGAAAAGTACAATGAGCTTCAAGATAATTACTAAAAGATGCACAGGAATCAATCGGTAACAAAGCCTCAGCATAGCATGTCTTCTCAACATATTTCACCTATACAAAACAAAAGACAGGTAACAAGTAATCTCATATCTACACGGAAAAATAAACAGCACAGCAATAAAAATAAACAAATAAACACTAACCGGGCGCTTCCCATATATATTGCCACAAACACGATCATATGAAGCATATTGACTAATCATAGAACCTTTCCAACATAAAATCCTTGGCAAATATGGCGGCAGATGTTGAGACAATCCAAAGTTGACATAATCGAGATAGTAAGCCTTTAGTTCAAACACAAAATTAACAGTTTCAACAGTAAATACACAAGACAAAATAAAGAATTCAAAAACAGAACAAAACAAAAAAAACACTTACTGCAAGAAAATAAATACATCCACCAATAGTATTTCTATGCTTCCTTCGGTACTTTGAAATCAAAGAGAACAACCAATCATAAACATACTTTGACCAGTCCCAGCTATTTACAGTATGAACATCAACAAGAGCACCAAGATACTTCAGGCTCGGAAGAGTACTAAAGTTAGCACAAAGAAAAGTAGACAATGAAACAACCATGAAATATCGAAACATATTATCATCACTCAAACTAGTGCCATCCAATTTGTCTCAAAATGTTTTGATGAGAGGCAAAGAAGTCTCTTCAATCTTCTTAAGAAATTCACTCTTTGCAGAATCAGTATAATGTTCACGGATATCTTCACCTCCAATTGGAATTCCCAAGAAAATATGAACAGATTCTGCAGAGAAAGGGATAATTTTGCCTGCAACAACTATGTCACCACAATTCAAATCAACTTGATCTGCTAACCATTGCACAAACCCTCTAGGTGCAGAGCATCCATCATAATCAAGCAAGCTACCAAAGCCATGATCCCGAATAATTTCCTTCTTATGATCATCCAATTTTGCAATCCTCTTTGCAAAATACTTGCTATTGAACATACTACTAACTCTATCTGGTGCACTTGAACTAGCATTGCATTTCCCTTTGTCAGTGCCTCTCACATTTCTGCTATTCTGAAAACAAATACAAAACAGAAAAAAAGGAACAGGGACATAAGTTATGAAGACTGTGGAAACTGTCCAAAAGGAACAGGGACATAAGTTACCTGTCTAGAACGCTTCTCAACAGCAGAACTTCTCGATTTCCCTCTCGTATAAAAATACTGTGCAAACTGAAGCAAAAATATAAAGTAAACTAACTGATACACATAACATGAAATGATTAAAATGTTCAAATACACACAAAAAAAACAGTCAACCAACTCATACTTAATTAAACCAAAATCTTAATGGGATGTGAACCTTGAATAGCCTATAAGCAAGCTGAGAACAACGATGCCTACCAAAACAGTGGCACACAAGTAATAAAAATACAAATCAAATTCTATGATTGATCCCTAGCCAAATATACTTAGTGAACCTGGAGATTTGAAAGGTCCTAAATGGCTAGAGGGGGGTGAATAGCCTATAAAAATCTACAAACAACACTTAACAAGCCGATTAGTAACAGTAGCAAGCTTTGCAAAGCACTAGCTCTAAACTACACTATGCAAGCCACCTAGACAAGTATACTACACTATGATCTCTCGTTCACACTCAAAGGCTATGTTACTACTTCACACTACTCTTAAGTGAGCAACTAACTAACAAGCTACACAAGAGAAAAGTACACAAATGTAAAGAGTAAAGGTGATTTCAATACCGCCGGTGAAGAGAAGATATGAAGTCCAATATAACCAATCAATCACATATAAGGGAAATCCTCGGTAGAGAGATGACACAAGATTTTTACCGAGGTTCACTTGCTTGCCGCCAAGCTAGTCCTCGTTGTAGCGATACACCCACTTGGAGGTTCACGCGCTAATTGGCATCACACGCCAAACCCTTTTCAAGGGTGCCGCACAACCAACACAAGATGGGGATCCACCAAGCTACGAGCAATCCACTAAAGATGCCTTTCGCAATCTCCCGCGGGGATAGGCTCAAGAACCCCTCACAACTTCACCGATCGGAGGCGGAGACAATCACCAACTCCCCTCAACGATCCTCGCAGCTCCAAGCCGTCTAGGAGTCGGCAAACTCCAAGAGTAACAAGAGAAACCGCTGCGAATCACCACTACCAAGTGCCTCTAGATGATCTCTATCAATACAATGCACTTGATGATCTCCAAACTCACCAAATGATGATCACAATCAAGTAGGATGAGTGAGAGTGGAGTGGGAAGGCTCACAAGTATGTTATGATGTTTAGGAGTGCCAAGAGCTACTCCTCAAACCGGCCAAGTCGCTATTTATAAGCCACACACAAAGAACTAGCCGTTTAGAGTTCACTGCGTACCGTCGGACTGTCCGACGGCCAGAGCGTCGGACTAATCCGCACGGTCCGACGCCTCGGATGAACGCCACGTGTCACTAGCCGTTTGAAGTCGAACGTTGGATCACAACGGCTATTTCCTCACGCCAAAACGACCGTCGGACGGACGAACGTCGGACTAAATCAACCGGTCCGACGCCCTCAGCCGACCACCGTCGGACTCAGTCAGACGGAGCCGTCGGACTAACGAACGCGGCCGTTCGACGTTTCCAGAGAGCTCCCCGAGCCCTGAAAACCGTCGGACGATGGTCCGACGCTCACCGTCGGACTAACGCCGAGAGTCCGACGCTCTCAAAGCTCGCCACGTGTTACCTCTTCGTCGCTCTGCACCGTCGGACGCTTCGGACAATAGTCCGACGCCCCGAAACTGAGCGTTCGATGCTCTCAGCAGTGTTAGCCGTCGGACTGAGGCTAATGGTCCGACGCTCTGTGACAATACGGTCCGACGCTAGTTTTTCTATTGTAACGTTTCCGAAATTCGCCGAATCCTGCCTCGCAAGCTCGGCAGGAGGAAGAGAGGACCAAACCCTCTCTAACCCTCGAACTTCACCCCGTTTCTTAAGTCACTAACACTCCAAAGTGTCTCTCACTTAGGTGCACGTGTGTTAGCCTTTTTCAAAGAGTTTTCCACGGGTCAAGTTAGTGTCACTAGCATCTATATGCATATGCAATGATCATGAACACCTAGTGGCACTTGATAACCATATTTCAACAACGATTTCGTCCCTCTTGATAGTACGGCTATCTATTCTAAATGTGATCACTCCCTCTATGGAGTCTTGATCACCAAAATTAAAAGAGCTTCTATTGGTTATACCTTTGCCTTGAGCTCCCGGTTTCTTATCAACTTCCTTCTCATCTCTTAATGGACCTTGTGGACACCTATGATGATGGACTTATACCATTTGCATGGATGCCGTCAATAGGGCTTTCTCCTTTGTTGATGGACTTACATCATTTTTATGGACGCCGTCATTGCCCTTCACTTGTGACCTCCACCGACCCGGTCCTTTGCTCCATCTTGCCATTTGCTAATCAATTCTCATGAAACACTTAGAGCAATCGTTAGCAAACTAGGTTTCATCAATTACCCAAAACCAAACATGGGCTTTCAAGATTAATAAATCAAACTACCAGGTAGGCAATGGCCATATAAAGAGACTGCAATCAATAACAGTTACTTAATAACAGTTACTTGCAATAACAGAAATAACAGTGAAAAAGATTTCAGGACAAACTCCACGAAAGACCCCTCGAAGATGCTTGAAAGCCTCAACAGCAACTGCAGGATCAATATCGTTATCTCGGGGATTTGGATCCTAAAATGGCAACAACATATATCTGAATACAGTTTCACATATGAATAAAAAACAAACAAAAATTTTAAAGCAAAGTACCTCAACATCATTCAATGAATCATATTGGTTTCCATCTTCACAATCTATATCATCACTCTCACCATTGTCAAATTCACCATCAGAAGGAGATACATCATCATCCAAATCTACATGAATAAAATTTAAGTGTTTCAAAATACAAGTCTAACTAAATTACACAAATAAGATTCAGCAAAAATACAACCGAACTGGTGCAATATTATTAAAACAGGAGTGAAATATACTGGAACCATTAGAATCAGACCAATCATGAACTTTTGGTCCTGAAATATGCACACATACGATCAAACGAATGAAAGCAAAGTACATCAGGTTGATGGTATGCACAAAGACGCTTAAAGATAATAAACAATGACAGAACATGGCACCAGCCATCATTAGTGCTAGCTAGGTCCACATCCCTTGTTTCTCTTTTCGATGATCCAGCTTTTCACCTAAAACTTTCACAGCAGAAGCAAAGAGCAGAGCATGTATGCAAAAATGTCAACTAAAGGAAAGCTAACAGCTGCAATTCAAAGTTAGGAGAAATAGAATGCACCAAGGGCCAAAGCTGTATGTAAACAATTATCATGGCAAAGCTGCCTCACAAGGCCAAAAGGACAATATGGGTTAAGTCAGGTGCACCAGAAATGTTGCATGTGTTGTGCGCGCAGGATCTACGCCGGGCATTGACAAAGAAAAATAACAGTATCTATATAAGCCACAACAGTAAGTAACTGGCAAACTGCAACTAGGAAACTGCATTGGGCCTTTTTGTTCGTCATCTACCGAAGGAGTTAATTTCATTTGAACTTGTTCCTAGTTATATGCTAGACAATTGGAAAGTATACGTAATTACTAGGGAGCAACAACCAGAGGAGATTGTACCAGAGGCAACAACAAAAGGGGGATACGATCTAAGCACCCTGTTGACAGTGTCACGCTTTGAGGCACTGGTACAGGCCTACCTACAAACAAATCACCCGGATCCAAGTTCAAAGGGACAACCAAATCTAAGTTTCCCACCCAATCCATATAAACCCAATGCAGTGAAATCACCAAAACAGCTCACACCAGTCACACCACGATCCAACGACCAAACCCTAAAACCACACTGCACGAGATCAACTCAGATCCAACGTTCACTGGGATGGATTTGTAGAAAGTGTACAAATCAGCTACTCGAGTCCGACACGAAATTAGAGAAGAACAGATCCAAATGAACACACAAACGACATCGACTCCAACACCATCATCTAGTCGATTCTGACACGAACAAGCAAATCCGCGAGCAATAAGCGGAAAGCAGAAGATGAAGCATCACAAACCTTCGCAACCACCAACCCTGGTCGGTGATTCGCGACCACGCCGACGAAGACGAGGCATTGCCGAGAACGAGCCGCTTCCACCGTCGGAGCTCACGAAACAGGATCCCCAGCAATCGACGGAAGAGGAGACACCGCGAAGAAGAGCTCCGCAGCCAATAGACGCTGAGAGGTCGCCGGCGGAATCGAAATCGCCGCCTCGTCGCACCGGGGGGAGGGAGAAGGGGAAAGATGAAATGGAAGGGGAGACGACGGGACGGGCGCGGTTCCCAAAGTTTGAACAGTGTTTGTGGGTTCACATCCAGCGTCGACAAGTGAACCCCACCTTACAGACGCACAAACGAACGGGCACACATCCCACAGCACACGTCGCAACACGTGGCACATCGAGCGGCCATAAAATCGCGCGCGCGAAGCTAACAAAATAACCGAGTGTTATTTAGCAATTCCGAACTTTTTTACCCGAGAAGCCATTCGGTCGGGATTCCGTCCATTTGCAGCCGTTTAGCGGCACTTACAAGTGGGGCCGGCGACAGAGAATACACTGGTTGCCCCTGGCGGTCACAGAACAGGGGGAGAACTTTTCGGTGTGGCTCTTCCTGCTCGACGAGGAGGACCTCGGCGAGGCGCACTCCAAGGCCTCCTTCTTCAGCTACTTCTACCTCGCCCTCAACCTCGGCTCCCTCTTCTCCAACACCTTCCTCAGCTACCTCGAGGACAAGGGCAGCTGGGCGCTCGGCTTCTGGTGGGCCTCCACCGCCGCCGCCGCCACCACCACCACCACGCTCCTGCTCTTCCTCAGCGGGAGGCCGAGGCGGGCGCGGTGCAGTGTCTCGGCGGCAAGGTTGCGGCGGACGAGGCGCCAATAGGGCCCGTAGGGCGCGGAGTTGATGTTGCCGGCGTTGAAGAGCGGGTTGGGGTCGAGGAGCGGCGGGCGGTCCGCGAAGGCGGCGCCGTCGCGGACGAGGACACGGTGCGCGAGGCGGCGGTCGGCGACGAAGACAGAGGTGGTGCAGAGGCGGAGGCAGATGACCGGCCCGTGCCGCGCGTGCAGCTCGCGGAGGAACGGGCCGACGTCGAAGCGAGGTCGCTGCGCCAGGGTCAAGAGCTTGGCCAGGAACACCGGCGGCGCCGGGCCAGGACGGAGAGGTGGCCGGCTCCGGCTAGCCTTACCGCTGCTCTTCTTTGGGTTCTTGCGGCCATGGCTCCGGTGAAGCAGGTAGAGGACGACTGAGGCCGCGAGCGAGACGGAGAGGAGTGGGACCGGCAAGCTGCGCAACCAGCAAGTCATCGCATGGCAAAATCAGGCAGATTTAAAAAGAGATTAGCTGGGAGTAGCAAACATCAACATGCAGGTGGATTTGCTTTGAAGGGGATCAAATCGAATGCGTTAAAGTCGTCGTATTTTGTCTCCCCCATTACTTTTTCTCCTATTGATACGTGGCCACGGCCACGGCCGGGACGGTCGAGCACTTCCGCAAGGCCGAGGCCACCGCGGCGATGAGCAGCGGCCTGCACATCATGTGGCAGGTGCCGCAGTACGCGCTGACCGGCGTGTCCGAGGTGATGATGTACGTCGGGCAACTCGAGTTCTTCAACGGCCAGATGCCCGACGGGCTCAAGAGCTTCGGCAGCGCGCTCTGCATGATGTCCATGTCGCTCGGCAAGTACTTCAGCGACGTCATCGTGAGCGAGGTCACCAGGCTCACCACGGCGCGAGGGCGGCCCGGGTGGATCCCGGCGGACCTCAACGAGGGCCACCTCGACAGGTTACCCTTCCTGCTCGCCGTGCTAGACGTCGTGGACTTCGCGCCACAACTTCTCCCCCTCTTCTGTGACTGCCAGGAGCAACAAGGGCATTCTTCATGGTCGGCCCACCTGTAAGTGCTGCCAAACGGCTACAAGCAGACAGAAACCTGACGGAACGGCTTCTCAGACCAAAAAAAAAAAATTAGAACAGTGGTATTTATGAGCAACCAACTTTTATAATGGCTCCCGTCTAATTTCAAACTTTTGTAATAGCACCTATGACCTATGTAAGGCTCTTCTTTTTGCTGAACAGGAGGAGGGGGCAAGGCGCCGCTACTGGAATTTTATTTTATTAAAAGTCTGTCTTCAGGGGCTCAGGGCGATACGTGTGTTTTCGGATAAAATTTGAGCTGATGAATTGTTTTTGTAAAAACTGCTAGACCCGTCTCATTGCACTGAAGACATCACGGCAGAACAGCTTTGGAAGAGAAGAATTTTGACCAAAACTCCTTTTTGTTTTTCCCCTACGAACTACGGTAGGGGGGAGGTACAAACTCGCACAATTATTCAGACACTCGTTCTAGCTTCTCAAGAAAAGAAATTTGAGTTAAATTAATTTTCTTTTTCTCTACACCTACCAATGAACGAGTGTGATTAGGCCAGAATATAAATACCCTGCCTATTGAACGAGGCTCGATTTGCATTTTGACCAAAACGATGGTCGCAAATTTGAACTGAATCTGTAGCATTGGAAAAACATGATTCCAGGTACTCATGGAACCGCATGAGTAATACTTGACATTGGCCAAAACCATACCACAATTCAATAATGTTTTGAAGAAGGCGCGTCGATCCTCTCCAGAAATATTCAGAAATGCTCGATGCCTGAATAACGATATCCTGAGTTCCTGACAACAAACTAGGCCTATTTCAGAACGAGGAGCGCAGCAAAGGGCAACATGATTGAGAAAAGCAGAAATTCAGCATTTACATTACAAGAATACAAGCCGCTAGACGCCTAGACAGTATAACTGATGCATGCACAGGCACAGCCCACTGGCTTGCTCCTGGCATCTGGTACAAAGAGAACCCGATCTGTTATAAAATAAAGGATTGCAAGGAAATTTGGAACGAAGCACAGGGAAAGATACAAATTCAATTTGCCGTAATGTTGTAAATGCTTTGATGGACATATTGACCCCTCTTATATCATCTACAAAGTACGTACTAAAGTTCACTCTTTTGAACCATGCACATCAGTAACAGGTGACGGAATTACAGATGGAACTGAGTACAGACTAACAACAGCTATGCACCTCCCTGAACCAAAATGTGCCCAACTTCTCATGTCAGGACTGTGACTTGAGATCACCGCCTCACACCACTCAGTTCTCTCCCAGGGTGTACCGGACAAACCTCCGCACCTTGATGTTCTCCCCTAGTGAGGCGATCGTCTCCTTCACGAGATCCTTCACTGTCTTGCTGTCATCCTTGATATAGGGCTGCTCCAGTAGGGCCATCACTCCGAGCCTCTTTGCTATCCGCCCTTCGACGATCTTCTCCCTGATGTTCTCGGGTTTCGACTGCAGGTCATCCCTGTGCATCTCGATCTCCTTCTCTTTACTGATGATGCTCTCTGGGATGTCGTCCACTGAGACATAGTCGACCTGTGGACATGCCACCACTTGCATTGCAAGGTCGTTCACAAGCTCCTTGAACTTCTCGTTGCGAGCCACAAAGTCGGTCTCAGAGTTGACCTCAATCATGCATCCGATGCGATTGTCGTGGATGTAGGAGCCAATAAGTCCCTCAGCAGCTAGCCGAGAAGATTTCTTGTCCGCAGATGAGAGGCCCTTCTTCCTGAGGAACTCCTGAGCCTTCTGAAGGTCGCCATCAGACTCAGCCAGAGCTTTCTTGCAGTCCATCATACCAGCACCGGTTTCATCTCGGAGTTGCTTTACCAATGAAGCTGAAACTGCAACAGCCAGCTTCCTGGAAACATGTGTGTCAAATGTAAGCGGTGTTATCTCTAAGAGGCATAACAGTATAGTTTTCAGTTAGAAATGCCTAAACACACATCCTATGCGCACACACATAAAGATGAGCACACAGGAATAAAAAAAGGCATGAGGTGGGAGATTACTTCTCGGCGGGTTCTGTTGTTTCAGCAGGCTTGTCATCCTTCAGAGGAGCAGATGGCAGCGTCTTCACTGCTGTCTGGGCTGCAACTTCAGCAGCAAAATCCAGGCTTTTCTTCTCCAACCCTTCACCTAGGTTGTACCGGGCAAATCTCTTGACCTTCATATTCTCTCCAGTTGTAGAAATAGTTTGCTTCAGCCACTCACTTATTGTGACCTTGTCATTCTTGATGAATGGCTGTTCAAACAATGCAAATTCTCCAAGCCTCTTCTTTACACGCCCTTCAACAATCTTGGCCCGGATCTGCTCAGGCTTTGATAAAAGGTCCTCCCTCTGCATCTCCAGCTCGGTTTCCTTCTTCACAACCTCCTCAGGGACATCATCAATAGAGATGTACTGCACTTGAGGGCAAGCAGCAACTTGCATGGCAAGATCATCAACTAACTCTTTGAAGATGTCACCTCGGGACACAAAGTCAGTCTCACAATTCACTTCGATAAGGACCCCGATTCTGCTGTCGTGTATGTAAGAGCCAACTCTTCCCTCAGCTGTTGCTCTGCCAGCCCTCTTGTCAGCAGCCGCCAGCCCTTTCTTTCGTAGGAATTCTTGAGCTTTATCGATGTTACCCCCCGTTTCAGCAAGAGCCTTTTTACAGTCCATCATGCCTGCTCCAGTTGCCTCACGCAATTGCTTGACAAGGGCAGGAGAAATAGTGGCTGCTCAAGTGCAGAAAAGAGAATCAAAATCTTCCTTGTGCTGTCTTAGCAATGGTTTGTCAAAATCAAGTGAACTTTTGCTAAGGAAAATTCAGGGTACAGCATGTCAACAAAGGAGAATGAAGTAATTATAAGAAATGAAAAATCTAGATGCAAGACTTTATTATCACTCTTAATTAGCACAAATTCAATAGACAAGTTACAGTATGTTTCAGGGTTACATTGTCCAATTAACAAAAATCGAGGGAAATAAAATTTTGAACCAAGCAATTACTTATTTCAAGAAACACAGTGGTTGGCCAAGCTATAGCACTTCATATACCATCAGAAAGTCAGTCTTGTCTCCATTTAAAGCATTAGCACACAAGTAACATGTTTTTGTCATATAAAAATAGTTTGAGAAAAACAATGCAGCTGACATGTCACAAGAAACATAAATCTAAGAAAAAAATATTTGCAAATGTGGAGAAATGATTGATCTAAAGAACGCATTAGAAGGTGAGATGAAAATGAACTACATATGATCATGTAGAACCAAAAAATAACAACCAGATCAACCCTTTTGGCCTATCAGGGGCAGAACTCAAGGGTTGGTACCTATCTGTGAAACAAACATGTATGACGAAAAATTGAAATGAGAATAACTGGAAAAAAAAACGTAGCTTCAACAGGTTTCTTGTAATCTATTATAGCAACCCCTATTCTATTCTAATTAGACAGAGTTCTTCTTCGAGAGGCTTTCGCAGATAAGGCTTCATTATCAGAATATTGCATGTCAAAGCCTTTAGGGGATAGCATCACTGATTCACTTATAAAACTACAGACCTGTCGCGGTGCTTGCTTGTGCAACTCCTCCAGCAGCAGCAGCGGCAGCAGCTGGTTCTTTCTCCACCTCGATACTTGCAGTTACAACGACCTCTTCAACTGCTGAAGATTCTTCAGGTTCAGCAAGTTTCTCCGCAGTTTCTGAAACTGAAGACACACTAGTGCTATCTGGTGCCCCGTTGGAGGACAGTTCAACACTAATTACAGGTGAGCTTTCAGAAACTACAGTTTGGTACTCGGTAGCAGAAACTAAAGTATCAGCATCAAGCGGATCAGCCTTGCTTGTGCTGCTCTCCTCAACCTGGCTTTGATCACTGCCTGCTTCAGCATCTAACACAGTGTCCACTGCTGCTCCAGCAGGTGCTTGTACTTCTGGCACTTTTGTCTTTTCCCTCTGATCCAAGAATGCAGATATCTCCTTGTTCCTACGGAAAGCCAACTCAAACGCATTGGTCCCTCTGGACCAGTCCCGCTTAAGCTCCATGTTTAGCGTCTTCAGGTCGTCTTCGTCATCTTCCACGCCTTTCATTGTCAAGGTGGGCTGACCTTGTGCTACATTCAGTACTTTAACCCTTATCTGTTTACCAACTTCCATTGCAGATTGTCCAATAAGGGTAAACAATGCCAATGCTTCCTCTTCTCTGGGAAGGAACCCTTCACTCCCATCAGGCAATGTCACAAATGTCCCTGCTCTCGTCGTACTTTTCACAGTGCCGTTCAGAGATTGCCCTGGTACATACTTTGACTCAACTGTCTCCTTGGCTTCCTGCCTTTCCCTCGTTTGCCTTGGTGATCCTTTAGGAGTTGCGGTGGCATTACGCCCAGCATTTGCAGCCTTGGGTGTTTCTTTTGTAGGCTTGACGTAGTCATCACCTTCCCTCATTGTCAGAGAGATACGCTTCGTTTCCTTATTTGCTTCAAGCAACCTGACTGACACCTCTTGTCCAACAGTGAAGAGGGAAGATATATCTTTCACGAACCCATCACTTACTCTGGAGATATGAACAAGGCCTTCTGTGTATGCTCCGATGTCAACAAAAACTCCAAATGGTTTGATGGACATCACCTTCCCAGTAAAAGACGCACCAGGAACTAGATCCTCCTCATTCAGCGGAGGCATCTCGCTCTTCCGGATGTTGCGTCCCAATTTGCGAGCAGGAGCTTGGCCCGTGCTAGCCTCAGCCTGCTCGCTTGCTTCGACAGTGTCAGGTGCAGCAGCCTCAGAGTTCTCATCAGAGGCTTCTCCCGTGGGAAGCGGATTCTGATCCTCCACGGTGACATCAGTCCCCACGGTCGCCGCAGACAAGGTTCTCGGCCTCTGGGCAGAGGACCAGCTTCTTCTCTTGTAGAGACTGATCAGGTGGAACGCTGTCTGCTGCGGCTGCAGCAGTGTCCGAGGCGACGGCGATGTTACTCTCGAGTACCTCGCGGAGCCCTGGAACCTTCTTGTTTGGATTTCTCGGCTGGTTCCGATGTGAAACAGGCTGATATTGCCGACTGAGCAATGACTCACCGGAGTCATTCTGAATCAAGGGAGTGAGGTATCCAGAACAGAATATTGGTCCCTTCAGAATCCTGCGCGGCAGAGGCAAGTCGTCAGAGAAAATAAAGCAAGGAGGTCCTTGTTAATATCATCAGAGAAAATAGAGCATGCCACCTGCAGCAAGTATTTCCTATACCAAATAAAAATTGAAAACTTCATGGGGACTTTAGGCAGCATAAGGCATCATTGCTTCACTGCACAAGAGAAAGCACTTGAAGCATAATACCAAACAAGGTCTATGCTCAGGCGCGGGAAGAAGTGGCTTATGTTCATTCATACAGGCAAAGCGCAAACTGAATTCAATCTACACCTCACCCCTAGGCCCTAGAAAGTTTGATGACACGGTACTTGCTATGATGAAAGCTGGCAATTGTGAACATTAACATGAACATGGTGTCATATTGGGGCCGAACCGAACAGGACTCCCAACGAAATGTAACATGGTTACCCCAACCAAGCAACAAACAGAACATCTTCACACTGCCTAGACGGCCGCCTGACGGCAGGCAACAAATCCCCATCCTGCCGCAGGCGCCCAACCAGCTCCGCACATGAAGGAACGAAAGGGAAAGGGGGCGCAGCGGCGCACCTATTCGTGGCCGTCGCCGGCGAAGCGCAGATGGAGGAATGCCTCGACCGCCCCTGTCAGTCCGCCGCTAGCCCGCTACGGCCTGGGAAGGAGAGGATTGGCTTATCGCGAGAGCCGTTGGATTTATAGTCTTATCGCGAAGCTCCTCAGGGCTCAGGCTCAGGAAGGAAGGGAACGAAGCGAGGTTGCTTTCGAGAGAGACGAGGGGAGGCGACACGAGGGGATTGTGGTTCTGCCAAGCCGGCCTTCTGCTTCTGGTTCTGGGCTACGGCGCGACTCCTGTGTCGTGTCCCAACCCCGGCTTGGTGAAAATTGTGAGATAGTAGACAAAGAAGAAAAACCGACGGCTCTGCTCGGAAACTGAAAAGATGACCTGATTTTAATTGAAGCTTATTTGTTGTGATAAGAAATATTGTTTCAGAGCAAATAAGCCCTGTTCAGAGCCCGTCGGTTGCCAAATCATGAGGCATCGGACCTGCTAAACAAAATCAAAATTATTCGACCCCATCACACGAGTGTACCGGACAGGCTTAAACAATGATTTTCAATCCATAACCAAAGACCCAACCCAACCAACATAAGAAACTCAAGAAATATGACGAACTAGACCCCCCCCCCCCCCCTCCAAAAAAAAATTGACATTCTCTCTAGCCTGGCCTGGCATTTGAAGCAACTCGGGAACCAAACATTATCTCACCATTCCAAGCCCTCAGGCGTTCCAGGGCTTCAAAAGGTGCCATGGATCTGGGCAATTTGCACATGAATTACACAAGCCGTCCACACGCAACTCATCCAAAGGTTGAATCCACCTTTGGACCCGTCTTGGAATTGGAAATGGAAATTAGAAACTAAAACCACTGACTGTAACATGCTTCGGTTTTTATAAAGATACAATCGTGCATTATGCGGTTAAATTTCATAGCGTGAAACTTTCAGAATCAGAGAGGTACAGGGGTAGAGTATCTGGAAAACAAATGTTCTTCAGCGGAGTGAGGATGCATCAGCGACCGCTTCTCAGAATCCCTTCCTCTCCATGTTACAGGCTCACCACACAAGTTTAGTCATAAAATATAAAATAATCGCATCAAGGTAATTTGTCAAAATAATTAACACAGACAACAAATGCATCCATCCATTGAACCTTGGAGCTGGTGATCATACATGAAATAATCATTGCACAGATGGCACGTTGATCTCAACTAAACAACTCAAGCGATGCCGTGCAGCAGTGTCGCAGTGACGGTAGCGGTGACGGACTGTGCTCTGGTCTGCAGCGGCGGCGAGTGGCCGAGTGAAGCTGCCAAGCTTGGTGTGCTCCGGCGGCCTTCCACTGCGCTCTGCAGGCTTGCAGCTCTCCCCGTCGCAGCGTACTGCCGTCGGCGGGTGGCAAGATCTCTTTTCTCTTTCTCGGTCAACTCGACGAATCCCAAATCGCAAACAGCGAATTCCTTTCCTCCTGAGTCGGTCCGAGCGTGAAATTTTCGTTTTTCCTAGAATTCTGGCACGAAACGGCCGAGCTCGTTCCTCTCCAGTTTTCAAATCACGCGTCAGTGTGAAGCTGGCAATGACATAACTTTTTTTTTTATCAATCTTTTTTTCACGTTAAGGATTACTAAGCGAGTACGCTCGCCGGCGCAGCGACCTTCCTAATCTTCTCATCAGGGTCAGGGTCAGATCTCAGCTCACATCACATCTAATCCAAGCCAAGGCGGCCGCACCCCAGCCCAGCCCGGCGATGGAAATAGAATCCGCCGCCGTTGCCATCGTGACGGTGCCGTTCCCGGCGCAGGGCCACCTGAACCAGCTGCTACACCTATCCCTGCTCCTCGCCGCGCGTGGGCTCCCCGTCCACTTCGCCGCGCCGGAGCCGCACCTCCGTGAGGCCCGCGCGCGCCTCCACGGCTGGGACGCCGCCGCCCCCTGGGCGGTGCGCTTCCGCGCGCTCGATGTGCCCCCGCACGACTCCCCCGCCGGGGACCCGTCCTCCCCGTTCCCGGCGCACATGCAGCCGCTCTTCGAGGCCTACTGCGCCGGCGCGCGGGCCCCGCTGGCCGCGCTCCTGGCGGAGCTCGCGGCGACGCACCGCCGCGTCGTCGTCCTCCACGACCGCTTGGCGGCGTTCGCGGCGGCCGAGGCCGCGCGGTTGCCCAACGCCGAGTCCCTCGGCGTGCACTGCCTCGCCGCCTCCTACAACGTCGGGTGGGCGGACCGGGATCACGCCCTCCTGCGCCGCCATGGCCTCGTGTTCCACCCGCCAGACGCCTGCACTTCCCCGGAGTTCTTCGCGCTCGCCAGGCGGATGGGCCAGGAGCGCCGGCGCTCGCCCGGCGCCGGCATGGTCGTCAACACCTGCCGCGCGCTCGAGGGCGACTTCCTCGACGCGCTCCAGGGGATCCCGTCCTCCGATGGCCGCAGGCTGTTCGCTGTCGGGCCTCTCAGCCCGGTGATTCTCCCACTCCCCGGCGCCGCCGCGAGCCGCGGGAGCGGGAATCCGCGGCACGAGTGCCTGCGCTGGCTCGACGCGCAGCCGCCGTCGTCGGTGCTGTACGTCTCGTTCGGCACGACGTCGTCGCTCCGGGCAGAGCAGGTGCGCGAGCTGGCCGCCGCGCTGCGGGACAGCGGAGCGCGCTTCGTGTGGGTGCTGCGCGACGCCGACCGCGCGGACCTCCGCGGCGGGGAAGAGGATTCCGCCGCCGCGGCGGCATCCGAGCTCGGAGCCGCCGACGCCGCCGGCGTGGTGGTCACCGGGTGGGCGCCGCAGCTGGAGATCCTGGCGCACGGCGCGACGGCGGCGTTCCTGAGCCACTGCGGGTGGAACTCCACGGTGGAGAGCCTGAGCCACGGGAAGCCGGTCCTGGCGTGGCCCATGCACAGCGACCAGCCCTGGGACGCCGAGCTGGTGTGCAAGTACCTCCGCGCGGGCGTGCTCGTGCGCCCCTGGGAGCGGCGCCACGACGTGACCCCCGCGGCCGCCATCCGCGACGCCATCGACAGGGTCATGGCCTCGGAGGAAGGCGCGGAGATCCGGCGCCGGGCGAAGGCGCTCGGGGAGGCCGTCCGCGGCGCCGTGGCCGAGGGCGGGTCGTCCATGCGGGACCTGGACGAGCTCGTCGCGTACGTCACGAGGTGATGCATGGCCGTGGCCCGTGCGGCGACTGTGCCGCGCTGTGGCGTCGTGCCGTTTGCATTGACGATCTGTCGCTCTGAGATGATGGTGATGAAGCGGAAGGTGTAGGCCAGGCTAGTGATTTTCAGAATTGGGACCTATCAGCCGTCACTCGTTGTGGTTGACTCGAAATTTATTCGCATACGGGTATATACCAATTTCGTTAAGACGAAACGAATTCTTTTAAAACATTGATGAATTTCGGCTATTTCATGCCCACTACCAAGATGCTAGCGTCCATGATCAGCCAGGATATGCCAATCAGCTAGAGCAGAACTGCAGAAGCCTAGCAGCTATAGCACAAGCAAAGGACTCCCAAGGCAAGGATACAACAAGGCAAAAGCATTGAGACCACTTAGCCTACACGATGTCTATCACCGAATCACGATGCCATTCTCTCCCCGAAAGAAGACCTTCATCTTCATGGCTTCCTGTCTTCCAGGGGCGGCCCCGCGGCAAAAATCTACTAAAACTTTTGGTGAATAAACGCAACCTTTTGCTCCTCAATTATTTCTGACAAAAATCTCACCAGTTTAATCAAACTTTGGTACAAGAACGAACTAAAAAGCTACACCCTCAGTTTTAGATTATAAGTCATTTGATTTTTTACCCTAAGTTTGACCAAACTTTAGAGTTGCTAATCACCATGAACTCAAAATACACCAAATCATGAGGCATCTGACCTGCTAAAAGAATTATCGGATCCCATCAAATGGGCTTAAGCCATGATTTCAAGTTTCAATTCAACCCAACATAAGAAACTCAAGAAATATGAGGGACTACATAAAAAATATTAACTTTGACATTTTCTCTAGCCTGGCCTAGCATTTGATCATGTCTTTCTTATTCTAAACCAGGCAACTCGGTAACCAAACGTTATCTCACCATTCCAAGCACTAGGCGTGAATCCAGGGCTTCAAACAGTGCTATGGATCAAGGCAATTTGCAATTGAATTACACAAGCAGTCCACGGGCGACTCATCCAGGGTTGAATCCACCCTTCACCCTTGGACCTGTCTGGAAAATGGAAATTAGAAACTAAAATCATTAGCTGTAACATGCTTCTGTTTTAATAGTAGCTACAATCCTGCATTATGCGGATAAAATTCATACCATGAACATTTCAAGAACAGAGAGGCACAGGGTCAGTGAGGAGTGAAGACTAAGCTATGCATCAGTGAGACAGTGACCGACTTTCCAGAATCCTGCTTCTACATGTTAAAGGCTCAATACACAAGTTTAGTAATAAAAAGATAAAAAAAAATCGCATCAAGGTGATTGTAAAAAAAAATTAATGCAGACAACAAATTCATCCACTGAACCTTGGAGCTGGTGATCAGACATGAAATAATCATTGCAGTCTGCAGATAGCACGCTGATCTCAACTAAACAACTTCAACAGCGCCGGCCTGTTCGCTTGAACCGAAAATAAGCAGTCTGCAGGCCTGTTCGCTTGAACCGAAAATAAGCAGTCTGCAGGCTCTTATGCCGTTACGCTCTTAACCTGTTTGATGAAGTGCCCTTAGGAAAAGACGTGAAAACTACCGGGCATGCCAATCCCCGAAGTAATCAGTCTTTTCACCTTCCTTTATTTGGCGATGTTCTTGTCTCAGTAAGATTGGGTTTCGAGTGATCCCCGTGCAAAGGGAAGCTGAATGATATCGAGATCGTAGAGTTATGCTCAACTGTTGTTATCAGTGACAGATGTGGTTTACTCGTAACATTAGGTGACTGATACTTCTTACCGAGCAATCATACCAGAGATCGTTGACGTTCTCAGAACTGTTTGTGAGACGCACAAACTGCCACTAGCCTAGACGTGGATACCCCGCATTTGCGAGGCAAAGAGGGGAAGCCGCCACACTGATGAAAAACTTAAGTACTGTGTGTCTACCCTAGACGAGGCGTTTTACTTCCGCGGCCAAAATGTAAAGGGCTTCCATGAAGCTTGCTTTGAACATCATTTGTTCAGAGGTGAGGGTGTTGTTGGCAGGGCCTTTGTAACAAACGAGCCATGTTTCTCTGAAGACACTACCTCCTTCAGCAAGATCCAGTACCCTCTCTTATCATGGCAAACTTTTCCATCCGGTTGCGAAGCATCAGTAATGGAAGCCTTGACTATGACTAAATTAATCGACTGTATAGAGATTGAAGAGCAACGAGCCGTGCTGAATTCTTTGTCCACTACCTATAGGAAAAATGAGGTGGAGGAGACAAACCACAACTCATAGGTGACTGAGTAAATAATAATTCCTTTTAAACAAAATTCTTCAATCGAATAAAAATTATATATGTCTTTATTAACCCGATACATTTACTATTGCCATGAGTAATAGACAACAAATTGAAATTGTACGTCCAGATGCATCGCACATGTTCTGTTAGTATAGTATATACATATATACTAGTAATATACATGAACTATTTTGGGCCCCCGATAGCTTTGGGCCATTTGCCGTCGCTCCGGACGCGTAGGCTCAGAGCGGGGCCTGATTATGTACTTTATCACGCTAGCTAGTGTCTTTCAACACTGAAAGACATTAGTAAATTTACCCAGTAGTTCCTCCTGTGCAGTTGTGCCCATAAATTTTGGAGAAACAGTTTTAAAAAACCATCCCAGAGAAGCGTAGAACAATATCAGCACATTCACTTAAAACGAAACTCATTTCAACATATGAGATGTGGCAGACGAACATGAGGTAAACCAAGTTTAGAATATGGCTATATGAACTTGAAAATACTATGTGGCAGAGGAACATGAGGTAAACCAAGTTTAGAATATGGCTATATGAACTTGAAAATACTGCAAGCACACATCGATGGCACGGGGCAAAATAAGCTCTGCCGCTGGCATAACATTACGACAATAGTTCATCAGTACGATAACAAATTTTGGCAGAACTTCCATCCGCTCAGTACACGAACAATCTAAGTTGCCAACACATGAAATTTCAAGCTCAGAGAAAAGAAATAAGCATGGCTTAGTCCATCTTTAGTCCAACAAAACCTGCAGACACATAAGCCGAGAATAGCATAAGCAAAGGCATTGCAGGCTATGTATATGAAATTTTTTAAAAGATTAAGCATTGGATCAAGCATTCAAGCTACAAGTTCAAACTTTGCACTGGGATCCCCAAGCCCAATGTTCTAAACAGGATACCGTCACTGTATGTTGACAACCATTCTATTGTATAAAAAAAGGCAATAAACATTCCCAAAATATCAGTGCTTGTATTGAAACATCATTTACTCTATTGCAATAAAAGAAGCCCAATATAAACATAAATGAAAAAAACTAAAAACTGCTAAGGCCTTACTATATCCAATAAATGGTAACAGCACAATTAAGAACTGACGCTAAAAAGCATTGATGAGCTCCAATGCAAAGAAACTCATAAAACAGAATAACCAATGGAGAACTGGAAAAACATTATTTAGAACAATTATACAATCAATCCATAATAGTAAGCATTTTTTAGCATTCGAAGTTTCACACAAACATATTCATTCCCATCCCTCACTGTCAATAATTCAACAGTTTTGTCTCTCTTATAATTTTGATTCATGATTGATGAGCGTACTAGAAATGCCTACATTTCTGAACAGAGGGAGTATTACTGAAAACTAATGGAAAAAAATGTACATTCCACGTGTAGTTGGAGTCATTGAGACATGTGAAGAACAGCAAAAGGTTTTAACTTGACGTTCTTCACTAAGTGAGGCCCTCAGCCAGCTATAAACTCAACGAATTCGTTGTCATATTACCATGATTCTCAGCTGAATAGACACTGTTTGCTGCTACACACACTCAAGTTTGCTGCTACACACACTCAATGTGCTTCCTAATCCTAATAACCAACCGTAACCACACACCATGGTCTACAGCAATGGTGAGTGCAGTCTAAGCAGAATTCGTTGTAATATCATCATTCCATCATAAACGACAAATTCAAGACCAAGCAGCCAAACAAATAGAGAACATCAGATGTTTGTGGGTCCTAACCTTAGATGCTGCTAGGGTACATGAACACTCTGACCTTACGCCCCTGCACTCAAATAGAAACAGCATATCAGGAGACAGAGAATAAATTGGGAATCAACGCACAACACAGCTTAGAGGGCGCGTCACTGACCATGGACTCCGGCGGGAGGTTGGACTTGAACTTGGCGCGGACGACGCCCGAGTTGCCGTGCGGGCGGGTGACCTTGCCCCAGATGCACCTGTAGCGGGTCTCATTGCTCTTGGTCTTGGCCTTGTAGATGTACGCCATGCGCTTGCCGGCGTACCAAGCGACGTCCTCCTTGGTGTTCACCCCCTCGATCTGCACGAGCGACGTGGTCTCGTACTGGTTTGACTTGGACCTGCGCAACCATCGTTAGCGGAGTCGAAACCGAGCCGAGAAATGACCAGATGCACGGAGAAGTAGCGGCGGCGGCGCGGATCTCACCTCTTGTATCCGAGGATGGTGCCCCGGACGTAGAGCCTCACACGCTGTCCCGTGCGTCCCTTCACCATGGTTGCCGCCTGCTTCCTTCCGCCGCCGGAGACGAGAGAGAGAGCTCGTGCAGGTTGGGGCCGGAGGCGCGTTATATGTAGCAGCGACGGAGAGAAGAGCGGTCTCGATTGGCTCGCAGACTCCAACGAACGGTCACGATGCTAGGGTTTAAGGTCGCGAAATGGGCCGATTAGTTAATGGGCTTCTTCGATTTTTTAGTCTTTTCTTCTGGGCCAAGATGGGCCTGAGTTGCAACATGACGGCAGCGGCGGCGAGTGGGCACCGTGGCCCGTGGGAAGCTGCCAAGCTTGGTGTGCTCCGGCACGGCCGTCCAGTGCGCTCCCCGTTGACGTGAACAGCGGTCGGCGGTGGCAAGAGCTCAGCAACGATTCCTCTCGAGTCCGGTCCTGGCACGAAACAGCCGAGCTCCTTCATCTTCAGTTTTCAATCACGCCTCAGTGGAGCTGGCAATGACATAAATTTATCAATCTTTTCCATTAAAAAAAAAAGACGTGAAGGATTACTAAACGAGCACGCTCGCCGGCGCAGGCGTGCAGCGACCTTCAGGTTCAACCTTTCAGCTCTCACATCACAATCACATGCAATCCAAGGCTCCCCAGCCCAGCCCGGCGATGGAAATGGAATCCGCCGCCGTGGCCATCGTGACGGTGCCGTTACCGGCGCAGGGCCACCTGAGCCAGCTGCTGCACCTGTCCCTGCTCCTCGCGTCGCGGGGGCTCCCCGTCCACTTCGCCGCGCCGGAGCCGCACCTCCGGGAGGCCCGCGCGCGCCTCCACGGCTGGGACAGCATCCTCCCCGCGGCGCCGGTGCGCTTCCGCGCGCTCGACGTGCCCGCGCACGAGTCCCCCGCCCCGGATCCGCGCTCCCTGTTCCCGGCGCACATGCAGCCGCTCTTTGAGGCCTACTGCGCCGGCGCGAGGGCCTCACTAGCAGCGCTCCTAGCGGAGCTCGCCGCGACGCACCGCCGCGTCGTCGTCCTCTACGACCGCATGGCGGCGTTCGCGGCGACCGAGGCCGCGCGGTTAACCAACGCCGAGTCCCTCGGCGTGCACTGCCTCCCCGCCTCCTTCGACGTCGGGTGGGAGGACCCGGGGCACGACCTCCTGCGCCGCCACGGGCTCGTGCTCCACCCGCACGACGCCTGCACCACCCCGGAGTTCGTTGCGCTCGCCAGGCGGATGGGGGAGGAGCTCCAGCACGCGCCGGGCGACGGCATGGTCGCCAACACCTGCCGCGCGCTCGAGGGCGACTTCCTCGACGCGCTCCAGGGGATCCCGTCCTTAGATGGCCGCAAGCTGTTCGCCGTCGGGCCCCTCAGCCCGGTGCTCCTCCCCATCCCCGGCGCTGGAGCGAGCAGCGGGACTGGGACTGGTGGGAGGTCGCGGCACGAGTGCCTGGACTGGCTCGACGCGCAGCCGCCGTCGTCGGTGCTGTACGTGTCGTTCGGCACGACGTCGTCGCTGCGCCCGGAGCAGGTGCGCGAGTTGGCCGCCGCCCTGCGGGACAGCGTGGGGCGCTTCGTGTGGGTGCTGCGCGACGCCGACCGCGCAGACCTGCGCGGCGGGGAGGGGGATGCAGCGACCAAGAGCCTCCGTGCCGCCGCGGCGTCCGAGCTCGGAGCCGCGGACGGCGCTGGCGTGGTGGTCACCGGGTGGGCGCCGCAGCTGGACATACTGGCGCACGGCGCGACGGCGGCGTTCCTGAGCCACTGCGGGTGGAACTCCACGGTGGAGAGCCTGAGCCACGGGAAGCCCGTCCTGGCGTGGCCCATGCACAGCGACCAGCCCTGGAACGCCGAGCTGGTGTGCAAGTACCTCCGCGCGGGCGTGCTCGTGCGCCCCTGGGAGCGGCGCCACGACGTGACCCCCGCGGCTGCGATCCGCGACGCCATCAACAGGCTCATGGACTCGGAGGAAGGCGCCGAGATCCGCCGCCGGGCCGCCGCGCTCGGGGAGGCCGTCCGCGGCGCCGTGGCCGAAGCCGGGTCGTCCAGGCGGGACCTGGACGACCTCGTCGCGTACGTGACGAGGTTATGAGCTTTGTTATTACGTTGAGTGTTACTGATCAGAGTGAAACCATCATTTTCATTTGGGAGCTGCCGAGCTGGGGACCTGTCGGGTGTCACTTGTTGTGGTTGACTCGCAATCGACCACGAGCTTCATGCTTTGACTGTGGGACTGTCTGTAATAAGAGCACCGATTTTGGTGATTGGAAAGCAACGTTTTGCCCCTAATACTCATTTGTGACAACAATCTCGCTAGTTTTACCAAACACACCATCAGATTGTTATGAGCGGAAATCTGCCTGTGGTGAGTAGAGCTTTCGTGTCTGGCGAGGCGATGTCGTTTGCCACACGTGCATAAAAAACGTTGTTGACTAATACTCACTGGTACTCGTAAAAGGACGATAAGGTCACGATCTCCAAAGCATAATTTTAACTTTATGTTTCTATAAAAATATTTATTAAAAGGTGATATTTTATGAAAGTATTATTTGAAGACAAATTTAGTTATATTTTTTATATTTTCAAACTCAATAATTTAAAAGTTATTCATGATTTATATTTTGATTATAACATTTTTTCTAAAACAATAACCTTTACGGGAATGGATGGAGTATTGTATTGTCAGGGTTATTACTTTTGGTGGACCTTTTACTGTTCAAAATGGGATATGTAACTATTACGACCGATACGGAGGTGACCTATTCTATTGCCACTTTTAGGTGTCAACTATAAAATTGACACGTGGCATGTCAATTAGCACGCCAGCGTAGATCCTGGCCTGGTAATTTTGTAGTTGACAATAAAAAACAGAGAGGTGGCCTCCATATCAATTATCAGTGGCAAATAGTTAAATATGCCGTTCAAAATATGTGCCTCACAAGAATTGACCTCCTTTCATCGATAACTTGGTGTCGGTTGTTTTTTTCTTCCTTTTCTTCAACTTTCGCTTTGTTCGTCGAAAGCTGATTTCTTAGAAGAGAAAAATTGTTCTAAAACTGAAAAGAATATGAAATAAGAGCAGCATAGCCTTTATTTTGTTTCTGCTTTTATTTTTTTCGCACAGATGAAAAGTGCTGAGTCTGCTCTAGCTTTTCCTGTACAAGGTGCGTCAGGTGCATCTCTCCGTCCGTCATTCACTTTGCTATTTTTTTCCCAATCTTAGCTGGCATCTTGCAGGTAAAAGTATAGGCCGGTTATTATATTTAACTAGAAATCATTAATAAAGTTCAAAAAATAAACTATTATTAATAAAATGCGATTTTGAGCAGAACCAGAAAAATATCATCAGATATTCCTATCTGAACTAGGAGCAGGAACTAGCAAAGGCAGCAGCAGCAAATCAGAAACGCAAACCGCACAACCCCCGGCCGCCGCCGCCGCCGCTGGGATGCTGAAGCCAGTGGCCTCCGTCGCCTCCCTCTTCCCGCAGCTATGGCACCGCCCATTCCGTCGCGCTCCCATCCTCCCCCGCGGCCTCTCCTCCTCCTCCTCCTCTGCGACCCTCACTTCCCACTCGGTCCCACGCCGTCGCTCCCTACTCCCCCGTTCCACTTCCCCTCACCTCGCCGCGGTGTCAACCGCCGCCGCCTCCGCCGTCGAGGCCCCAGCAGCTGCCACACCGTAAGCTCCCCCTCCCCCTCCCACACCCTCCTACTATCCCAACAGCTGATACACCCTGATGCCTGCCCCGTGACGCAGGTACCCAGTGTACGACCGGCTTCTACCGTGCCCCTTGCAGGACGACCCTCCGAGAATCGAGCACCTCGTGGCTCGCGAGGACGAGTTGGCAGCCGATTTCATCTCCAGGTCGCTCGGCCTGCCTCCTCTGTAAGCACACCTCTCCCATCCTGCACTGCTCTCTTTCTAGAATGCAGAATGAATTGGGTGCCATAAGACTAGATTGAACCATCCCTAACGTTGCGGATGTGAAGGTATGCTGCAGACCTCATCAAGTTCGGCGCTGTGTACTACGCGCTCGTCGCGCCGCAGCCGCCCCCCTACGCTTCTCCGGAGCATTTTAAAATCTTTCGGGAGGTCACCCAGCCTTCCATCTTGCGGCGGAGGGCGTCCATCAAGGGGAAGACGGTGAGGGAGGCTCAGAAGACGTTCCGGGTGACGGACCCCAACCAACGCCTCGAGGCCGGCACGTACCTGCGGGTTCATGTGCATCCCAAACGGTTTCCAAGGTAGGATAGGATGGGATGCTGTTCTCTCTTAATCTGCTGTGGTGAATGACTGAATCAGCTTGGTTGCTTATGAGTATGTTCCCTTTGCTTGATCATGGCACAGGTGTTATGAGATTGATTGGAAATCCAGGGTAATAGCAGTCGCTGATGACTATGTTGTTCTTGATAAACCTGCTGCAACATCAGTATGCTTCTCTTTATCTTTAACTTTCCCATTTGTTGGTGTTCGTGATATTATGGGCTCTAAATTTCTTAGGCTGCACATGTCATAGCATTGCATGTGTGTCTGCGATTGGGCATCCACTTTGTTGAACAATATTGGTCATGTCTTTAGCTTGGTGTTGTTGAATAAATATGATATTGATTTTTATTTCACCATTAGCTTACCTTCGCAGAATAAAATTCGCATCCACTAAAATGTGTATGCACTAGCAATGCAATATGGGATCCACTGAAATTCGCATCCACTAGACTGCATGGGGCTATTCATGAAACAAGATTTGTTTTATTAAGTTCTTATAGGTAGCGAAGTTGGGAATGCCCAGCCAGTCACTAGGTTATGGTTGAACTTTTCTGAGTTCAAATGATAACAACTGCTAAATTTTTCAACCTTTAGGTTGGCGGAGCAACTGATAACATCGAGGAATCCTGCGCAGTGTTTACTTCTCGTGCATTAGGATTGGAAACGCCATTACTGACAACTCACCAGATTGACAACTGCTCTGAAGGCTGGTTTGTCTACCACTTTACTTGTATAAACTTATTATGCTCAAATTTTGGAATTAGGTAAGTAATGCCATCCTCTTTTCAAAATTTGCAGTGTGGTACTATCTAAAACGAAAGAGTTCTGCTCAGTTTTCCATGGACTGATAAGGGTATGTCAGTAGCTGACTGCAGTGCAGTGTGTTTTTGCTCCATGAACCTACCAGCAATGATCGCTCCTTTTATTTTGCATTTTGTAACAGGAGAAACAAGTTAAAAAACTTTATCTTGCACTTACTACAGCACCTGTGTCAACAGGAATGATTACCCATTATATGCGTCCAGTTAATCGCGCTCCTAGATTAGTTTCTGAAGGTAATTTTGAACTGAATTTGTTGCTTGCTTCTATATGGTTACTAGTTCCGCCAATATGTGTTTTGTGCTTTGATGTGGCATTGTTGTCCTGACTTTAGGCCTGCTAATGGATTAAAGCCCACCCCATATTGGCCAATAATATTCCTGACCCAGATAAACTTCAAGCATGCATATATCTGGGTCAGGAATATTATTCGTTTTTGGGTGAAACTGTGTGCTCTCTTTATGAACATATGTGCACACTGACCACCTTTTGTTAAGTTGTGGCCATTACTGTAGATAATGAAATGTGAATCAGCAGTTTATATCTAAAACTCGCCCATTCTCGATCAATCGTGCGCCCATTGCCTTTAACTGCTGTGTGCATGTTAATAAACTCTAATAGATGAATGCTGCATAAGACATGAATGCTGCATAAACTCATGGCCTGAATGCTTGCGTCAAAAGCTTTAAATAACCTTGTTTTGGTCTATTGGGCTTTGGTTGTTACATTGAAATCCTTTAATAGTACATTAATATTTTCTTCTTACCTAACCAGACTGTATTGAAAGATGGCATCTCTGTCAAATGGAAGTACTCGAATGTAGGAAGGTAACATGGCCAAGCTCTTCGGTCAGGAAAGCTTACAATGTAAATGGTTGTGGGTGGCCACAGCAAGAAGCTGCTTATGAATGTAAAATCAATCTCTTGACCGGGAAAACTCACCAGGTATCATGTAATTTCAGTCAAACATACATCACTAGAGGTTTCATTATTCCCCTTCTATAATAAAAAGGTTTCCAAGCTAATAGCCTGCCAACTTGGAAAACCTTAAAACACTGTTTGCTTATTTGCCAACACTTACGTTTTTAGTTGAATGAGCTATGCATATGCAATAGTTTTTGCTCTGCGTTTTAATCATTGCCAGGAATGTGGTCTAATTTGGAAATCCATTATGTTGCAGATAAGGGCACAGCTTGCTGCTATAGGCACTCCAATTATAGGGGATTCTGCATACATGACTGCAGCAATGGCAGCGATGGCCGAACCAAGCATAAACCCATACGGCAGAGAGAGGCTGAGTTACAACAGTGAGGAGGAGAAAGAAACCGCCATTGAAGCATGGATTGCCTCCCACGGCAAGGAACCAAAATCCGTAATTGGCCTGCAAGCATCGGAGATCTCTTGGGATCATGAAGGCAAGCACCATTCTTACAAGGCTGGGGTTCCGTGGTGGCAGCAGGATTCTGTGGAGTCTGACTCGGTATAAGTTATGGTGGATGGGAGTTCCATATGGACCCTGAAATTCTACCCTCTGAAAGGTTAAAGGTTATGGCCTCTGGCGAACCTTGTCTCGCTGTCGAAGAGGAATGTCTGTCCAGATTTTATACCGCTGTTCTGACTGATATCATTTTAGCACGGGATGGCTGACAAGCAGCAACAGAAACCTAACAACAAAAAATGATTAGACAGAACAGAAGGCCTTACACCACTGATGCCGGGCATGTTACTGTTCCCTCATTGTTTTTGCAGTTCCGAGCCAGGTGATGTAGGTTATGTAAGTGCTTTCGGTTTCATGTTCGGTACACTGTATTCGCCTTTTCCGAGGACCTGAGATGTATTTTCTACTTTGTTCTGAGTGCTGAGCGAATACTGTCCACTCAGTGAACTTGCCAAATCTTTGGCTTGGGCGCTTGCCATATGACCCTCAAAGCAGTGCTTATGCTTTGCTGTTCATTGTAAGACATGCAAAATCTTTTGTTTTATAGAGTTGTGTAAGGCTTATTTTCTACTCAGACATTCACATTTGGCAATCAATCTTCTCAAATCCTTTTCTTATTAACATATAACATAACAAAAATTAATCAGCTGTTCAGAACTGAAGATACACCAAATGCTTTCCACTCAGACAAAAAGAGAAACGCACCATATGTACCCATTCGCCGCAGCCGGGATTCCAAAACTGAAAATAGATCAGCAATCCCAGCAAACCAAAACTGAAAATAGATCAGAGATTCCAGCAACCCATTCGGCGGAGCCGGGATTCCAAAACTGACAATAGATCAGAAATCCCAGCAAGGGAGCAATCTTCATCTACGGCAACGCCTCCATTGTTCAAGAACAACAGCTTGTTTAGCTCGCTAAGTGCACGGCTTGCCCCTGTCAGCCAGAAGAACATCCTTCCATGTCTCGTACAACACCCAGGTGATGCCGGAATTCGGCATGACCTTCAGGCAGCTTGCCCCCCACCCACGGTAAAGGCCCAGAAAGCCCTCCTCCCGGATCACCTCCGACAAAGCGGCAATCATGTTAGGCGGGCACTTTCCCTGCAGGGCGCCGACCATCAGCCGCTTCCTTGCTACTTCCAGCGGGAAGCTGATTGTGCTTGCAGTGAGACCTGTGGATCGAACGGTAAAATGTCAGTCCTGTTTGCTCAGACTCCAAGTTATCATTAGACGGAATGGACCTGACTTTTCTATCTCGTCGTCGATTTTTAAGACAGAAATGTTGAAGCGGTTAGCAACAGGTGACCAACTGAAACTAGATGCATTCAGATACTGATTTATTTACCTGAAAGAGCCCCAACAAGTAGAAGCTCAGGGCGACTCAAAGATGACTTCTTATGCAAGCGGCAGTAAGAGGTCTTGATTGTATCATACATAAAAAAGTAGCATGTGGTGTAAGGAATCATGCCAATTAGTGTTGGACAGAGGCCAGCATAGAAACCACTTATACCATCAGTCCGATAGATCCGGCTGAAGGCTAGGCTAATGCTTGGATAAAGCTCTCGATTGATAGTCAAGCGATCCTGTCAGAACATCAATAATGTGACATTAAGTAAAAATGTAATATGATTTCCACAGTTGAATGTAGGGATGAAGAAATCGCGCTGACTGTCAACAAGGCTTCACTTCAGCAATTACCTTGATAACTTCGAGAGGATGGCACGCCAATGTGGCAGCTATTCCAGCAGCAGCACCAGCAATAGCAACGGGGGATAAGAAGTGAAGTGGAAGCTCGATTTTCAGATTACCAAGCTGTATCTTTGGGTATCCGTCCTCTTTCCATTTCTCTTGTGCTTCTGTCATGCTCCTCTTGACACATTCAAATGTTCCGAGTTCAACTGCTTGGGTTGGAATAATGCGGAGCATGTTGATTGTAGTCCCTGCCCAAAGCCCTCGCCACCCATTTTGTTGAATGATCTCCACTAAACTACCAAAAATATTCCTAGATCCTACTCCTACAATCATTCTTGTCCTGAAATTAGTACACAACAGTATATGTGACCATTCCTTTTTGCTTTACTCAATAGATAATTGTGAAAATATTCAGCCAACAGCATTTGCTGAACTACATGCTTCAACAGCACAGTTGAAATAAGCTTTCATGATTTTTAAAAATAATGTATTCTGCTGCCCTCAAAACAAAATAATACATTACATGACAAGAAACTCCACCATTTTCAATGATACCTCCTGAAATATAGTACTGAAGTATTCGAAACTTGTCCCAAATCATAAAGGATTGTAGGTTAATTAACTCCCCCTCCTCACTTATCAATGCCCCCAGGCCTCAATCGCATGCTTACCAGTTACCTGCCATTAATGCCTCTCGTCAACCCAACCACTAAGGCTCAAAACACGATAAGCGCATGTGTCATTGTTTAGGTTATATATAGCAGTAATATAACAAAAAAATGCATGGAGAGAGAAAGAGAGTTTTTTTTTTTTCCAAATTGGATGTATTAGTTAGGGGACCAATACCAGAAAATTCTGTAGCACATCACTAAGGTCTGGAGAAACTAAGCAATTTGTGAACCATCAGTATATGTCATATTTCAGAACATGGCATCTAAAAGCTAAATCTATGGGTAATTATCTGCTTGGTGGGACATCTCATCTCTGAAGTGCATGCAACCTTGAATAAGAAGCAGTAAAAACCAAGCATAAAGTTTCAACGTTCAGCAAACTGGCAGTAAGGTTTGCATCTACAGTTCTAATGCGTAAATAAATTAAACTGGACAAGTGCAAAGGTTAAAGGTAGAGATATAAGTTAGTGACTACCTGATAGTCTCTAGAGGGGCAAGAATAGCCTTTGACATAGCACCAGCTAGTGCCCCACTGGCAAATTCTCTGGCCTCTCTACTCTCCAAAATACTCTGTGGTGAATTAGATAAAAGAGAAGGCCTCAAACAATCAATCAAAATTCATCACTAGCTTCAAAGTTTAAATTCATATATAAGGCATCTATGATGATTGAAATTGAAGCAACTTCTCTAGGCAAAGCCTACCTGTAACTGCAAGTGCTTCGGTATTGTATGGTTGTCAATGTACCAAAGATTACAGAGTAAGATGCTTCAAGTTGCAAATTACATTTAATAATCCTTATGTTTTTTAATAGTGTAACGAATTAGCAACCACACATTATCTAATCCATCAAATAAACAAAAGGCATTTCAGAATTTATTGAAGACGCCATAACTATACATTATAGTGTAAGCTACAAATTACTGAGGTAAGTAATGTACACTATGTGCTTCTGTAGGGGCCCACAAAGTGCCACGTCATATAGCCCAAAGTTTGGTTTCATGGCAAGTCATTACTTGCAAAACAGTGGAAAAATTCTCGCTGGATCAAACACGGTATACATATTAGCACTTTAGCAGCAAAAAGACTTGCCCTTGTGACAAAACATAAGAATATGAAACTCTGTGACGAATCATCGTGTCAAAAACCTGAAATTAAACCACGCAACCAATTGGGGAAAGCACAGTACGCCAGCTTCAGTTAGTTCAGAAAAATAAGTAACTGGCCAAAATCAAAAGCCGGGCGACCCTTTCATCGCTCCAGAAACATGGAAACGGCATAAAATCAGGTGGAGATTTCCTTACCCTTATGGCCCCTCCGACGTCCGGTAGCCTGATGCTGATGGCCTCTGCGACCTTGGCGCCGTCAAGGCTGACATCCTTAGGCAGCTCCATGACAAGAAGCTCCTTGTAGCCGCCCCCTCCTACCTCAGTGACCTTGGCACCGTCGAGGCATTCGTCCTTAGGCAGTGCCATGACGAGAAGCTCCTTGTAGTCTCCCCTCCTGCCTCCTCTCCAGGGCCGGCGAAGCCCACACAGGCAGTGGAGAAGCTATAGCCAAATAGAGGGCGGGTGACTATTAAAGACGTGTTTGGTGTGTCTCCATGTCGAGTGCTCTATGGCCAAAGCCAGAGCCCTACAATGCAATGATGCATTGCTTTTAATCTTCATAATCAAATTTATTAAGCGAAAAGATTATTTATGACTTTTTCTAAGAAAAAATGATTAGATGAAAATAAATACAGTGCATTTCTTTAATTTTTCATAATCAAATCCATGTCCTTATATTTTCGTGAAAAGACAAAGCAAACGCTCATTCATGATATCCATCTCTTCTTTTCCCTCCCTCATGTAGCAAATAAGGCAACCGCTTGTAAATTTATCTTTGCTTTCTCTACTATTTGGATTTGATGATTTCCTTTCGAAAAACGGTTCCTTCAATTAATACACGATACAAGAACATGCAAATCTGTAGTGACTGAATCATTCATTCGCTATTTCTTTTGCTAGTTTAAGAGTAAGAACAGAAGGAAAATGAGAAAACCTGACATACATGAAAGTATCAGTGTAGCAAACTTGCAATCCCAAATATAAACCCAAAAGGCCTAATCCAGAAAGCATATGAGAGAAAAAAACCACCAATAAACATTTAAAATATAACAATTTTTAATAGGGATTTATCAAACTATTAATAGCTTCATATTACTAGAGAAAGCAAAGAAATCAAGCCTCCGCTGAGCACCCACCCATTGTGGCGTGGCCATCCCATCTGCAGTTTGCCTACCGTACCTCTGGATTGCGGTCTTCTTGCTTGGAGGCTTAAGCATGGCTAGCTCCCTCTCGGCCGGCCGGCCGAGACAACCAAGGGCCGCAGGTTTAGCAGCGGGTTCAGGCGATGACGATTGGTCTGTGGTGCTGCACGACACGGTTGAGCCTGTGGCGGCAGCGGCGCACAGCGGCCGGTGGTAGCGCGAGCAAGTAGGAGAGACAACAGACAACGATGGCGACTGGCATTTTGAGCTAGAGAGGGAGTCCCGGCGGCCAGCGGAATCCGGAAGAAGTCAAAGACAAAGAGACAAAGATGAGGCGTGTTCCAATATACGAAAATAGCTGAGGTGGTGCATCTGCAACCATAAACTTGTACTGGCCTTGTACTGCAACCATAAACTTATACGAAAATAGCCGACCCAGAATTTGCTCCTATCTAGGCTGCGTTCGGTTAAGCTTATAAGCGCTTATAAGCGCTTATTTTTCAGCACTTCAGCAGTATTTTTCTCTCACAAGATTTCAGCACTTCTACAGCACTTCAGCGCTTATCTACAGCCCTTCAGCTTCACCGAACACAGCCTAGTGGCGACCTATTATTTCTACATGAAAGTACAGCTACAGGCTACAAATGGATCAGAAATTGGAGAAATCAGAAATACCGGAATGGAATGGCAGAATCAAGACTCCAGAGGGATTGGGGCTGGGGGAGGGACGGCCGGGCGGCCACCGGGCTAGATTTGCCTCCTCGGCTGCTCTGCTCCTACCACCGTGCAGCCGTGCCCGTGTGGACGACGGACTCGGAGAGTCGTGGGGCCCGGGCGGGCGGGCGATGGCGGCTGCCACCACCCGCAGATAACACGGAGCGGCGGAGACGGAGGGAGAGTTATCGAGTAGTAGGACTGTAGGAGCCAAGGCGGCCGCCCGGCGTTGCGTGGAGAGCAGGACTACAGGAGTCCACGAGAGATGGCGGCCGGTGACGGATTGACGGCGTCCGTCGTGGAGAGCAGGATTCCAGGAGAGGTGCGGCCGGCGGCGTGAGTGAGGCTGTGCCTGTGCGTGGCTTGTCTGTCGGTCGGTACGAGAGTCCGCGGTCTCGGTCTCTCCGAATCGTGGTAGGGACAGTAGGAAGTGCGAACGGAGAGGCTTGCGTCCAATTTTGCTCTTATGTCTAATGGGCCAACGAGTGTTATTGGGCCCCGATTTTTTTTTTCTTTGAAACGGCTTCTTTTCTCCGTATAATATTGTTTCTCTCGTGACAAATCAAATATAAACCAGCGAGACGAACTCTTTATTTGCATCTAGCAGCTCCACTATGTATCTGCTCAATCAAAATAGCCACTAGATTCACAAAATTTGTGGAGCACTACCAATTCACACTTTGGTAAAGTTGGGTAAATTAACCACCACTATCACTAGTAACATATAGGATGTGTCTGGAACTGCTCCATTAACTCTGGTCTAACACTTCGTTCCATTGTGAAGCAATAAAAAAATAGAGTTTGTGGAGTACGTCTTTAGGTGCTCTCACAACTCCACCATTTTTTCCTCGGAGTGCATGGAAATGAAACCATTTGGCTAAGAAATGTGGAGCAGAGCTAAAATATATGGAGAAGAGCAGTCTCAAACATCCCCATAATTCATTCTACTTTTATTCCTACAACCTTCTTTTTCAAAGGCGCCACTAACGAGTCTTCCTCCCTTGTTGTGCTTGTGCTCCTCCGGAGCCTCACTGTGAGCACGCGAGGCTGGCTATCATGGCCCAGCCGTGCAGGGGCAGCCGACGGGGTGTCTGGTCACGCGAGCGTGTGTGGCTGGCCGCTATGGGACCAGTCATTGGGGCAACTTCGGCGAGTAGGTGGCCACCTTGGGCCTGGCCCTAGCGGCGTGAGGCTAGCCTTCGACCGTCGGGGGCGGCTATGATTGTTCTTAGTTTTCCATTTTTCCCTCGACACATGGGCCATGTATAAGTGCCATAGAGATGGAGATGGAACTCTACCCAACACTTAGACGAATCCCAAGCCCACGGTAGAGATGCTCCACAATGGATTCATGTGAATCCAAAATCCAAATTCACATTAACAAGGGGATCTCTACCAAATATGCTCTTCGGGAGGTGTTTCAAATCTATTTAGATACAGAGGAAGAGGTGGCTAAGGTCTTGATCGTAAATCAATGGAGTTTACCAGTAGAATTGGTTGTGATTGCAATATATGTTGAGTGATGTGCACTATGGACTCTACGAAAAACTGGAATGATGATGTCTTCGATAATGTCACACCCGATTTTAAGAATAAAATCGAATGCACAATATATGTATGTCAGGATCAATTTTCATACATATATCGACTTCATTATAGTATTATAATAGTGTTAAATACATAGCGAACTTTATTACAAAAGGACCCGTGGGTCTAAAAGAAAAATACACAAATAATAAATAAAAACTCTAGCGGAAATCTTGGACGCCATCTCCACAGGAACGTCCATCGGGTCAGCACCAGCCTAGTACACATCATCGGGTCGAAGGCACCGTCTTCTATGTACTCATCATCGTCAACTCCAACGTCTGGGTGGGGTAGCAGGGGGACAAAGAGGAAGGGTGAGTACATCGAAATGTACTCCGCAAGTGTAGGAAAAATATAACATGGGACCAACAACAAGGGTAGGCTGACTTGGTATGGACACAGCACCTAAAGCAACAAAATCCTATCACCTGAATTCCTAAACACCTATTTAACTAAGTGAAATCTCATCTCCTTAGAGTAACCAACACTCGGAAATCCCATCCGAGCAACCACATTTGGAAATCCATTCAAGCAACCAACACTTGGAAGTCCATCCAAACCCACGTTCCTTCTCCCAGGAACCACCCAACCAGAACCAAGTAACCAACTAATCCCGAGGACGTCCAAGCCAGCTCTTGACCGTGAGCACGGCTGATATATCAGTTTTACACTCTGCAGAGGTTGCACACTTTCACCACGAGTCGTGTTGTTCCCCATTACGCCAAACACTGTCTAGGTGAACGGTGGGGTCACACTAAAAGGCCATTACAAAGCCCCTTTAAGCCTGTTTTACACGTACCTCTAAGGTTTCACAGCTAACATGGGTAACGACCCACTGCAGAAGCCCCCTCTTGAGCCACAAAACCGTCCCCTTGTAAAGCCAAAACTTAGAGTGACTAATTAATTAGCCAGATCCGTCCCATTCCAGCCGATGGTTGCGCTGTAAAGCCGGGTTACATGCGTCGGGAACCGGGTCCTAGGGATCCAGGCAGGATAACTAGCACAAACCCAATCCACCATCATCAACAGCCATTACACGGCACAAATCAAAACCACCACCAAAACGGTCCATCTTGCCGGATTTGCTTGATCACCATGTTTCCAAAAAGATTACCCATTCCACATATTTCATATGTTATTAATCAACATTAATTATACTCTTCCCAACCCAAGACTGTAAGGCTAAGTATGACTTCTACCATGTCCCAACCCAGGGTTTCAAGGATGATATAAACAAATTCTAGTAAATCCTAATATGGGGTTCAAATTTAGACTCTGCATGCAACTAAGGGTCTAACTACTCTAACTCAAATGTAAAATAAAGTAGGTGCAAGATGAGTAAGGACACTTGCCTTAAAAGTGAGTAGGGTTAGGGTTTTCGAACGCCGGATCCTGGAAATCGGCATACTCGGATCCTTCTGTCGGCAATCAACAAACATGGCCCAAACAAAACATAATAAGAACATTACACCAAATAGTAGAAAAATAGTATGAAAATAATTCTAACACGTAGTACTCGTCGAAGCGAATCCAACGTGACTTGAACGGGTCAAAACGGATTTAAAACGAAGAAGATATGAATTAAATGGTTTTCTATTTATAAAATAATAGATTAAATAAATAACCAAGTTTTAGAAGTTGAAAACATACTGAACATTTATGTTATCATGTAGATTATAAAATTTTAATAGTGGAAAGCATACTGTATAGTAGTATAAACATAGATTATTAAATTATGAACCTAACATAAGTTGAATGGTTCAAATCGGGTTAAAAATGAAGAAGCTATGGCTAATTTAGCGTTAAATGGCATTCCTGTAATTAAATTGAATCATTTTCGAATTAAAATAATTACATTGTGAATTTCTAAACTGAGCTTGGATGGCGGGTCAATTTATTCAAACCCCGAGGGGCTAAACAGAAGAATGTGTAGAGACACTACACAGTTGCTTTGGACTGCGGGTTATAACATTAAAAGATTCAGTGGTCTCGCGCGAATGTGCTAGGCCGAAGGGGTATCGGCCTCTGAGAGCCGCCCGATCTAGAACAAACGGTCGCGATTAAAAGAGGAAGCAGAGAGGGGCGTTGCCAGCCGACCGGAACAGGGTGCCACGGCGACGGCTCGCCGGCGTAGGCGGAAATGGCGCTGTAAAGGCCTATTGGCCTAGGAACTGGGTCAGGGTACAAGAAGAGGCCACGGGGACCCATCCTAGGCCACTGGTAGGTGCTCCAGACGGCTCGACCGCGAGCAGTGCGCGCGGCGGCGGCATGGGGGCGACGGCGATCTTGCTACCGGCGCTAGAAGGCGGGGAACGTCGAAAAGGAGGGATGGGATGAATAATCACCTTGCTGTAAAGCTGCCGGATGGAGCAATTTCATCGGGAGGTACTCCGGTCGGTGGAATTTCGGCGGCAGCGGAGCTAGGTGGCGGTGGCACTCGGACGGTGGGGAAGGCTCCTGGCTCGGCACCTCGGCTTCAAGTGGCGACGCAGAGTGTAGGGACGAGGTCGCGACGAAGCTTCGGTGTGCTCGTGAGATTTGTTTGGTGCCCTTTAGTAGGCGAGAAAGAGGAGCAGAGGCCTGGGTCGCGTGCTCGGCCTCGATCCGATAATGGTGGGCGTCGTTGCGCACAGAGCAGAGGGGAAAGGCGGCGTCACGGAGGCTGCTTGGTTGCTTGGATGGATTTCCCCCGATACGTGGGCCCCACCTGTCGGCGCCGCTGAGAGAGAGAGGGAGGGGAGGGTGCGGCTTGGGCCTGCTCAGCCTGTGGGCCGCTCGGCTTGCGCCTACCCGCAGGGCAAAAGGAAAGAGGGGGGACGCGCGGTGCTGGGAGAGAGAGGTGCGCTCGGCTTTGGCCGGTTGTGCATTTTCTGGGCTTCGGCCTGTTGGGCCGGTGCGTGGCCTACTGAGGGGAGAGGATAGGGAGAGTGGAGAGGATGCTGGGCCGAGAGGAAATGGGGGTGGGTTTCTCTTTTTTTTGCCTTTTTCTTTAAACTTTGTTTTGCTACAAAATTTTCTTTGAATTATGAGTTATGCTTTCAATAATTTTTGGAAGACTAGTTCCCATATGAACCGTAATTAGTTTATTTATCTCATAACAAAATCTTTAAATACTTTATTTATTTTATAAATAGAGGAAACAAGACGGGAGCCTATTCGGGTTTTGAGTAAATATATTTTTTCACAACAGTAAAATCATGCAACCGGCATGAATGCAACAAACATATCATTTTAGATTTTTAAGAGTATATTAAGAAAATTCATTTTTTCACTATTTAAATTATAAACAATTAATTAAATCTTAAGAATAACTATAAAACAATTACTTATTTTCATGTTTTCCATTCACAACCCAAAATAGAAATTCTGGGGTGTGACAAAACTACCCCCTTAAAAGAAATCTCGCCCCGAGATTTGAAGAAGCTATACTCATTACGAAGAACCAAATCAAACAGATGCATAATAACAATACAATCAACCGTCGTTACTAACGCAAAAGGCACTTGGGATAACAACTTCTTAATGGCCTTAGCAGCAACTCTTCAATCTTCAAGGCGATCTCTTCTTGTCGATGCAGGAACGTCGTCTTCCGGTCGTCTTCATGAATCTTGGAGAAAGTTGGGGTTTTGCGAAAAGTTTTGTTTATCTTTTACAAAAGCATAAGGGAAGTTTAGGGAAGTGGAAAAGAGGGAAAGAATTTTATCAAAATAATTTGCAGGGTTGAAGTAGGTAAGAAAGGGATCTTTTACTAAATTAGTTTTGCAAATTGACTCTCTAAGCTAGCGTCCTACGGTCAACACAGCTCTGATACCATTCTGTAACGTCCCGCCTCTCCGAGGCCAGGTCTGCTGTAACAACCCGGGTTTTTCAATAACCGAAAATACGAGCTTTTTAAAATTTTCCATGCAATGTGTGTGAAGCATGTAGCTTCTAGCTCAAACCGAGAGTAACCTGCTAACGAATTGTTGCATTCATGGAGAATTGCTTGTAGAAGTGTGTTGGAGTTCTTTAGTCAGTTTAGGGTTTTGCGTCGGAGAGCACAAGTCCGTAGCTACTCTCTTTGGAGTCCTTGATTATCCAACATCGGATATATTCCAACTTATATTTTCAGTTCATATTAAAATTCCTCAAGCCCACTTTAATCCCATCTCAAACCTTCGGAGTTTCCTTTCTCTCGAGATCCACACGAGTTCTCTCCTCGTACCTATTCCGAACCTCGTAACTAGATTTTCTCTAGCCACTTCTGAAATTCCTACTCAAAATTCTTCCATCATAATTGTTTCAAACTCCGTATCAAGCTTCTCTCTAAATCAATTCGAATCCCTCCAAAAAAAATTCCCAAATCACTAAAGGTGAGCATTCTCTCCTCCTTAAAGTCCTACCAACTCCAATCATACATATATAAATCTCAATAGATAAAAAGGCAAAGGACATATCACCCTACCAATCTGGCCCAGCCCAGCACCCCATCGCGCGGCCCACCAGCTCCCTCAACCCGCCCGCGCGCACAGCTGCGCGACCCCAGCTCGCCCTCCCCGTGGCCCGTACCCACGCACGGCCCAGCTGGCCCAGCAGCCGCTGCCCCGCACGAACCCTAGGGGAGCGCCATGATCCTCTTCCCAGGAAGCCGCCGCCGCCGCCAGGATCACCGAGCCGCACGCACGCTGAAAGCGACAGCTTCCCGACCTGCCCCCTCCACTCGATGCTCGCCGCGTGCCCCTGCTCCAACACGGATGACGAGGATCGTCGCCCTACCTCGAAGCCCTAGCCGTGCGCGCATAAAAACCGGAGCCGCGCTCCTGTTCCTTTCTCTCCACGCAGCGCCGCCGCTAACCGCACCACTCGACTTCACCTTGCCGAGCTTGCTGTCGCGTGCCTCACCGAGCGCTGCAGCGCTCGCGGCTGCCTCGTCGTCGACCTTCGGCGCTCCGACCACCGTCCACAGGCCAGCCTCGCCTTACCGCCGCGCAGTCGGGATCGCCCCTGCGCCACTGCCTAGAGGCCGGCACCGAGCCGCAGCCGGCCGAAGCAGACCCCAGCGTGACTCAGCCGTACCCGTCCCGACGTGGCAGTGCATCCGCGATGACCTCGCCAGGCCTTGCTGGGCGTCTGAGCCGCCTCGACCGATGACGCCGACACCATGGACGACCCAGAGCCGACCGCCACGACGAGCTGCGCCCTCCTCCACACCACGTCAAGCCATACCGCCGTTCCGGTCCTGACCACTCCATCGACCTGGACACCGAGGAGCAACCTGGAGCATGGCGCCTCGCCACCCCGACATCCTTCTCATCAAGCCGCGGCCGCGTCGAGCCCTTTCTCAGCAACACCTCGTCGCCACCCCTTTGTCACCACGCCACCAGCACCGAACGTCGCCCACGATATGGAGCCGTTGCTTCCAGCGCGCGCACGACCTCCACGTCGACCTCGCCGGTGAGCTCACAGGGACCAAGCCCCTGTTTTCCTCCCTTTCCCATCACCATCGTGCTAAGACTGGCCTTCATGCCACTTGCTTCACTGCGCAGGAAGGCAGCAAGCCACACCGACGCCCTGACCCTGGTGACCGCGAGCCGATGCCGTGCCCGCGACATCGTGCTCCACCGAGCTGAACCGCAACCTGGACGCCGCCCCGTACGACTACAGCAACGATGCGGATCTTGCTACATAGCCCCGATCCATCTCGGCCTCGACTCATCACTGCCACAATATCCTACACCTGCAATCCCTTGGTGAGCTGACCAAAGACCAAACATTTCCAACCCCTGCTGCCGGTGAGATGCCAATGAACCTTCCGCCTTCACCTCCTACCTACCTGCTGCCGGCCCAAGGCCTATGATCCCTCCTTTTGTTCGACCTTCGAGCCGTGTTTTCTGCAGGGACCTCGTCGACTGTGTGGAGCTGACGTTAGTAGGCACGAAGCACGCACACACACTCGCCGTGTTCTTTCGTGGCACTCACGCACACCGGACTAAACCCAGCCAACCGGATGACAGACCATGAACGTTTGGAACAACCATGACAGGCATCGCCGTCGCGTGCACCCGAGGCGCCGACGTATCGACGGCGTTCCCGCGTGTTGTAGCTACCCAACCATGACGGGCATCGCCGTTGCGAGCACCTTACTATTCGACATCGGCCTTCATGCTATGATTCCATGTCTTGTTGGGAACCCAGCCATGCTCCACCGCCTCCCGGCCACTTGACTCCACCTCCAGCCAGCCTCCGGCCAGCCACAGCCTCATTCGGCCAGCCTTAGCCCCACCCGGCCAGCCGCGGCCAGCAAGCAGCAGGCCACGGCTAGCCGCAGCCAGCCCACAGCAAGCCGAAGCCGGCCAGAAGCTACTAGCAGCTGGCCGAGAGGAGTTGGAACATGTAGCAACAAGCCTCGCCACTTTTCTTTGACACCGACCCTGTCCGGCCTTCGTTCCGTTGCCCCGTTGCCAGATCTTAAGACCCCATAGATGATGCTGGACTGATGGAGAGCCTAAAATAATAGATGACGTTGGACTGTCGAAAAGCCCAAATTATATTCTCTTACTCCTTGTACACCTATCCATCATATTGAACCCTATCACTACGATCCGTCCGTCCATATATCTATTGTACCGTAGCTGTTGTACCCTATCCCTATGATCTGTCTGTACATATATCTATTGTACCCTATCCTTACACTCTGTCTGTACATGTATCTGTGATACAGGATCCATCCATCTTCGAGCTATGGAATTGTGCTACTCCACTATCTTGTCGAGTTATTTTGTCTTTTGGGTCAAGTCATCGGTTCTTACTGTTGTGTTGTTTATCTGTGTGTCGTGCCTTCGAGCTGGCTATGGGATCGTACTTCATTCGGATATTGCGATCGCGGGATTCATCTCGCCATGGCCGTAATGCCGAATGTAACTCTACCTCGCGTTATAGTTGACCATGGAGTTATACCCCGTTTGCTGTTCTTGATTCTTCGTGCTCAGACCCTCGTATGCTTGTACCCTATGCGACCGTCGTATTCCTTCGATTCTCGCGGTGACAACCGCACCGCTACGAATTCGGGAAATGACTTAGTGCTAGTGCACCCAGGTCGTGGTACCCTACGAGTGGTTTGCGCACTTGCGTCTTTTACATGTCACTTTCTTCGGACGCCCCGTCTATTCCATGGCGTGCATGTTGGACGAAGTAGACCACTGTCTTATTATGTTTCTCGCTCTTTTGTTCCCGTATAGCCCGCTCTGTTCGATCCCGTCTTATCCATGGCGATTGGATCAAAGACTGGACTAACCCTTTTTAGTTAGTAAAGCTATGGTCTATATCAAGATCTTGGATCTATGCGAGTCGACTCGATCGACCGCTTAAAAACCATTTTCACTGAAGGTGTGACTGAGAATATGATATCAATGTGCCTAGCTAACTCCTCTCTCTCCCTCTCTTGATTCTAGGTGTTTAAGCACTTGTATGATTGTACCCATTTGAATCACAGCCTTGGTACCCTACAAGTGGATTAAACACTCGCACTATTTTGTGCAATATTTATTGTTGGTAATTCCTTGTTCTTCCCTTCTGATCGGCCGTCCTCCGATCCCCGCCTTCTCTGTGGTGTTTGGATCGGAAGATTGTGAGCCATGGTGTTTGCTATGGATCAGCTCTAGCCTAAACCATTTATTATAAAGCCATATTGGCTTGGCCGTGACATAAGCTTGTGCATAGCAACCCCACTCTTAATTTTTTTTGGCCCGATGAAATTGGACATACGCCGAGAGGGCCAAGTCGTGTACCTTTTATTATTTCTCCAGTATTTATGGATCTTCCCGCGTCCCGTCGTATTTTGGTGTATTGGGTGATTTCTTGCCTTGTGTCGCTCCACGGAGTAGCCGTTTCCGGACTAGCGACGATCGGATCAAGACCCGCTGGAGGAGAGGACATGGACGACGACAGCAACTATGGAGTGGAGTCACCCCGGAGGTGGTGACCCAGCAGATCAACTACACTAACTAAGGAGTGCTCATACCACTACTACCGCGACAACGCAGGTGTCATGGCAGCACCTTCTTTTAGAGAATCCTATTAGACATGTTATATTTAGAATTGCTAGTGCTTTATATTTATTCCTTTGCTATAATAAGATGCATGCTACTACCTAAGCCATTAATATCCTAATTGCAGCTACTCCACCATATTGCCCCGCTTGGCGCTCATGCTCTCTTATATATATATATATTTACCTGCTTTCTTGCATGTTACATTACCATACTTACTATAACCCCACTCACATTGTATCTATGATGTGATGCTGGTGGTGAACCCCGGGAATGGTTTGGCTTGGGATGCCAGACTAGTGGACTTTGAGCGTGCTGCGTGTGTCTTGGGTGCGTGGTGAGGGTCGAGTCCACCAAGTGGGCTATATACGACGAGCTGTGTAAGCAAGTCTTGCCGGGGTGCAACCTGGGCATTCCCATGAGAGATGCCTGTAGCGGGTAATGGTTTATGAGGTGGTTTCGGGATGGATACCCTGCGTGGATTGAAACCCCCGTGAACGGAGGTGCTGTGATGGCACGGGGAGAGTATCCCCTAAGATGGAGAAAGCCTGCTTGGTCTATTTAGTCACACTTCCGGTGACCAGAAACTTCGGGAATCCTTTACTACTCACTCGTCTTCGATGGGCGGGGAACGACTGGACTACTTGGTAGGGCGATGCCACTACTGCTAAGTTGAGAGGTGATAAGGGTGGACGGTGACGGAATGTTGTGATTCTCGTACCATTTTAGATGTGCAGTACCACTAATTGGGCCTGATACTGCGTCTCCCAGTCTCAGCGTGATGGTGTAGGATCCGGAATGTCCCAGGGCTGAGTGGTAGGGTGGCTAGGGCTGGATTAACGAGCCAGCTCGGCTCGTTTGGGCTCGACTCGTTTTGGCTCGTTAGCTAACGAGCCAGCTCGGCTCGGCTCGTTATTGTAGGGTCGAGATGGCGGACTAGAGGGGGGGGTGAATAGTCCTTTATAACAACTAATCGCAGCGGAATAAAACCTAATCGGTTCTAGCGACAATTCACCCCTCTAACTAAGACTCTAAACACCTTGCCAAAGATCCTAGCGAGAGGCAAAGGTGCAAGTCTAGCTTGAGCTTCCCTAAACCGTTCTAGCGCAAGATCACACAAACCTAAGCGCTAGTACCTTAAGCACCGGGGAAACTCCTATTAACTAGCAAGCAAAAACGCACTAAGCACATAAGCTCACTACTTGCTCAATGACAAGGATACACAATCCAAATCAAAGAGCGCAACTCACTTTAGCTACACAAACTAAGTGAGAACTACTTCTAAGCTACACAAGCTAAGAAGGTGAGTGGCAAGCTACAGAAGCTAACCGGTCTCACAAGAGCAACTACAACTACACAAATAAAGTAATGCACAATATAAATAACTTGTGTAGAAGGGAGCAAACCACCGCGAAGGATGGGGAGATGTTGACGCGGTGATTTATTTCCCGGAGGTTCACTTGTCGCCACAAGCTACGTCCTCCGTTGAGACAAGCTCCAAGGTTGCCGCCGGTCCTCTTGCTAGTGGTGACCCGCAAGTCACACTCTCCCACGTGGAGTGCTTACCACAAGCTCTAGCACTTGACTCGGCCGGACCACTTGTCGCTCTTCACGTCTCGCTCTACTAGCGATGCTCTTTGCGATCTCCCGCGGGGTGAGCTCCAACCCCTCACAAAGCTTCTCTGGAGCTAAGCACAATCTTCTTGCTTGCTTCACGGAGCCACAAGCCACCAAGCCATCTAGGAGGTGGCAACCTCCAAGAGTAACAAGCACCACCGGCTTGCAACACGATCACCTAGTGCCACACGATGCAATCTCTCAATGCAACGCACTATCGATCGATCACTCACTCCTCGAATGTGAATTCTATAAGCACAAGTGAGTTGGAGAGCACTAAGCCATGCACAAACAAGGGAGACACATTCCCAAGGTGCAAGACCCATCCAACAGCCGGCCATAGCCCTCTATTTATACCCCTCAGCTCAAAAGAGCCGTTGCCAACTGAAAACAGCCGTCGGACCGACCGTCGGACCGAACCAGCGCGCCGCCGTCGGACCAAAGCCCACGGTCCGACGCTCTCGATGGCCGCCACGTGTCACTAGCCGTTTGAAGTCGAACGTTGGATCACAACGGCTATTTCTCGCGCCGTTTTTCCAACCGTCGGACGCTCCAGCCGATGGTCCGACGCGCGCACAGCTCCAGGCGTCGGACCGTCCGACTCTCACAGACGGGCCACAGCTCGGCCACCGTCGGACTCTCGCGCGGTTAGCCGTCGGACCAATGATCACCATGGTCCGACGCTTCCAGAGAGCTCCCCGAGCGCTCAAAACCGTCGGACTCCAGTCCGACGCTCACCGTCGGACTAAACTCTAGCGTCCGACGCTTTCCCGAACGCCACGCGTCACGCCGACACCGCTCGCCACCGTCGGACCGAAGCGGGCAATGGTCCGACGCTCGTTAACCGAGCGTCCGACGCTCGCTATTGGCCAAAACTAGGGTTAGGCGTCGGACTCTACTCAATGGTCCGACGCTATCCCTCCACACAGTCCGACGCTCCTTTTACTTTGCCAAAAACCTCTGAATCCTGCCTCGCAAGCTCGGCAGGAGGAAGAGAGAGAACCACACCCTCTCTACCTCACAACACCACCTCCAAACACTTTCACCTTTGCAAAAGTGCTAACACCAACAAGTGTACACCTCATGTGCATGTGTGTTAGCTTTTCACAAACATTTTTCAAAGGATTTTTCACTCTTTTCACCACGCCACTCGATCCTAGCAACGTATGCAAGTTAGATTACTCAAGTAGCACTAGATGACCGATATGCAAACAAGTTTGCCCCTCTTGATAGTACGGCCATCTATCCTAAATCCGGTCAAACACTTCTCTACTCATCCTTAGACCGGTGAAATGGAAATGCCCTAGGTTATACCTTTGCCTTGCGCTTTCCATTTCGATCACCGTCTTCATCACCGTCTCCGACACCATCGATGCCAATGCAACACATGCACTAACACCTCATGAATGATATGTTCCACTTCATATCATCACGTGGCTTTTGGTTCATCGATCCTTGACTTGCTTGCTCTTCACCGTTGCGTTGGTCCATCGGCGCCAAGCCATCACCCGACTTGCCCTTCACACTTGCAACCGGTCCATCGACGCGAAGCCTCGTCTTGATCTTCTCCACCTAGCCACATGACTCCATGTCATGTCTCATGCGTTTAGCTCCTTCATCTCCATATGTGTGAGCTAAGCAACACTCAACACGCCGTATCCTCCTCCATGGCATAGTTGCTCACACACATGTACCTGTGGACTAATCACCTGTGTAATCAACACTTAGACACATATTAGTCCACCTAAGTTGTTACTCAATTACCAAAACCAAACAAGGACCTTTCAATCTCCCCCTTTTTGGTAATTGATGACAACTCTACAAAGATATGGAAATTAAACGCATTAACCAAGTTAGCTCTTCACACAAGTGTAAATTACTAACTTGGGTTGAATTTTATGTTACTTATCCATCTTTAAGCTCAAATCTTTAGACTTGGATAAGCTCCATAAAATCCGACTTGGTAGTGTTAACTCCCCCTACATGTGTGCTCAAATGGTTTGGTTTCAATTTTCACACATGTATAAATATGGAATTTGTGGGAGTGCCAACACTACTAAGTGATGCTAAGGTGCATAGAATAAACCTTTGTAGCGTGATACCAATTGCTCGATACCAATTACTTGAAGCCAATTAAAGTTGCACCATTAAGTCCACCCTTAGCATCAAGATTAGCTAGACAAGCAAGAATACTAGATACCCCGTGAGATCAACATTAAAGAGTAAAGTTCTAGTAAATACTTGATAAACACAAGTCTAGCTAACAACCTATGCATGCTAGTTATCAAATCATCATTCAAACCTATACTAGCATACACCACACAAGTAACATACTATGTGTAGGAAACTAAGTGCAAATGCAAGCAAGCATATGAATATGCACATTTCAAATGCAATCAACCATGTCCATGAGCTTGCTCCCCCTACTTGTGTGCTTCTCTTGTCCAAGAACTTTGATCCCCTTTATAATCTTCAATCTTGTGGATCATCCTTCTTGTTGGCCTATTGCTCTCCCATCATCGGCCTCCATGATGGTTCATTGCGTACTTCCATCCATCTTGATTATCTCTCCCCCATGATCATGTAATCCAATATCTCTTCCTTATCACACAATTTCATATCTTTGTCCAAATCTCTCCCCCTTTGTCATCAATTTCCATAAAAGTCAATGCTCTATTGTGACAAAGGTGTGTGGTAGGGATGTTGAGAGTAGATTCTTGCACATTTGATGGACACCACTATTTTGAGTTGGAATGACACCACTTGAAAACCATCCAAAGAATGAGATACCACATGTAGGACCTTGCATCTCTTGATACCAAATAAATAAGTATCTCCCCTATGTCATGTGATCGGTCATCCACTTGAACTTGAACTCTTTTGGTGTGGGAAGTCTTCATCTTGATGATCACTAAAAGTTGAGGATCAATTGCACATCTTGTCGGATACCACTTGAAAATACCACGTGTAGATGAATATCACGTGAAGAATTAACATGATAACCATTATTGTTGTCTTGTGCTTCTTGAACTTAGATTGTTTCCAAGAGCTTCCTTTTTGATTAGTTCAAACTAGCAAACTTGCACAAGTAATCTAACTCGGTTTGATCCAAAGACAAGCTTCTTCACTCCACTAGGGGTTATCTTGCCTATGTTGAATTAGACCCTTTTTGCTTATTTAACTAGATCAAACACTTGGTTCACATGCTCATGAACAAGTCATATTTGGCCACTAGATCAAACAAAACATACAAGCAATAGTGGCATCATATGAACTTAAAATCATTTGATTTCTTTATGAATGCTCATCTATGTATGACTATATGCTCTAATCAAGTCCTTATCAAAATATGAATGCATATGCCATACAATAATACCTTTGCTATCTCGGAGTAGAGGATAGTCATTTTCAATCAATCTCCAAAATAGCAATAGTGAAGTCCATTTGAATAGCTTGGTGAAGACCAATCGTCATCATGAATTCCATTCTTCACCCATATGATCAAGTGCTAACTTCAATGTTGTGGTTGACTTGCTTCTTTTCTCGATCAAGCTTTGCATGAGAGAATACCACTAGGATTTGCATGAATACCACTTGTGAATATTTGACTTCTTATTTGGTACATTGCTTGCTCTCTAGATCAACCCTTTTGATTGCTTCAACTAAGCATCTCCAATGATTCTTCGGATCACCACTTCCATATTAGCCATCCAAGTATCACCCACTTGGTTTACCTACATAAGGCGGCACGCCCCGACAATCGGGAGAAGTGATCTCTCTCCAAAGAAACATCTTCACTACTCACTTGAGTTGCCTTTGCTTGATTGATCTAAGGACTTAACATGATAATCAACTTGAATTCCTTCTTTAAGTCCTTTTCTTTCTACTTCTTTAAGTCCTTTTCTTTCTACTTCTTTAAGTCCTTTTCTTTCTATCCAATTGTTTTCCAATCATTACTAGGACTTAAGTTTCATCTTTTCTTTGCTTGTTCTTGACCTTCCCTTGAGAACCAATCTTCATGATCCAAAACCAAACAATTGAAACTCTCAACCACTTGTAATTATATTTCCAACTTGAGAGCCTTTCAATGCAAGAGATACCAAAGATTTGCAATAATTCTCTCTTGTGGACAGATTTTGATCAATTGAGCTGATCTTCATCAAATTGAATCAAACTTGAGGTAAACAAGCTTGATTACTCTCACAAGACATATATCCATTCAATCCACTTACTAAAAGTCATCCTATGATCATATCCAATCAAATCTACTCAAATTTGATCACTAAGCAATTATTCCATTCAAACTTCTTATTGCAAGCAACATATGCATATTTATCCAATTCAATCAACTCATATGCATCCAAATAAGTTTGATCAAAAAATGATATACCTTGATAGTTCATGATCATCCATTTGCAAGCTTCAACTCAATTGTTTGCAAGTCATCAAATAATTGTCCAAAGAACCACCCACAACTTGAACTTTTGCACTTGTATGTTATAGCACTTGGACTTCACTTTATTTGACTTGGCATTGGTTTGGATTTACACTAGTAATCATGACTTGACTCATTATATGATGATCAATATGAATGCCAATTAAATCAAGCCTCCAATGCCATGGTACCTACACGCAATCATCCACTTTTTGATGGTACCCAAACTAGTTTGGGTCCTCTCAAGTTAGGAGCAACATACTTAGGCATTGCCTTAGTATGGATAGCGGGATGTTTTGCAATATCAACCGATGAGGTACCATTGTCATCCTTCCTAAGCAAATTATTTGCATGAATTGAAATAGGCTTAGGAGTGTTACCTAGGGGACATGAATTAGCCATGTGTCCCCTTTCCCGGCATGAGTAGCACTTTTGCTTTGCTTGAGCCTTCTCTTTCTTGCTCATGTTGTGCTTCTCATTGCCTCGCCTCTCTTGAGTTGCTTGAGCCTTCTTCTCAAGCTTGTTAGGACACTTCAAGGCAAAGTGACCCATGTCTTCACATTTGAAACACTTGATGTGAGCCATCTTGTTCTTCTCTTGAGTCTTGCTCATCATCAACTTGGCATCATGAATATGAGTTTGACGCCTTCCTCTTCCATTACCCCTTCTTGTTTTCTTCTTCTTCAAGTCACCATAGCATACTTCATGGTTGGTCTTGACTTGATCTTGGGGTGTCTTGTCTTGTGACTTTTGTTGAGGCCTCACAAATCTCTTGTATAGGCACGTAGAAGGGATATCACTTCTAGTGCTACACTTGGGACATTGTGGATGTGTGAGCCTCACTTCTTCTTTCTTCTTGGGCTTCTCTTTGGTAGGGCATGACAAAGCTAGATGACCCATTTCATGGCATATAAAACACATGAAATGAGCAAGTCTTTCTCGCTCTTGCTTCTTCTCATTTCTAGCTCTCTTTCTTTCACCTTTGGTCATGTCCCATTTCTTTTTGATGTACCCAAGGCCACTCTTGTCACCGACAATTTTTGTATTCTTTAACATGTTATTGAGGGTGACACTTGAGTTGTTCCACCTTTCTATTTTGTCACTCATGTTCTTCACTTGGCTTTTGAGCTCATTGTTCTCCTTCAAAAGGTTAGTCTCACAACACATAGAAGTAGAACAAGTATGTAAAAATGAAGAACAAGGCATATCATCACATGAGGCGGATACATTCTTCATGCCTACATCACGAGGGTTAGTTGCAATGTGTGATTGATCATTTGACCCAAGTGATGAGCTCTCACAAGTTTTAGATTTTTCATTGGAAAGCTCCTTAGTGAGAAAAGCATAGTCTTTTACCAAATTTTCATGAGCAACACTAAGCTCCTCATGAGTCAATTTTAGCTCCTCATGTGAACAACTCATGACATAAAGTAGATGCTTTTGTTGTTCACATGTGTCCTTTAGAAAAGAGTTTTCATTAGTCAAATTCTTTGTTTTATTCATCTCATTTTCTAAAGCATTAAAGAGTTTGCGCACAAGCTTGAAATTTGGATCATCACAATCAATAACCACATTGCCAATTGATACCTTGCCATCACCAAGTGATGTGTAGCAATGCGATGAGGATGAAGAGCTTGTGGATGCATCACTCTCATAGCCATCATCAAGTGAGCTTGAGGTAGAATCATCATGTGCATCACTTGTGGCTTTATCAACTCCCTTGTCAAGTGCTCTTGTGGTAGTATCAACATCATCACTTGACGAAGAGGAGGAACAACTCTTCACAATCATGGAGTTGTAAAGGTGCTCTTGATCACCAAGCTTCATATCTTTGGCATCATCTTTATCTTCGGAGAGCGCGCCATAGTTTTCATTGAGATACACCCAAATTTCATGAGCGGTCTCAAAGTGCATGATCCTTCTGAAGATGCTATCATCCAAAGCTCTATGAAACATGTTAATAGCTTGGTAACCGAGTTGTAAGCATTTCCCTTGCGCTTCGGTAGGATTGTCCTCATCAATCGCATGGGAAAAGCCTACATCTACGATCCACCACATTTGGGGAGAAATAAATTTAATATTACATTCCATCCAATTTCTCCATCGTGCAAAGTGTGTGCCATCAAATGTGTATGGACAATCAACATCTAGCCCATAAGTCGCCATCCTCTCGGGTCGGTTAAGACCGCAATTGAGAGACCAAGCTCTGATACCACGTGTAGGGTCGAGATGGCGGACTAGAGGGGGGGTGAATAGTCCTTTATAACAACTAATCGCAGCGGAATAAAACCTAATCGGTTCTAGCGACAATTCACCCCTCTAACTAAGACTCTAAACACCTTGCCAAAGATCCTAGCGAGAGGCAAAGGTGCAAGTCTAGCTTGAGCTTCCCTAAACCGTTCTAGCGCAAGATCACACAAACCTAAGCGCTAGTACCTTAAGCACCGGGGAAACTCCTATTAACTAGCAAGCAAAAACGCACTAAGCACATAAGCTCACTACTTGCTCAATGACAAGGATACACAATCCAAATCAAAGAGCGCAACTCACTTTAGCTACACAAACTAAGTGAGAACTACTTCTAAGCTACACAAGCTAAGAAGGTGAGTGGCAAGCTACACAAGCTAACCGGTCTCACAAGAGCAACTACAACTACACAAATAAAGTAATGCACAATATAAATAACTTGTGTAGAAGGGAGCAAACCACCGCGAAGGATGGGGAGATGTTGACGCGGTGATTTATTTCCCGGAGGTTCACTTGTCGCCACAAGCTACGTCCTCCGTTGAGACAAGCTCCAAGGTTGTCGCCGGTCCTCTTGCTAGTGGTGACCCGCAAGTCACACTCTCCCACGTGGAGTGCTTACCACAAGCTCTAGCACTTGACTCGGCCGGACCACTTGTCGCTCTTCACGTCTCGCTCTACTAGCGATGCTCTTTGCGATCTCCCACGGGGTGAGCTCCAACCCCTCACAAAGCTTCTCTGGAGCTAAGCACAATCTTCTTGCTTGCTTCACGGAGCCACAAGCCACCAAGCCATCTAGGAGGTGGCAACCTCCAAGAGTAACAAGCACCACCGGCTTGCAACACGATCACCTAGTGCCACACGATGCAATCTCTCAATGCAACGCACTATCGATCGATCACTCACTCCTCGAATGTGAATTCTATAAGCACAAGTGAGTTGGAGAGCACTAAGCCATGCACAAACAAGGGAGACACATTCCCAAGGTGCAAGACCCATCCAACAGCCGGCCATAGCCCTCTATTTATACCCCTCAGCTCAAAAGAGCCGTTGCCAACTGAAAACAGCCGTCGGACCGACCGTCGGACCGAACCAGCGCGCCGCCGTCGGACCAAAGCCCACGGTCCGACGCTCTCGATGGCCGCCACGTGTCACTAGCCGTTTGAAGTCGAACGTTGGATCACAACGGCTATTTCTCGCGCCGTTTTTCCAACCGTCGGACGCTCCAGCCGATGGTCCGACGCGCGCACAGCTCCAGGCGTCGGACCGTCCGACTCTCACAGACGGGCCACAGCTCGGCCACCGTCGGACTCTCGCGCGGTTAGCCGTCGGACCAATGATCACCATGGTCCGACGCTTCCAGAGAGCTCCCCGAGCGCTCAAAACCGTCGGACTCCAGTCCGACGCTCACCGTCGGACTAAACTCTAGCGTCCGACGCTTTCCCGAACGCCACGCGTCACGCCGACACCGCTCGCCACCGTCGGACCGAAGCGGGCAATGGTCCGACGCTCGTTAACCGAGCGTCCGACGCTCGCTATTGGCCAAAACTAGGGTTAGGCGTCGGACTCTACTCAATGGTCCGACGCTATCCCTCCACACAGTCCGACGCTCCTTTTACTTTGCCAAAAACCTCTGAATCCTGCCTCGCAAGCTCGGCAGGAGGAAGAGAGAGAACCACACCCTCTCTACCTCACAACACCACCTCCAAACACTTTCACCTTTGCAAAAGTGCTAACACCAACAAGTGTACACCTCATGTGCATGTGTGTTAGCTTTTCACAAACATTTTTCAAAGGATTTTTCACTCTTTTCACCACGCCACTCGATCCTAGCAACGTATGCAAGTTAGATTACTCAAGTAGCACTAGATGACCGATATGCAAACAAGTTTGCCCCTCTTGATAGTACGGCCATCTATCCTAAATCCGGTCAAACACTTCTCTACTCATCCTTAGACCGGTGAAATGGAAATGCCCTAGGTTATACCTTTGCCTTGCGCTTTCCATTTCGATCACCGTCTTCATCACCGTCTCCGACACCATCGATGCCAATGCAACACATGCACTAACACCTCATGAATGATATGTTCCACTTCATATCATCACGTGGCTTTTGGTTCATCGATCCTTGACTTGCTTGCTCTTCACCGTTGCGTTGGTCCATCGGCGCCAAGCCATCACCCGACTTGCCCTTCACACTTGCAACCGGTCCATCGACGCGAAGCCTCGTCTTGATCTTCTCCACCTAGCCACATGACTCCATGTCATGTCTCATGCGTTTAGCTCCTTCATCTCCATATGTGTGAGCTAAGCAACACTCAACACGCCGTATCCTCCTCCATGGCATAGTTGCTCACACACATGTACCTGTGGACTAATCACCTGTGTAATCAACACTTAGACACATATTAGTCCACCTAAGTTGTTACTCAATTACCAAAACCAAATAAGGACCTTTCAGTTATGCTAATGAGCCAGAAGGCCTGCTCGGCTCGGCTCGTTAGCGAGCTCGAGCTGGCTCGTTTGGCTCGCGAGCCAGACATAAAAAATACAAAAAAATAAATATCTATATTTATCTAAATTTTAATAATAGCAATTATTCAAAAGCAAGCCATAAATCAAAGAGAAAAAATGATATATGATATATATTATACACATTCATATAATACATAATACATCTATAATCTATTATTGATTATCCATACATTCATTTAAAATAAAGAGAAAAAGTCATAATAATCCTAAGTTTAAAGAGTATAAGTCTAAACATCAACTAATGGCAGAGTGCAAGACATCATCATACAAAATTAATATAACTTTAATACCAACAACTTTGGCTCATTAGGCTCGCGAGCTGGCTCGTTAACTAAACGAGCAGAAATGCTGGCTCAGCTCGTTAAAAAATATAAACGAGCCGAGTCGAGCGAGCTACCGAGCTACGAGCTTTTCGTCCAGCCTTAAAGGTGGCATCGACCTAGGCAAGCAAGCACCCGGAATTCTACCTAGATGTTCGTACGGCATCTATGATGGCTAATCTTGTGAGTGGTAGAATCTCTGCAATTTTGGCCGGCGACCGAAAGGGAACGAGTGAGAAGAATGGACGCGGCCGTCGCTTTTAAGCCGACGAAACGCGGGGATAAGGTCGGGAGGGGTCCCGGGGCCCTCAGGCGGTCGTGGCTTGATGGCGACGGGGCCATGCCCCGGCCAGACGTCGCCGGCGTGCGGCGCGGCACACGCGCGTACGCGCGGCCACGCGGCCGGAACAGGGGGGCCCGGTACTGTAGCAGGCAGGGGGGGTCAACAGCTAGAGATTGAAATTCCTCCCAAACCGTGCAGCTACAGTAGGTGCTCCTAAAATAAAAGTTGTGCCAAATTTTATGTAGAACATCTTTGCTTTTTACACCATGTTCAAATTCTGCACTAATTTGAATTTATACAAAAGGGGGTAGAATTAGGTTTTGAATTTCAAACTGAATTTTTAAAATTACTTTTGATTCTTCTCAACAACTTGAAAATTGGTAAACATGAAAGTTGTTCTACTCAGTGAGATTGACAACTTCTATTAAGGAAGTTTTTGAAGATTCCTAATGTTTTTGAAATTAAAGTTTCAAATGTAAATTTCAATATAGTAATTTGGGTTTAATTTGAATTTTTATAATATAACTTCAAAATCTCCAAAAATAAAAGTTGTTCCATTTTTAAAACTCTACAACTTTTATTAAGACACTTTTCCCATATTCCATATAGATTTTGAATTGGGTTTTTAGGTCAACTTTAGGGTTTAATTTGATTTCTATTTAATTTCATTTTTGATTTTTTTTTATTAAGGACTTAATTACACAATCAATACTTAGCTGAAATCAAGTCACTCTAGGCCCTAAGCTCAATCATATGCAGATGCTTAAATTTAAATATGATGACATGGCAGATTAATTAAATTATAATACCAGAGGTATTACAGCCTTCCCCCCTAAAAGAAATCTCGCCCCGAGATTTAATAGAAATATTAACTGAAACAAAGTAATGGACAAGAACAGGTCTCAACTAACTAATTCTAAAATCTGCTAAAAACAGAAGAACGTTTACATATGTCGAGACTAAAAAGTGTGCATTCTACAAGGTAGCAAAGAACTCAGGGAAATTCTCTGCGAGGTAATCTTCCGATTCCCAAGTGGCTTCTTCTTCGGAATGTGCACTCCACTGGATCTTGTACCATCGAGTTGTATTCCTCTGCGTGACACGATCTTTTATGTCCAAGACTCGAATAGGATACTCCGAGTATGTCAGCTCAGGTTCAAGTTCCACTCCTTCCACTTCGACGACTTGATCAGGTACTCGAAGACATTTCTTGAGCTGTGACACATGGAATACATTGTGTACCTCCGAAAGATGCTCAGGCAATTGCAGCTTATAAGCTACTTTTCCCACACGTTCTATGATTAAGAAAGGTCCAATATAACGCGGAGCCAACTTGCCTTTAACGCCAAATCGACTGACTCCTTTCATTGGCGATACCTTTAAATACACATAGTCTCCTATCTTGAATGCCAAAGGTCGACGCCTTTTATCGGCATAACTTTTCTGCCGAGACTGTGCTACTTTCAAATTTTCTTGAATCTGCTTAACCTTTTCTTCGGCTTCATTGACCAAATCCACACCATAAAACCATCTCTCTCCAGGTTCAGACCAATTCAATGAGGTTCGGCACCTTCGACCGTAGACTGCCTCAAATGGGGCCATCTTGATGCTTTCTTGATAACTGTTGTTGTACGAGAATTCAGCCAATGCCAGACAATCATCCCACTTGTCAGGGTAATTGAGCGCACAAGCCCTCAACATATCCTCCAATACTTGATTGACTCTTTCCGTCTGCCCATCCGTCTGCGGATGGTAGGCAGTACTATGCAAAAGCTTTGTACCTAAGGACTTGTGGAAAGCTCGCCAAAACTTGGAGACGAACTGGGTACCTCGATCAGAAACGATGGTCCTCGGTACACCATGTAACTTCACCAAGTTCTCAATATAAAGCTTTGCATATGCCAGTGCCTTGTATTTCTTCTTGACAGGTAGAAAATGAGCTTGCTTGGTCAGGCGATCCACAATAACCCAGATGGAATCAAAACCTCTTGAAGTCTTGGGTAATCCCACGATGAAGTCCATGCTGATGTCTTCCCACTTCCATGCAGGGACAGGCAATGGCTGCAGCTCTCCGCCAGGCCTCATGTGAACAGCCTTCACTTTCTGACACGTGTCACATCTTGCGACGTACCGGGCAATTTCTATCTTCATCTTTGTCCACCAGAACTTTTGCCTCAAATCCTGATACATCTTGTTGCTGCCGGGATGGATGGAAAACCTTGCCAAATGTGCTTCATCAAGGATCTTTTGTCGCAACTCCGGCACCTTCGGAACTACCAAACGGTCCTTGAAACACACGACACCGTCATCATCAATCCGGAAACAATCTGCCTTGCCAGCTTGAACCTTTTCCTTGATGTGCTTGATTCCATTACTTTCTCGCTGAGCGGCAATAACCTCGTCCCGGATGGGTGTTTCAATACTAATATTGGTCAGACTGCCTTGTGGAATTATTTCTACCCCTAATTTTTCTAACTCATAGCAAAAGGACATATCATACGGCTTGACTGTCAAACAATTGCAGTGCACTTTACGACTGAGTGCATCGGCGACCACATTCGCCTTACCAGGATGGTAATGCACTTCAATATCATAATCCTTGATTAGCTCGAGCCATCTTCGCTGTCTCATGTTCAACTCTTCTTGAGTAAAAATGTATTTCGGACTCTTGTGGTCTGTATATACATTACAGGTACTGCCCAGCAAATAGTGACACCATATCTTCAATGCATGTACCACAGCTGCTAACTCCAAATCATGAGTGGGATAATTCTCCTCATGACGCTGGAGTTGCCGGGAGGCATAAGCAATGACTCTTCCTTCTTGCATCAAGACACAACCAAGTCCGGTACCAGAAGCATCACAGTACACATCAAAGGGCTTTTCTATATCTGGTTGGGCCAGTACTGGTGCAGTGGTCAACAACTTTTTCAAGGTTTGAAATGCCTTTTCACATTCTGGCGACCAGATGAACTTGACCTGATTCTTCAGCAGGTTGGTAATGGGCTTGGCTATTCTTGAGAAGTCTGGAATAAACCGACGGTAATACCCTGCCATTCCCATAAAACTACGGACTTGATGAACTGTGGTTGGTGGCTTCCAATTCAAGATTTCTTCCACCTTACTGGGATCCACGGATACACCTTCAGCTGATAGAATGTGTCCGAGAAAAGGAACTCGATCTAGCCAAAACTCACATTTGCTAAACTTGGCATATAGTTGGTGCTCTCTCAAACGGGTCAGGACAATACGGAGGTGATTGGCATGTTCATCAGGGGTTTTAGAATAAACAAGGATGTCATCGATGAACACGATTACAAACTTGTCAAGCTCGGGCATGAAAACAGAGTTCATGAGATACATGAAATAGGCAGGTGCATTGGTTAGGCCAAAAGACATGACCAGATACTCATAAAGGCCGTATCTGGTGGTGAATGCTGTTTTAGGAATATCCTCAGGACGGATCTTTATTTGGTGGTAACCAGACCTAAGGTCAATTTTGGAAAAGACCTTGGCTCCAGTTAACTGGTCAAAGAGTAGGTCAATGCGAGGCAAAGGGTATTTATTTTTAATGGTGACCTCGTTGAGTGGGCGATAATCGACACAGAGTCTCAGTGACTTGTCCTTCTTTTTCACGAATATAGCAGGGCAACCCCAAGGAGATGAACTTGGTCTGATGAAACCCTTATCAAGCAGATCTTGCAGTTGAATTTTAAGCTCAGCCAATTCCTTGGGAGGCATCCTATAGGCTCTGCGGGATATAGGTGCAGTTCCTGGCTTCAACTCTATAGCGAACTCTACATCACGGTCGGGTGGCAGACCGGGTAGATCATCAGGGAATACATCCGGAAATTCACAAACTACCGGAATATTTTGGATTTCTTGAACTGAGGTGTCACACAATCTCTGCACTGTCTTCTCAATCATTCTCACGGGTAGTGGCAGTTGGATAAGAAGTTGAGACTGACTACCAGGTATGCTGACCTTTATGGTCCTATTCAGCACATCTATCAGTGCCTTGTGCTGATACATCCAATTCATACCTAATATGACATCTATGTCCTGATCCTTGAGTACTATCATGGTGGTTGGGAATATATGCACGCCCAAATCGATAGGTACTCGATGCACTACCTCCTTAGTATTTATACGCCCTCCGGGCGAATGTATAAGGAAGTTTTCCTTTATTTCCCCAATTGGAATCTCATGTTTCACCATAAATGTACGATTGATGAATGAATGTGATGCACCAAAATCAAAAAGTGTAATAGCGGGGTGACTGGCGACAGGAAACCTACCCATCATGACGGGCTCTCCTGCAGGGATGTCATCCTCATGAGTATAATAGACGTGTCCAGCCTTCTTGACAAGCTTGACCTTCTGAACCTGGTGCTGCTGACCACGGTGTTGATTCTGATGCTGCTGTTGCTGCTGTCCAGGACCCTTCTGGTCATTTTGATTGTACTTCTTGGGATATGGACAGTCACGAGCCCAATGTCCCAATTTGCCACAGTTGTAGCAAGGATGATTATAGGTGGTCTGAGGTGTATTGATACGAACGCCTGGGGTATTCGGCTGAGTGGTGTTCTGTTGATTCGAGGTATGGGAGGTAGCCGCGGTGCGTATCACGACTTGCTGCTGAGGGTAAGCAGGGCAATTGTGGTGTGTGGGATGATAGATGATCTTCTGGCGTTTTTGACCGCTAGAAAAGCCTGACTTCTTTTTCTTCTTCTCATCCTGATGCTTACGATCACTTTCTTCGTAAGCAATGGCACTGTTTACAGCTTCGTGATAAGAGCAGTTGAGGTTGTTAGCTAAACTACGCTGGATCTTGAAGTTTAGGCCCCTGACAAAGCAATCTTTCTTCTTTTGATCGGTATTGGTGTGTTCAGGAGCATACTGGGCAAGATGGTTGAATTGGTTCACATATTGCATCACAGAAGAATCTTTCTGTTGCAGAGCTAAGAACTGGTCCAGTTTCATCTTCATTACACCTGCTGGGATGTAATGTGCTCGGAAAGCTTCGCGGAATTCTGCCCAAGTAAGCTGATGTCCCTCGGGCTGTGCAGACAACAGGTTGGCGTACCAGGCACTGGCCGGACCACGCAGCTGCTGAGCCGCGAATAGTGGCTTTTGGATTTCCGTATAGCGGATCAAACTGAATTTCTGCTCCATAGTACGAAGCCAGTCATCGGCCTCCAAAGGTTCTTCGGCTTTGGTGAATACTGGTGGACGGGTTTCAGTGAAGTCTACATAGGTGGTTTCCTCATCTTCGCGGCGGCCTCGACGCCCGCCACGGTTTTCTCGGTTTTGAGCCATAGCGTTGGCTGCATGAGCCAGGGCCGCGATGGCATCTGCTAAGGTTGGTGGAATGGGTGGTGGATAGGGAGCAGCTCCTTCGTCAGAAGTACCAGCACCATTTGAGCGAGTGTTGACCATCTGTTTCAGGACAACCACTAAGGACTCACATTGCATAATTAAAACATAGTAGCATTACAACTTAGAATACCAAATTTAACAAGGTTCAACACACATAAACGGAACAAGACCCGCCCAGGCTATGGTTCTTGGCACTACGGTTACAATACTCGGATACAGAAGACTAAACCCCACTAGTCCTAAGACTGGCTTAGTCGATAACGACAACCTCCTCCTCGTCGTCCTCCTCGACGACTACATCCTCCATTGGGTCGGCTGCCTCAAGGTAACCGTCCTCTGAAGTCTCACTGTCATAATACTCATCATCTGGTCCTATGACCACACCCTCCTCAGGCTCCTCCTCTCGTGGAATCAGAATCGGGTTAAGCTGATCGTTCAGCCTATGCACTTCCTCGTGCAGCATCCCGTTGTTCCACTCAAGGTTCTCAATGTACCCCTCCAGCTCCTCAACGCGATCACGTGCCGCGCCAATTTGCTCCAAAGCTTCCTCCCTCTCTTGAGTCAGGCGGTCGATCTCCCGCCGTAGGTCTCTGTTTGTCCTCACATCCCGGTAATGATCAGCCCGGGCTACCTGAAAGTCCTCCCTCATGAGGCCTATCTCACGGTGCAGCTCCTTGATCTCTTTCTTCAATTCCTTGCGGCTGCGGCGGGGTGGACGACTGCCAGACGCCTCGTCACTGCCGCGGGGTGCCAACTGGTGACGTGGAACTCCACGAGGACCAGTCATCTTGCGCGCCGTTAACCTAGTTCGTGCCAGCTGGAAAGGTAAGTTTGAATTAATGAGGATATACAAGGCTAGCAAGAATAGGTGTGATAATTCCTAACCCATATACCCACTTTTAAGGAGGAAGTTATTAACATGGGTGATTATCATGATGCATGCACGTACTTACGAATTTTAAACCATGCAATACAAATCAAAGCATAATTAGTTAAACATAGGGCTAGTGTTAATAATGTTGTTCCACCTGCTACCATAACCATAATACGATAAATTATAGAACAAGATGAGAACTACTGAGTAAGGTAAGATTGTAAGCAGTTTGGACTCAAAATAGCAGTTTAAGTTTTTATGATCCAAAACATTTTGAAGTTTTCGAAAGGTAACCTGCAATGATTTAGCAATGGAATGCTCTGATACCAGCTGTAACAGAACCGCCTAAATCACGTGGCCCACAGGCACCTGTCAACGTCACTAATGACATCTGACAGCCGGGCCCGTGTTCCGGATGACCTAGACGGGCTCTGCCGGGCTACATAAGCACCCATTATCTCCGACAGGATCCCATTGCGAAGTCATTACAGAGTTACAACATTTCATAACAAAATATATCAGAGTAGAAGTTGCGGAAGAGTAAATAGTACTTAATATTACAGTCCAGTGTTCGAATAAAATTAAGTGCGGTTATTACAAACCATAAATTTGAAGAGTAGCAGTAGAGTTTAGAACAACAGTACGACAGATAGTTAAATATTACACGGACCCTGCCCAAGGGTTTAACCTTAGTCTTCTTCACTCTCTTGGACGATGGTGACGCAGCACGGAGCAAGACAAACTTCAGTCTCCTGCTGCCCTCCTGCAACGGGGTTAACAAACCCTGAGTACATGGGGTACTCCGCAAGACTTACCCGACTAAAGGTGTAAGATTAGACTCAGGAATGCAGGCTAAGGGGAGTCAAGGTAAGGCTTAGCAAGAGTTCAAGAATTTTTGCGGAAAGGCATTACTAATCCTAAATCAATATTTTATTTCAATAATACTATTCATCATTATCCATTTCTCCAAATACTTTCTCATATATCAACATTCTTTCTTTTACTCAATCCATTCAAAAACAATCCTAGTTCCGAACCACTTTTCGATGTAGGGGTGAGGATCAAGTCTCCATATCCGAGGAGCAACGACGATTCGAATCGATTAATACCCAGCTGGGGATCCCTATCCACACTGCGTATGTAGCACTTAAACTTGCATACGCCAACCCCGCCTACCACGGCTTTTCATACCCCGGAACCGGTCCTGCGCCACCCGAGAGCACAGTACCCCTCTCGTCTCCAGGCACGACGGCCACGAGGGTACACGCTACTCTCGCCATCTCTCCACTCCCAGTGCGTGGTTGTCGGTTCCAGCAGTAGAGCCACCGGAGTCAGAGGCTTTCCGTAGTTTATGGCTAGTTGCAAAGTCTTGATCACAGCAGGCCTGACAATGAACGGTCCCTAATATTTTTCCGTTAGAAACCATGCATTGGGACTCTAACCCAAGTACACTGGTAACTACCCGGTTTTCACATCCCTTTCCAATGGCGAGGATCGCTGGGACTCTAACCCAACAGATGGTCGACCAAACGGAACAACCCATCCATGTGGTTGATAATGAACTAGCTAGGCACACTGCCAACCAACAAGGACATAACCAATCCCATAAAGTGATTCCTTTGTTTCATATTATCACAGTTTTCAAAATAGCATTTTTGCAATTCTATCATTAAGCATGACTAAGCATTTTTCAATACTTTTAAATAAATCAGGGTCTTAGGTATAATATGTGGTCAAGGAAAAGTAATGCATCAATAGGTTATCACTCAACTCCTAATAACTTAATGCAGTAGATTAACTCAAGTGATAAATATTTTTAAATAACAAGGAGGGGCTGAATGCACCGGGGCTTGCCTTGAATTGCGTAGAGTGTCGGATCTGGGTCAGTCCCACAAATATCAAATCCTTGTATAACTTCCTGAGTAGTCTCCTCAGATGGACCCTCAGACTTTACCTCCGGATTCTCGGTCACTACACGTTTGCAATGAATGAATGTATGAATGTGATGCACATGAAATGACAGACAAAATTTAATAATAAATAAACCACACATGTGTATATGACCCTATCTTACCTAGACATGAATAATCTAATTCATACTGCCCTAGGTCATAAAGGTGATTGACCTAAAATCTCAATCAATACAAAAATCACACCAATCAATAATCATTCCATTTATTATTCCTAATATTATCATTTAAGCTAACATATAATTTAATAAATATTTAACTATTTCCATTTGATGTCAAAATGCACCAACAGATAGATTTAGTACCAAACAGTGATACAATAAATTTCATGATTTTTGGAACATCACAAAAATTATTAAAAATCATCAAAGTTCCTTTTAACATTTAATGTGCTGATTTTTAATTAATACAGAAAACACCCAAATCCTGTATTTAATATTTTTATTAAATTCTACACATCACAGAGAGTATCTAGAAATATTTTCATACTTTTTGGTACAGTAAATTAATCCATACAAAAATATTAAAACTTAACACTATTTATTTTAATTAAAATGAAAAAGCAATTAGAAAATCGCTGGAAAAATAGAAATGGTCATTCGGCCCACTAAGGCCCAACAGCGCAGGCCGCGGCCGCGTGCGCGCGCCACCGAGCCGGCCCGCAACCCCCGCACCGGCCCAGCACGGCTCAGCCGCACGCGCTCGCGCACTCGCCCGCGCGCTCGCCCCGGATCGGCCGCTGACAGAGGGGTCCCAGCCGTCAGCCCCGCGAGCGCGCGCGCTCTCTCACTCTCGGTCGCTGACAGGCGGGCCACCCCTGTCAGGGTCATCCCCGACCTCCGGTCGGACGCTCCCGCGCGCGCGCGAACGGCACGGCACGGCTTCGCCGCCGGCGACCCCAACGGTGAACTCTAACAACACTACGACACGCTCAGACCCTAGCCGACCACCCTACTAGCACCTCTTACGCCCTACCGCCTCCGACGAGCTCGTCGGGAACAATGGCGGCTCGGCGGCGGCGGCAAGCAACACGCCGGCGAGCTCAAGCTATAATCGACCGATATGAATCGCGTTAAGGCTTCAGGGGCTGACCACGATTTGGTCTGGCTAGGATACTCGGACTACGACGGTCTGGGTAAACGAGAACGGCGACGAAGGTTGACGGGGCGGTGCGATTTCCACGGCGAGGTCCTGTTCCGAGGTACCTAAAGCCCCAAACACGAAACCTGCGGGAATTTGAGTATCACGGCACTGAAAGGAGCACGAAACGCAAGCCGAAACAGAGAGGGAACTCACCGGAACGGGTTAGCCGCGCTGATGCCGGCCACGGCGGTGTTCGGCCGGAGCGGAGAGAGAAAAGCGAACGAGCGGCGCACTCCGACCACAAACCACCACCACAAGCGGTCCAGAAGACGCGCAAGGAACCTAATCAGACTACTGCACGAGGAGAGAGGTGGAGGTGACCGGAGCGGCGGCAATTTTGGCCGGCGACCGAAAGGGAACGAGTGAGAAGAATGGACGGGGCCGTCGCTTTTAAGCCGACGAAACGCGGGGATAAGGTCGGGAGGGGTCCCGGGGCCCTCAGGCGGTCGTGGCTTGATGGCGACGGGGCCATGCCCCGGCCGGACGTCGCCGGCGTGCGGCGCGGCACGCGCGCGTACGCGCGGCCACGCGGCCGGAACAGGGGGGCCCGGTACTGTAGCAGGCAGGGGGGGTCAACAGCTAGAGATTGAAATTCCTCCGAAACTGTGCAGCTACAGTAGGTGCTCCTAAAATAAAAGTTGTGCCAAATTTTATGTAGAACATCTTTGCTTTTTACACCATGTTCAAATTCTGCACCAATTTGAATTTATACAAAAGGGGGTAGAATTAGGTTTTGAATTTTAAACTGAATTTTTAAAATTACTTTTGATTCTTCTCAACAACTTGAAAATTGGTAAACATGAAAGTTGTTCTACTCAGTGAGATTGACAACTTCTATTAAGGAAGTTTTTGAAGATTCCTAATGTTTTTGAAATTAAAGTTTCAAATGTAAATTTCAATATAGTAATTTGGGTTTAATTTGAATTTTTATAATATAACTTCAAAATCTCCAAAAATAAAAGTTGTTCCATTTTTAAAACTCTACAACTTTTATTAAGATACTTTTTCCATATTCTATATAGATTTTGAATTAGGTTTTTAGGTCAACTTTAGGGTTTAATTTGATTTCTCTTTAATTTCATTTTTGATTTTTTTTGATTAAGGACTTAATTACACAATCAATACTTAGCTGAAATCAAGTCACTCTAGGCCCTAAGCTCAATCATATGCAGATGCTTAAATTTAAATATGATGACATGGCAGATTAATTAAATTATAATACCAGAGGTATTACAGCTGACCATGGCCTGCACATATCTGGTGGTGTGCAGATTACCTGACTAACAGAGATATTGAGATAAGAAGTATTAGAAGGTCTCGTGCCTACGCTCAAGTTTGGTTTAGGAGATGAAGACTATGCTGCACCAAGATTGACTCTGATGATACCCGTGAAGGAGGAGCCTCCATCCGACGACATATTCTTCCAACTCTGATGACGACTAGATACGCTTCTGCTAGATGATAAGGTGATGGAATCAAACTTTGGTTGATCGCATTATAACTCATTCTGTGGATTTTTTCCCTTCGTAGAAAATCGAGGATGTTTCACCCGCTTACATCTGGCAGCTTAACTAGGATATAGACTGCCCCCACAGGCCAACACCAGTCTTTTCTGCACACTTTGTCCTCACTCGTGCGCACCCAGGAGGAACTTTCCGGTCGGTCACCCATCGCTCTAGGGCCAAGCTCGCTTAACCACAGAGTTCTTTATAGATGGGCTTCGGGAAAAGAAGTTGTAACTTATTGATATGAGTATCCTATTAATCCTATTAAGCCCTGGGCCGGGGTGTTACAGATAACAAGGTCATTACCTCCCCAGTGCGGGTGATTCACACGATGGTCGGGCTAATCAAGTCTGGTGTCAGTGCCTCACGGTCCCACCAATAGGCATAGACGACTGCTAATAGCCATCGATCATTTCCAAAAGCAACTTATAGTCTGATGGTTAACATAGTAATTTGATGCCCTAACTGTCACACCAAATGCAAACTCAAAGAGCTTCCAAACTTGTTTTAAAACCATCAAAATATTCCAATGCCCAACGGCGATGCCTATATTTACTGGCGGTCCCATTACCAGGCATAGACAGTAGCAATCCCGAACTCACTTTGTGTGTCACGTTCTTTGTAACTTATAGTCTGATGCTCCAACTATAGGAACAATCCAATAGTGCACTAAAAATGCCTCCAAGTTTCTCCGTAGACTCTTGTTCAACTTGCTTCAAACCTTTTGAAAATCTGCCAACTCCAAAGTGTTGTCGCGCTAGACAATTGCCACCTTTTGCGCGAGTTAACCTTTCAAAATCATTTCATAAAGGTTTTCAAACTCAGTTTCAACTGTCACTCATCTTAACAACACAGGTAAAGATAGATCACTCGAATAGCACCAGCTGACCGATATGCAAATAAATTTCCCCCTCTAAGCATTTTTCTAGTCTTAGTTCGGTGAAAAGAAATTCCCTACAAATATTCCTTCGTCTTGCTCGTTCTATTTCGCCTCCTTCGTTTGTGGTGCCCCACAAGCATCCGACCTCTATCAAGATGCTTGTAATCAACACAGCTCTTTCATGGCTTAATACCTCGTTGTCGGTGCTAGGATTAGCGAGTGCTAACACCGGCGAGTAAACTTATGATTTGCGGTTGATGCCACGGGTGGTGTGCAAGGGGGAACAGAGGGATTATACTGGTTTGGGCTAGGAATGCCCTACGTCCAGTGCGAATCGAGTCGTGTTACCTTGCATCGGGGTGCTCGTAGTAGGGGTTACAAGCCTAGGTGAGAGAGGAAGAGGACTTCCTAAGTCTCTTGTGCGTACGTGTATGTGTGTGTGCTCTTGTGGTAGTAGGGTGTTGTGGCAACGCGAGGTCTGCCTGAGATTGACCTCTGCCTTTCCTTTTATAGTTACAAGGGAGAGGCTAAAATTACATGTGTTTTGCTGTGGTTACAGTACTCAGCATGGTGGAGACCGTGGTGACCGGTGCTTGTCGTCAGCCACGACCTCGTCTTGGCGCTTCGAAGGTATGGCCTCGGTCATTCGGCTGATCTTCCACTATTCGATTAGTGAGTTCCAAGGTGACGCACAGTGCGGGGCGTGGTTTGCTACGCGGTGCTACGTCATGACGTCGCATCCGACCCTGCACAGCGCAACGAGAAGATGGGTTGACCTTTGAGTATTGACTCCGGAGGTTCAGGAGTCCGTGATGCCGTCGGGGGTGAGAGAGGACGAAGCAGTGGGAGTGTCCTCCCTTAGGCGCGTTCCTTTCCCACGTGCGGTACTTTCCCAGGGGTAGGCAAGCCCGGTCGTAAGCCTTGCCCATTCCCCTGGGTTGGCCGGACGGTCGTCGTTTCTCCTTTCCTGGCGCCGTACGTACGACTGAGGTATGGGCCATCGTTGTCGTAGTTGGAGAATCTCTTCGTCAGCACAGGGCGTTGTACGGTTGACTATCCCTGTGGCGGTGCGGGGGGAGTGGCACCATCACTTAGGTCGTCAGAGGAGACATGGCAGTTGGTACGGCGAACGTGCGCGTGCGGGGCGCAGTTGCGTCAAGGGGCCCACTCGATAAGACCGAGCTTGTAAAGTGGTCAGGGAGGTCCCTTGGCCGGCAAGATTGCCCTACTGACGTCGGCAGGGCTCGGGCGAACCACAGAGGTGCGCCCGAGGGAGATCGCATATAGCTGGGGGCTCGGGCGAATCGGAAGTCAGTTGCCCGAGGCTGCAGCATTTGGTGGCAAGCTCGGGCGAATCGGATGGTGTCGCCTGAGGGTCCTACTTTCCCGAGCCCTGTCGTGGAGGTTCGGGCGAATCGGAGGATTTCTCCCGAGGGGTCCGCGCGCCTGGGGGAGGTAGTGTGTTTTCGCTCGGCTCCATTGTGGGCCGTGTGAGGCTCTTCCGCATAGGCCTTGGCTGGCTCCTGCTTGGGCCAGGCTTCATTGGGGAAGTGTGTCTTTTGCATCGAAGTTGGGTACCCCATACCCGGGTACCCGACACTCGTAGACGGTATGACCCACTTTCATGTCATCATGTGGCATCATTGGTTCACTGATCGCAATTTCACTTCCCCTTCACCATTGCACCCAATCCATCAACACCAAGCCCTTGCTCTAGCTTCACTACGATCGGTCAGTCACACCTAAGCCTTCGGCTTGCCATTCATACTAGCAACCCGATCTTTCGTAGTTAAGCCATTTTTCTTGATCTTCTCCAATTAGTCACATGACGCCATGTCATGTCTCATATGCAATGAGTTATTTCGAGCAATAGTTGAGCACTCGCAACAAATCCAAGACGTCTATCACATGACTCTATTTACTGCTCATACTAACATACATGTGGACTAATCACTTGGATATCTCACACCAAACACATATTAATTTGCCTAGATTATCACTCAATTACCAAAACCAAACTAGGTCCTTTTTAGCGAGGTGTCCAGGAGGATAGATGGACTAGGACTGAGGTCGGTTGCAAACCTGTAGCCTATAGGTCTCTGAAAGCATGAGTGGCAAAATCCAGGCTGCCAACAGAAAGGCCTAGCCGGTGTGAGCTTATGGATGAGCTGTAGCTCCCCCAATGTGTCATCGATCAACTTGAGGCTCCCGAAGTGGATGCTACTGCCCCGGGGATCTGTCAGAGTTGATGATGAAGAATGCCATCTGAGTCACTAGTGTCAAAGACGCGCGGCAGACCCCTACTTGGCTTGTTAGGTGTTGATGTTTCATAGGGTTGACTAGCGAATTTGTAGTCACGTGTATGGCTTTAGATGGCTAGGATTCAAAGACTCGGGGATCTATATTGGTTGAGGCAATTTGACCTACATATAGTTTGGTAGCGTTTGTTCGTGTTACTAAGCATAAGCCTCGAGTATTTGCAGTAATGGTTACAGATTGGAGATTTATGTGGCTAGAGAGTGCTAGGAATAATGTTTCAATCCTTGAGTAGAGCATGGGTACTCCCTTATATAGCTTTTGGGGACCTACTTAAAGAGAGACAATAAAAAATAAGCAACGGTGACTCCTGTCCTCATCCAACATGTTGCATCGTCTCCTTCGTCCTCATCCATTTAGGATGGTATAGGGCCCACCATGCCCATTTTTTGGGGGGTGAAGTTGCAGAGGTTGTGGGCTCCCATCCTATGTGTGCTTCATCAGATCATGGCATCAGTAGCATTGTAGGGCAAGGATGTCCTGTCACTGTATCCTATGTTTGTACTTGTAAGTGATGTGGCCATTGTGTCTTTCCCGTGTAGTCGTGGTCAAGCATGTCTACCATTGGTGACATGACAGCTTGGTGCGATCGCTTTTTAGACCCTTTAGGGAGAAACCAAGTCACATCCTAGCCCCACTAGGGAGTCCGGATGCCACCCCTTGTGGGATTGATTTCCTATTACATTTGCACCTTTCATCCTTCGGGGGAAGAAAATCAGGATCTGAGCTCCGAGGGAGCTCAAATGTCCTCTTGTTGCGACGTTATGGACCTCAGTATGGTAGCTCCTCGCGCCCCAGTAAGGTCGTTACTTACATTGGGTCATGCGAGAAAACTCAGATGCCTTATTAAGAGGTCGACTATGGGCTCGAAGCCAAGGTAGACCTTTAGGGTGGGCCTAATGACCGCATAATGTCTTTGCGAGTTGCACTATGTTGCTCGATGACCGTGTCCCACGCGGGCTAGAGTATGAAACATGTACGCATACAAATACCCAATGGTTGGAGATAACCCTTGTCCAGGTAGGTTTTCGTCACGGTTAGGGAATAACTATTTTATCCCCCACCTTATAGCCCAATACATTGTGTGCCAAGTGAACTAACCATATTCCATATGGTACCTATACATTATTTGTTCCCTTATAAATTATTATTTCCCTATAAATTATTTCAAGGTTCATAGCTTTTGCTATATACTGGAGTATTTAGATATATTCTATATTTAGACATTTTATAATTTGAAATGGAGGAAGTAAATATAAATCATATCATATGAAAATCACATGGAATAACCTTAAATCTAAATTTAATGCAATGAAAATTCTCAAAACCTTTTTGAGTACAACAGGAATCGACAGTATTCCATTCCATTGAGCCAGAAATGGTAAGATGGCTGCCATCGGAAAGAAAACATAGGCTCTGTTCGCTTTAACTAAACAACACATATTTTTCAGCTCTGGAACAATATTTCTCTTCACAACAAATCAGTTTCAGCTAAATTTAGATAAGCTTTTCAGCTGAAGCGAACAGAGCCATACCTCCCTACCTAGTACCCCTGCCCACATCGGCGCGCCTACCCCGGCAATAGGGCCCCCTCTCAACCCTCCAGAAATTACGAATTCCGCGAGGCACACCGACGCACGGCGCGGCACCCACGAGGCTAATAGTCACTGACGCTCCACCCCCACCCCCACCCCGTTCCCGACCCCACACGCCAACGGGTGAAAGCACGGGTGACGCGGCACCGCCGAGGCGGCCTGCACCCCCACCCCACATCTACGCGTCGCTTACTGGTTCGTCCCACCAACGAATACAGAGGCGTCCAGAGACGAGAAGAGACGAGCCTGCCCCGAAATACTCTATCGCAAGCCCACCAACGCGACCGAGACAAATACACGAACGAAAAGGCAAGAGCCGGAGAGAGAGAGAGAGAGGGGAAAAACTTATCTGCCCTTCCTAATCGCCCTTACCCCGTGCTGATAGATAACCACCCCCCTCTCTCTTGCGCGCGCCGCCGCCGCCGCCGCCGCCGCCACCGCCTCTGCCCCGCCGGGTGCCCGTCTCCGGCGATCGCCGACGTCCATCCCCCTCTCGGCCCCGCCTCCGATCCGAATCCTAGGCGAAAAATCGCGGAAAATACCGCAAAAAATCGCGGAAATTCGCCCGGTCCGTTTTGAATAAATCGCACGGGCGTTGCGCCCCTCCTCCCTTGCTCCCGTCCCGCCGCCCGCTCCGGGCCGCCGGCGACGGCGATCGCGCAGACCAATAGGCGCCCCGCGGCGAGCCAGAAAACCCCGCCACGTGCCGGTCCGAGCATTCGTCTCTGTCGCGGGACTGAGCGCCCGTCGCCCGCCCTCCTGCCCGCCCGCCTCCTGCTCCTCTCGTCGGCCGCGGCACGAGGTGCGTCCCCTTGCCACCTCGCGGGTTTTTGTGGGCAGTGGTTGGTTCCGTGGCATGAGCGCGCGTGATGTGGCGTCTGTTCGAGCGCCGCCCGCCCGATCCGCGCCGCCGGCGGCTCGATCTGGCCGCCGCGCGCGCCGATCTGCTCGGCCGCGCGTCAGTCGTTTGGGATTTAGGGTTTCGGATTACAGTTTCGATTCTGCGCGCTCGAGGCCGCTTACCGGTGTATCTCTGCTTCTGCAGCTGGATTTTGATTAGAGCTGGGGCCGAGTCACGTCCCTCACCTGAAACTTTCAATCCATTTGACATTCAAACGATCAACTCCCGAACAAAAAGCATCAGAAGTTAGTTAGATTCTAGGTGGATTGCCATCTTTATGGCACGGCATATTGATCACTGGCCACGTTCTAAATTGACTTCGTTTCATGAACTGCAGGAGTGATACTGAGCCTGTGAGAGGTATTCCATATAATGCCATAGTTTGGGATGGCATTCTTCAGCAACTCTGGGAGCAGGGGCGATTCAGGAGGGTACAACTTGAATGAAAAGGCCGATGATGAGGGCATCTACGAGTCAGTCCGTGATGAGAATGTTGACCTGAACTATAGGCAGTGGAACTTAAATGAGAAAGCGGAGGATGCCTACCATAGTGAAGCAGAGCAATATGAGGCTGGCCAGTCAGGTTTGTACTCTTCTGAGAATGCACCAGGGCAGCATGCCCAGAGAGGAGGCAGATCATCTGGTGGTCCATGGGGCACAGATTTTCTGAAGGATTCCAGGTCCAAACAGACGGCCAAAGAAGTTCCATCTAATAGTGGTAGGGGAATGGATGCTGCTAGCTCACATGATGACATGGATGGTAGTGGAGAGGATGATGAACTAAACAGAACAAATGGTGAGGTGCCTGCTGAGGAAATGCTCTCTGATGACTATTATGAGCAAGACGGAGAGGAGCAGATTGAATCATTGCATCGTGGCGGAACGAAGCAATCAAGCTGTTCCACTTCTGGAGCAGCAAAGCCTGGCTCACGACAAATGAAGAAGACATCAAAGTACAATGCTTATGATGACGATGACGACGATGAGTATAATGATGACAATGATGCAGATGGTATAGTGAAATGTGGAGTCCTGTGCTTAACAAAATAAATGTGTTATTATTGTTTAATGTGTGTGTATATACATGGTGTTACAGCCCAAATTGATTAGTATTTTTTCTTCTTATATTTTTAGAAGATGATCCTGCTGACGTGGATTTTGAGCCAGACAGCGAAACGGACAAGGCTACTGATAAGGTTATCTATTTACTTGATTGCTCTTCATGGAATGGCATATAACTGTAACATGCTACAGTCCACATATTAAGCCACATCCTCCTTTAATTATCTGGGCTAGCTTGTGTAGTGAATGTTTGTTACAACAATGTGTGAGATGTATATGCTACTGCCCGGTTATGAAGTTGTTTGCATATATGTATATGTGTGTGTGTGTGTGTGTGTGTGTGTGTGTGTGTGTGTGTGTGTGTTTATTTATTTATGGATCTGAGCTGGTGATATTAAAAATAGTGCCTTAGTTGAAATTCCAACCTCCGTAAAATGAACTGTTTCTTCAGTTGGTATAATAGACCCAAGAACTCAAATTATCTCTTAGCATCAAATAGGTAATCTAGTCTAGAGGGAAGATATTCATGGAATGATCTTATATGGAATAAACTTATGCAAGCAAAATTCATGTGAATGGTCAGAACCTTGGATGTATTTGGCTCTTTGGTATTCTTGAACAAGATGATAAAATATGCTAAACACGACTTCTGTGCGCCATCTTAACTGTATGAGCTGCAGTCTGCAGTTGTTTCTAACCAAGTCCTAGAGTAGTTCTGTTGGACCTTTTGGTGTCATTCTAATGTGCTTGACCTTTCTTGTGTGATCAGTTCTGCAGCATTTAGAGTGCTTATTTATCAATGTTTAAAAAAACGCTAGGCGCTAGGCGGGCGCTAGACTCTTGAAAAAGATTAAACGTAGATTAAACGTGATTAAACGTTTTTGTTTTTTTAATTTTAGTGATGCTAGGAGCAAGATAGCAGTAAGGGATTAGCATTTAGCCACGGAGTCCAATTCAGAGCTGCTGCCCAAAGCAATTTAAGATATACAGATAACAGAGTTACAGATTAAGGAGGTAGCACATAGTCAATCACTCAATCTCAACCCCAATCCAATTCATCAATCTTCAATCAATGTGTAGAACTGTAGACACTTGACATTTAGCTTGCAGAAAAAAAAGGGAAGGAAAGGGAGGGTCTAAGGGTGAACCTGGATTGCGGCAACAAGTCAACAACGCGGACTAGTGAGGGGCAGGAGGACGCCGTGAGTCTGCGCTAGCTGTGGTAGCAACTCGAGCTTAGGTTGCACCGACGGCTAGCTGGAGCTAGGGCTGGGGGCGTAGCGAGCGGCCGCAGCGCACTCTCGCGAGTGCTTTCCTTCTCCAGCGTCTGCACGCTCTGCTTTCCATCTCCCCCGCACGCCGCTTTCCTGCCCGCACGAGCGCTTGCTTTTCCTGCCCCCACGCGCGCTCTGCTTTTCTCGCTCCCGCGCGCGCCCGCACGCTTGCTTTTCGCACCCGCCCTCGATTTTCCTGCCCGCTCGCGAGCGTTTTCCACCCGCCCGCGAAATCCCGCCCACCAGTGCTTCCGCATGGCGTTTAATTGGACGCCCAGGCCCTAAACGAGGCGTTGGGGCTCCGTTTAGCGCTTAAGCGCGATTAAACGTACGTTTAATTACGTTTTTTCGAACCTTGTTATTTATTTGCACTGTGATCATCTATGGACACTTTATGAACTTCCCCCGCTTTTGACTCATTGATTGTCCACTAAGGCCCTATTTTTATATATATTAAAATTATTATTTCACAGCTATGTTATTGCGTTTTCTTCTGGATTGCTGAATTTTCTATTGGCCCATTCAAGGGACTTTATCAAGTTATAATGTTATTCATTTTTTTTTGTCTAAGCTATTGGAGATTTTTGCTTGATTATCTACCCTCTGAAACACTCAACTCACAGGATAAGTTTATGGATAGTGAGAATTCTGATGGCAACGACGATGATGACCTTGAACTCTCAGATGACGAAGACGATGATTTTGTTGAGAATCGGAGGCAACCTAAACGACTTAAGATTGTTGCAACTAAAAGTTCCAAGGGAAGAAAGTTGCCGATGCCAGCTCAACGAAAACGAGTGGTGTCTCAAAGTGATGAAGAATATTCTTCAGGAAAAGACTCAGATGTTCCCAGCGATGCTGATTTCGAACACAGATCAAAAAAACCTGACAGGTTGCATCAGAAACCTGTGGGCCGCAGTGATGTTGCCCCAGTCGATTCTCATAATGAGCTTCGAACTTCTGGAAGGAGGAGGACATTGAAAAAGATCTCATATGCTGAAAGCGAAGAAAGTGATGATAGTGAGGAGAAGTCAACTAAACAACAAAAGGTGAGCTCAATACAAACTATTAGTGAAATAGCAATTTTGTCACTGAGGAGTCATAATGGATAACTGGCTAACTAGTTCTTGTTATGTATGGATTGTTATCATGCTGGAGTTGCATATATGGTGTTGTCATTCAGTTCCTGATTATCACTTTTAAGTTGTTTCTTTGACAATAGAAAATCTTGATATTTGTCTTCTAAATTGTCCTCTATATTTTATTGTCTACATCATCGTTATTTCTCTGTTAGTTGAAGTTACTTTCTTCTGATCGTGTAAAAAATAAATCCATGTATATTATGGCAACCCTAACAACTTTTAATGTAATCTAGCTCATGAAGGAGGAGCCAGAAGAGGAAGATGGAGAAACAATTGAAAAAGTTCTTTGGCATCAACCCAAGGGTGTAGCTGAGGAAGCAATAAGGAATCACCAGTCAGCTCAACCTACTGTTGTCAGCCTAACATCGGACCTCGATCAACAATGGGATGAATTAGAGTTCTATATAAAATGGAAAGGGCAGTCTTATCTGCATTGTCAATGGAAGACACTATCAGAGCTCCAAAATGTAAGTACTTATGTAGACAACATATAAATTATGTTATCTGTATGTCAGCTAGGAGTATGTGCTTAATCCTTTGTCTTTGTTCTTTCTAAATCTGCTTTCATTCATATAACCTCTACATGACAGGTTAGTGGATTCAAGAAGGTAATAAATTACACGAAAAGAGTTGCTGAGGAACAGAGGTACAAAAGGGCACTATCACGTGAAGAGGTAAACCAAGTAGACCTTTCATTTCAAATTTAACATCAATTGAAGCATGACACCTTTTGTATCTTAGCATCTGGAGTATAAATAGTAACACTAAGATAAAACTTCAAAATGTGAAGGAAATGTTTGTGCCGCTTTCTGTTATGGAAGGTTCCTGTTTTTTGCATAGTAGTTATTTTTGACGATGTTCAAAATTAAGTCGATGTTAGGTTTATATTCGCTGCTATTAATTAGTGATTATGGAGTGATATTTGCCTGCGTCCGTAGGCTTCTTTTCTTGGCAAAATATTGTCACTAATTTGATATGTTTCTCTGGTTATGCTAACATATTCATATATCAGGTTGAGGTGCATGATGTCGGCAAGGAGATGGAGCTGGATCTTATTAAACAATATAGTCAGGTTGACTGTTGATATACACTGTTCATTATCGCTTTGCATCTTGTCTAACATTGAATCTTCAGGTTGAACGGATATTTGCTGATAGGGTCAGCAAAGCTGATGGAGATGATCTGGTTCCCGAATATTTAGTCAAATGGCAAGGACTTCCTTATGCAGAATCTACTTGGTAATTTTTATGGCATCCAGTTTTATGGTTATGATTATTTTTTTTGCACATGGATGAGCTTCGATCATAAACATAATACCTCTACCTCCGTTGATTCAGAGTATGATTATGTTATGTATGATGAACTGATGATCTTTCATACATTTTATATTCTGTCTGGTGGATGTTAATATCTTTGTTGTAGGAAATACGAACGTGCATTTACTGTTTAATTAGTATGCATTAGTCTCGCTGACCTTGTTTTTGGTGCACTGTTTCAGGGAAAAAGATACAGATATCGATTTTGCTCAAGATGCAATTGATGAATATAAGGTAAGGTACTCAGTACCCTATATGAACTTCTGTAATTGTACCTAAGAGTGTAATTTTGTATCATGACTGGCTTTACACTAAATGGTAGGCTCGTGAAGCTGCCTCAGCTATACTTGGGAAAACAGTAGATTTCCAACGAAAGAAAAGCAAAGGTAACACATTCCTAGAAAATTTTTAATGCACAAGACATACTAGTTAAAAACTCTTCTGTGCTTTTTTGTTCCTTCCGTGTAATTTTCACCTTTTGTTCTTTGTTATAAAGTCTTTACTTTGTAAACTATTTTCCTTGAATCTGGTCATAGTTCTAATATGGATTTGCATTAGCTTGCCCTTTTTTGTGCGTTTTAGGGGATCCATTGTCCTCTTTCTAGCACTAGTGGATCACTATTGTTAGTTTAACTGAATTAAACTTTACGTTTCCAGCTAGTTTGAGAAGGCTTGATGACCAGCCAGAATGGCTAAAAGCTGGTAAGCTTCGTGATTATCAGCTGGAAGGACTAAACTTTCTTGTCAATGGGTACGTGTGATTAATATGAATGTCCATATATGCACAACAGAATACAAATTTCGTTTTCTGATTGTTTGATTGGTAACACAGGTGGAGAAATGATACTAATGTTATACTTGCTGATGAAATGGGTCTAGGAAAAACTATCCAATCTGTTTCCATGCTTGGCTTCCTTCATGTAACTATTTCTCATTGTATTTGCTTGTCATCATTATGATGAATGAAATTGTCTTTTAATATTGACATTTGACATATTTGCTGCAGAATGCTCAAGAAATCAATGGCCCATTTCTTGTAGTTGTGCCACTGTCAACACTGTCGAACTGGGCAAAGGAATTTCGGAAGTGGCTGCCCAACATGAATGTTGTCATTTATGTTGGCAACCGTGCCAGCAGAGAAGTATATAAAACTATTAAATCAGTTCTCCATCTGTTTTTTGTATGAGATCTAGCTGGAATTGTCAAATGTTGGCAACAAGAATTATCGATTAAAATCATATATAATTATTATTATTATTTTGCTAAATATAAGCTTTACCTGAAAATACCAATTATTGTTACCGCTGAGAATTAATTTATTCGCTATTGGCACTAGTATTTCATATCGTCAGTAACTTTAGATATCAGATTGTAAATTGCATAGTGTTAGAATAAAAGCCTTTATAAAAAAGAAATAAGTAGGAATGTAAAAGGCTAATACAATAGAATAATCTCTTATTAGAATTTACCTGGTTTATGTTTTTTGTGACAACCTAGACTAGACCACTTTCAATGATGGACTTGTATGTATTACTCCCATTCCACTTTCTATGATTTCGATAGGTTTAGAGAAACCAGTATGATAAGCCGAGGATAATTGAATGGCCAAAAGGACTATCAAACCTTCCTTCCTTTCTTTTTTAGAAGGGATTGGTCAGTCTTAGCAGAGCTGATGACTGTCAACGTTTACGGCATTCAGGAAGTGCAGGACAGCCACCATTCACCTCCCAAACCATATAACCAAGAGACTGATGACCACAAAAACAACCAAGAATTACACATAACTTCCTTTGCTCCACAGACCAAAAACCACCAGATTGAGCGACTCCCCTTTAGTTGACTGCCTCTTCCAGTCACCTGTGTTCTCTTATATGAAGCTATCTTCCCTCTCTCTCTATCTAAAAAAAAGGCTATCTTCAGGCCTTGATACCTTGTCCAGCTAGAAATCCTGGGTGGTATAGACGCCAACCACTTTAGCTATTCCAACTTGGAGTTTAAGAACTGGAGCTTGTCGTGAGGGCAAAGCAGTCTCCAACTTTTCACGATGACCGTAATCTTTAGCAGCGCCATATTCACATTCCTTCCAGATCAAGTTCTGCAAACACATAGCATTTCTTAGTTTCCAAACCCCCACATGGCTCCCTGTCTTCAAAACAGGACTCCTCCATCTTTTATGAGGCTGCTTTCTTTAAAACAGGACAATTTCATCTTTTATGAGGCTGTAGTCTATGTCTATCTATGTTATGATAACATCACATGACGTTGAGATGAAACCTTTTCGTAGCATGGACCTCTGCAAAAAAACCTCTATATATTTTGTTTTATTCACCTTGGTTGTATCTTTTTGCTATTCGTCACAGATGTGCCAGCAGCATGAATTTTTTTCAGACAAGAAGGGTGCTCGTCACGTAAAATTCCACACATTGATAACTACTTACGAGGTGATTCTCAAGGACAAAGCGGTTCTTTCCAAGATCAAATGGAACTATCTTATGGTTGATGAAGCCCACCGGTTGAAAAATTGTGAAGCATCACTGTATACGACCCTTTTGGTATGAAACAATTTCTTAGCTTCTGTATAATGTAACTTTTACTGGGATAATGGTTAGACTAATTTTGTATTGCTTCTACAGGAATTCAGCACTAAGAATAAGCTGCTTATCACTGGAACACCTTTGCAGAACAGTGTGGAAGAGCTTTGGTACGGCATCTTTTATATGGAGTTATAATAATTGACTTATATTATATGTGGATATGTCATCTTTTATGTGGAATTATAATATGTTAAACAGCAATCTGTTCGCAGTTGCTACATCTGGGCTGATTCAGTTTGTTAGTCTTTTTTTAAGCCTTCATTTTCCTTTATTTCTGAGCTTTCTTTTTTTCAGGGCATTACTTCATTTTCTTGATCCAGTCAAATTCAACAGCAAGGATAGTTTTGTTGAGAGATACAAAAATTTGAGTTCCTTCAACGAAACTGAGGTAGTGTTTCAAATGAAAGCTTTATCTTCGCTGATCGGCATATACTATGTTGGTTTTCCGTTGATTGAAACCCGTAACGTCTTTTGCTGGTTTTCTTATAGCTTGCGAATCTGCACAAGGAATTGAGGCCACATATTCTACGGCGGGTTATAAAAGATGTTGAGAAGTCTTTACCTCCTAAAATTGAGCGGATTCTACGTGTCGAGATGTCACCCCTTCAGAAACAGTGAGTACTCCTTGCTAATTTTCTTGTTGATCAGTTTTCTTGTTTGTTTGGATGAAAACTGTATTCTTAAACCTTTTATTTTCCTACAAGCTCCAAACCCTGCATGAACCATGGAGCTGGAACTATGCCAAACATGCCCTTATTTTATGTTGAGGCTTTTTTTTTTGTTTTTTTTATTAGGTACTACAAGTGGATTTTAGAGCGGAATTTTCAGAATCTAAATAAAGGAGTCCGTGGGAATCAGGTTTTTGTTGCATCTTGTTCTTTTAATCAAGTTCTTATGTTTTTATATTTTCTGTGGCTTTAGTTATTTCAATGGGCATATTTTGTTATATTTTGTTAGCTAGCAAATAGCAATAGCAGGTGAGAAACTGCTTGAACTAGCAATAGTATGTGAGAAAGAATGGTAACATGGTTCCAATCAAGATAATCTTGGCAAGCACCAAGCATTTAGCAAGAAAAATGGTCCTAGACTAGCAGCAACAGTATATATTCATGCCTGCAGTCCATGACATAAAGGTTCAATTTGCTACATACTGAGACAACCAGATTACATTTGATTCCAAGATAGAACAGAGCGGTAGCTCAAGCTGTTAACTTGCCCGTTATGAGGCAAATCTGGAGCATGGGCAAGGCCAAGGCAACACTTGCCCGTTATGAGGCAAATCTGCTCTCTCAAAGGATTGATCGTTTATAATTTCATGTTCTTATCTACTAATTCCAAATAATTAGTGTGTTTGCAACAATTATTGTTCAGGCATAGCTGATTTGCACATTCAAGGCAAACTAACAAAACACCTGCTATCTTATTTTATGTGACTGACTTGATCATGGCATATGCAGGTCTCACTTCTGAACATTGTTGTTGAATTGAAGAAATGCTGCAACCATCCATTCTTGTTTGAAAGTGCCGATCACGGTTATGGTGGAGATAGCTTTGGTGATCGGAATAAAGTTGAACGGATTGTTATGAGTAGTGGGAAACTTGTGTTGTTGGACAAACTATTGGTGAGACTGCGGGAGACTAACCATCGTGTGCTTATATTCTCCCAGGTTTGTATCTACCAGTTTATCACCACACGATGTTGTTATTCAAATTTTAGATAGCGGTAACCTTTGATTTCCTTCTTTTCTCTGTTGCGGTCCCACGAACCGAGCACAACTCTAGTCTTTTTAGAGGCATCAAACCAAATCAATTCTGAAGGGCCCTTCAGTGCGGTTTGGTTTGGTTCAAACCAGCACTATGGGTGCCCTAAGAGAGAAAGCAAAAAAGTGAGTGTTACTTGGATGTCAACCTGCCGAATACACCTTTGGGAGTCTTTGAGCTTTGCTAGTGGTAGAACCAAAAACTTAAGTTAGGGGCAGCTGGTTGCCAGAATAGATCAACATCATGATGTAGCAGCCAAATTTTTTTTTGGAAAACTGAAATAAAACTGATTTTAACAAACTACTTTCTTCATTAAAAAAAGTAGATTTTTTTTCACTACAGGATTATTTTGTGACAATGGCGAAGAGGCATTCAGAGGGACACTTGTTGGAAAATGTTTCAAAATGACAAGAATTGGCAACCTAATAAAAATGCTTGAAAGAACTTTAGTGATTTCTAAATGACAAGCGTTTGGAAATGAAAACAATGAATTTGTGTTTGCCTAGCCGAATGAGCCCTTCATGTTCAGGGGCTCAGGTACTTGCTTATTTTCTCGGTAACTCTGTAGGCTCCAACTTAAACATTGTAGTCTAATTTCGTTTCTTGATGGTAATGAAATTTGTCTCGGCCGTTGTGAAAAAAAATCCTACTTATTTGGTTGTACTGATTCTTTTCTATTTCTGCAGTTCTCTTTGTGATTTAGTAGATTCCTTTTAAGAGAATCTTGGCCGTGATCGGCTTCAAAGTTAAAACATTACATAACTATTTTTTTTATTGTGCTAACATCAATATATTGGGAAAGCAATTTTTTTTAAAGCATCTGCGCCTCATGTGGTTTTTTCTTTTTTAAAACATCCGCGCCTCATGTGGTTTGCCTCGTGATTCCTTGCAGATGGTTAAGATGTTGGACATCCTTGCAGAATACCTCTCTCTTCGGGGATTTCAGTTTCAGAGGCTTGATGGTAGTACAAGAGCAGATCTTCGTCATCAAGCCATGGAACATTTTAATGCTCCTGGAAGTGATGACTTCTGTTTTCTTTTATCCACACGTGCCGGAGGACTTGGCATTAATCTTGCAACTGCAGATACAGTTATAATTTTTGATTCAGATTGGAATCCTCAAAATGATCTGCAGGTTCTTATCTCCCTCCTTGACTCACTCTCACTCTCTCCCTCCCTCCCTCCCTCTCGCCTGGAATTGTGTGTGTGTGTGTGTGTGTGTGTGTGTGTGTGTGTGTGTGTGTGTGTGTGTGTGTGTGTGTGTGTGTGTTTACAACAAAGATTTACTTATCTTTCCTATGTTTCTTAATATTGCTCATTTCTTGCTAGGCCATGAGTAGGGCACATAGGATTGGCCAACAGGAGACTGTTAATATCTACCGCTTTGTTACATGCAAAAGTGTTGAAGAGGACATTTTGGAACGCGCAAAGAAAAAGATGGTTGTCAAACTGCATAGTTCATGTATTCTTTAGTAGGATTATTGAAATTTTCTTTTGACCTATTTTTTTTTCCCATTTCAGGTTCTTGATCACTTGGTTATTCAGAAGCTAAATGCTGAGGGCAGGCTTGAGAAGAAAGAATCCAAAAAGGGTGGCTCCATATTTGACAAGGTAGGTTTTGGTTTTGACTATCTTATTTCCTTGTTTTAGGCTAATGTTTGGCATGAATTATCCTAGAATTTTTGTAATGGGTTTTTACAGGAGTCATTAGCGAGTTGTGTTCTAACATGGAAACTTCAAAGTTTCCTGAGGCAATTGAACAACATACTGTAAATTCATTATGGGGTGGCCAGGTTGACACTAGTTGCAACATGTTGCTTAAAGAAATTTTCATACAGCTTATCAAATGCTGAAAATTGAAGTGATCGTATTAATTTTGTTCAGTTTGAAGTTAAATGCATTTGTCTGTTCCTTTTGCCTTCTACCATGATACAATAGTCTTGTGAGAAGAGGGGTGTGTGTGTGTGTGTTTTGGGGGGGGGGGGGGGGGGGGGGGGGTGGGGAGATGCATACTTTATATTCTTGTTCCCTCCGTATTTCCCTTTTACGCTGTTTGACTCTTCTGATGTAAGCTGCATCACTCGGCAGAATGAACTTTCGGCTATCTTGAGGTTCGGTGCAGAGGAATTGTTCAAAGAAGACAAGACTGATGAAGAGACCAAGAGGAACCTTGAAAGTTTGGACATTGATGAAATTCTTGAGAGAGCTGAGAAAGTCGAGACCAAGGGTGGTGAAGGCGAGGAAGGAAATGAGCTTCTTAGTGCTTTCAAGGCATGTGATGTGTATGCTAATACCCAAATTACTAATGCTGGGCAGGAACTATTCTGTATTCACATTTATTATTCTTCATATTTTGGGTAGGTCGCAAACTTTTCCAGTGGTGAAGATGATGCAACATTCTGGAGTAGGCTAATACAGCCAGATCCTGCAGATATGGTTCAGGTATTGATTGGCTAGCTAGTTTGGCCAGTTATTATAACTTGCTTTAATCATCAGATAGTTACGACTGATACTCTTCAGGAAACTTTGGCGCCTCGAGCTGCACGAAATAAAAAGAGCTACGTTGAAGATCCCCAGCTCGACAAAAATAATAACAACAGGAAAAGACGGGCAGTTGAAGCACAGGAAAAGCCAAGGAGGCGTTCTGGCAGAACTGTGGAAACAGTTAATTCATTGCCATTGGTTGATGGAGCAGTAGCTCAAGTACGAGAGTGGTCTTTTGGTAATGTTCCAAAGAAGGACGCTTCTCGTTTTGTACGAGCGGTAATATGCACGTTGTATCTATCTATCTATCTATCGTTTTTCTATCTTTTCAGTTGAACGTGTACTTGTCACAAACAATTTTTATTTGTTTTATAAAAGTACCTGGAAGCATGCTATCAATATGTCATTGTATCATCTCCTTTGCTTTCAGTTGTAATACTTTGCATTATGATGGTTATAGAACAAGTAACTCTGTTAGTAAAATTCTATTGACATGTAATCACTAGTCAATTTTGTAAGTTTTTTCGTGGAAAGTTTTTCTATGGGATCAGTTAAGTCTGATTTAGTTGTACTTTATCTGGCATTGTTTGTGAAGCATACTCTCACCTGGCATGTGAACTTTTTTAGGTCAAAAAATTTGGGAATGCAACCCAGATTAGCTTAATCGTGGATGATGTTGGTGGTGTACTTGCGAAGGCACCACATGAAGCGCAAATAGAGCTATTTGATTTGCTGATTGATGGTTGTCAGGAAGCGGTTAAAGAGAATACAGATATCAAGGTAATAACTCTCTCTTTTTCATTAACTGTAGAGCATTCCGTGACATCGCCTTTGTTAAGTTCGCTTGTGCGCTTCCAATGTAGGGCACAGTTTTGGATTTTTTCGGTGTAGCTGTGAAGGCCTACGAATTGCTAGCTCGAGTTGAAGAGCTTCAGTTCTTAGCAAAGCGAATTGCACGTTACAAAGATCCAATCAAGCAATACCGCATCCAGCTACCTTATAAAAAGCCTCAGTGGTCAGCAAGTTGTGGATGGACTGAAAGTAATTGCATTTCAACCCTAGTTGCTTAGACATTCTAATATTCTATAAAACATTGGGATCTTATATTTTGTTTCTTGTATGGTCATAGCTGATGATGCTAGATTGATGGTTGGAATTCATTGGTATGGCTACGGGAATTGGGAGAAAATACGGTTGGATCCAAAGCTTGGCTTGACAACAAAAATTGCACCAGCATCACTTGGTGAGAGAGAGACATTTTTACCACGTGCTCCAAACTTGGATAACCGCGCTAGTGCTCTCCTGCAAAAGGTATCACTTTCGAACCGGAGGTTCACCTCCGGTTTAATTTTAAATGTACATGGGTTCTGTTTACTTTCTGGACAATGTTCTTTTTTTGGTTCAAGTGTGTGATTTTCTACTTTATGGACTATTAATAATTGAAACCTTCTATCATGTGCTGTTCATTCAATGAGCTCAGGTTTTGAACTGTTATTGAACTGCAATCCTGAATGCCTCATAGGATGGATCAAGTAGAGTGGCATTTTGGTGTTACCTTGAGATTGTAAGGCTTGTTTAAATGAATTATCCTATTTTTTCCTAATCAATCAATTTTATAATGATGCATTTGTAATGCTGTGGTGAATATGACAATCAAGAAATGATACATAGTTGTTTATTTGTTTGCTGCACATGTTTTAGCTGCTTCAAGATGTTTGAGTTTATTTTAAAAGAGTAATAAATGAATGTTTATCCTTGAATTTCATGCCTTTGTTTACTACAACAATTGCATACTCTACATGCTTTTCATTTTTTCTGCATTCTATGATGCTGACAAGAAGTTGTATTTGTCAAGGAATATACTAAGTTTAGCGGCAAGAGCTCGAAAGTCAAAGGAAATACCCGCCAGACAGTCAATAACGACAGTAATAGTGGAGCTCGGTCAACGAGGGGCCGGCAAAAGGACGTACCAGAAAAAGAGGATAATAAGCTGAACAAAGATGACATTCAGAAGCGCAAGGTAATAGTGGAAGCTGAAGCAAGAGAAGAAGGTGAAATTTCTGAATCGGAGGCAGAGACCAAGTATCGTCTGGACAAAGAGGAGAAGTGGCTTGAGTGGTGCTCTGAGGTTTTAGACGAGGAGCAGGAAACTTTGAAGCGCCTGGATAGGCTGCAGAATACAAGTGTAAACCTCCCAAAGGAAAAGGTGTCTGCTTTTTCTGTGGACAATATATTCTCAAACTGCTCTTCCACCCAAATCTTACCTTAATTTACTGTCTTTTAGGTTCTTTCAAGAATTCGCAAGTATCTCCTGATAATTGGGGACAAAATTGGAGAAGTTGTCCGGCAACACAGTGAATCTTATAGGCAATCCCGTAAGTGTAGTCACACCTCCCGTAAGTTACATGTGTATGTTCCCTTCTCTGAAATCAGCCTAGAGACAAGATTCCCTGTTTTAACATTGTACAGAAGACAATTTTGAATGCAATATAGTTGGATCCCTTGATAGATCCTATCTAAATTATTGTATTGATTGCAGGCATGACCATGAGGTTATGGAATTATGTTGCCACCTTTTCAAATATGTCTGGGGAGCAACTGCATGATCTCTATTTGAAACTTAGTCAAGACCAACTGGAAGGTGGGGTTGGCCCATCTCATGGTGGCAATTTCGCATCCATTCCTTCCAATAAAGGAGGTAACTCAAATCAACTTCATCCTTCGAGAAACCAAAGGCAAACTAGGTCTCTTCAGTTCAATTCTGAGTCTTTCCATAATAATGAGAGCTCAGGAAGTTCTGAAGCATGGAAGCGTCGACGGAGAGCTGACCCAGATAATCAATCTGACACCCAGCCTTTGTATCAACCTCCAGTTACGACAAATGGAAATAGGTTGCAGGAATCTAGTAGTTCTGCAGGTATTCTTGGTTGGGGTCCAGTTGAAATGAGACGGTATGGTAATGAAAGGCCAAAACGTGGTGTTCATCCTAGTCATTTTCCTGCTGGGCATGGACCTTTGCTGTAGCTGAAGGAAGTACATGACACGAGCAACCTATGCCCACTTTGGCATAACTGTTCCCAGTGAATTTCAGCTTCCATATAGTTACAGATGGTGGAAGTCGGTTGGAATTGGAATTCTTTTTCCCATAACAAAAAGGAATAAAGAACAAAACCTGAGCTGGATCGCAGTTTTGAATTCTGTGCCTAATGCAGGACTCCAGTAGCGAAGCGGGAGTTGTTAACGGCTACACTGAATATCCTTCTGACACCATCACAGCAAAACAGATACATGGTGGCTTGTGAACTGCCAAGAGGAATATTCGAGAAAAGTTTTGTCGGTTCAGTTTTGTGATCCAATAGAAAAGTTGGGATCATTTAGAAGAGTTCGTCTCAACAATGATCTATAGTTCAATCTCAATACATGTATTATGTTTTACATTGCAATATAATGAAATATGGTTCAGTTATCCCCGTTCCCTCCATGTGTTTTCTGCCCTTTTTGTTCTGTGTTGATGTAATAGATCAAGGAAATGCATGTTCTCGTTTTTGATGCAACAAGAAAGTTGCAGCCGGGGGCTCAATAGGTATTAGTTTGTTTCAGTTTCTGTAAATAGAGGTGAAACATATCTTTTGTTTATGCGATGGAATTGTTGGATACTCGCATTGCTTCCAATGTTTTTCCCTGAAATTTTGTGCTGAATGAGGTACGTTTATATCAACCGTTGAGAATTCGGTGGGTGGTTATATATGTATTTCAAGTAATTGTTTGGTACCACGGTGTAATCATTTACATTTTGGCATGTCACGATCTATATTCTATGGTGCAGGTTAGTAGGTGCTCAAAGCCATTCTACAAGTCATTTGGCGAAAACAAGCTATTCAGAAGTTGCATGAGACCTACTTTGCCCTGGTTGCCTCACTTTCGCTGTTTACAGCAAGTATGTTTCAGTGTTGTATGACTATGACTCAAATTGAAATTGTAGTCCTGTATATGAATGGTGATGCCCAAACACTGATGTAGCAGATGCCAAATATTTGATAGCGCAATTGTTTTGTATTTAGAATGTGAAGTTATGGATATATATTGCTGTAGCTTCAACGCTGCAGTTGATGCAGTACAGACAACTATGACATCATTTGCCTTTGTGCATAAAACACTGGAATGTGTGCTTTGGTGATGGAGGCACTGGATAATTCACCGGTATGAAGCCTAATTGATTAACGTGATGGGCTAAGAAGTAAGAACCAAACATACAGAAACAGAACAGCTTCTGGCAAATGCAGGGTCCTCGACGTGGGTTGTCGTGTAAAACAATCCAGAGATTTGGGAATCGCACATCAGACATCCAACGATTCCACTACGATTGCAAAATTAATTAGCAACTTTTGTTAACAGCATGTAAATCAGCAGTAGCATGCAAACATATAGGGAATAATCACTAGTAAAGATTATGATTATGTTTTTTTTTTCTAGTTCATACACCCTCCATCCCGTAAATATTGCGGTTTTAGTATTCGATTTCCCCCCCTCCCCCCCCCCCAGACTAACTCCAACAGAAGACCCAAACGAAAAGGCATACCTAAAATGCGCTGTCTACAGTGGTTTGGGTCTCAAAAAAACGTCTTCAGCAGAAGACCCAGAAGAAAGACGCACTTTGCCTAGCGGGCGTAGCGAGAGGCAAAAATGAGTATCCTCTCTCCTAGGAAGGCAAATCTCCGGCCTCTCCTTCGTCTCTTCCCCGTCTTCTCTGGCGGTTGCGCCCTCCCCGGCGGCGGTGGAGCTCCGCCAGCCGGGCTGCTGCTGGAGGAGTTGGCAAGATCCGCGCCGCTCCTGTCGAGCGCGCTGGAGGAGCTGGGCAACTCCGCGTCAGGGAGTGCCGCGCTGGGGAAGGCGAGGGCCCGCGGGGGAGGCCACCGGCCGCCAGCCGCTGCCCACGCCGCCACCGCTGGTGGAGATGGCGGGCTCCGCGTCCCCGCCGGCGAAGAGCCTGTGGGGGAGGCTGCTGCCGCGCGCGAGCTTGGGATGCCGCCGAGTGCCGCCATCGTCGGGATCCAGGGCCCGCCACCGCCGGGATCGGGGGTCGCCGCGCGCAGGAAGGATGGGTGGGGGCGCGGTCACCGGGCCCGCCGCGAGCCGCCGCGGCGAGCGCGAGCGGCCGGTCCAGATCTCGTCGGCAACCAAGCAGGCCCGTGGCCGGGGGGAGAGGGGGTCTCTTCTTCCTCAACGCCGGCAGCCGGGAGTTGGGGGCGCGACCGAGGCCGCTACCTACGGCGGCGACTCGTCGGAGATTGGGATGATGGGTCGCGACGGTCTCAAGAATGCATCGCTGTCGTTGGAGACGGGAAGTTTTGGGTTGTGTATCCTTTTACTGTGCGCTATCCAAAACATTGAATGGGTCGTTTGTATGCCTTCCGGCTGTTGGAGACAGCCTAAAAAAACACCCTCATAGCAAATCGTGCATGTGTCTATCCTATACAGCCTCAGGGCATCCAGTATAATACAGAATGAGAAGCCTTCAGTGGATAGTGGATGAAAAAGGTTATCATCCTTCTACCCATGATGAGGAGAAGTGTTTGCGATTACAAATTGTTGATGATATTAAACACCATTTGTTTTGTGATGACGGCTCTGGTTCTCAGATGGTAGAACTTGCAAATGTTCAAAAAAAAAAAAAAGCGTGTTATAGGCTTGAAGCATCGATGGGGGATGTTGGCCTTAGGATCGTCGTCATCTAAGGAGTTCGGGACCAACCACGAAATGATCCGTGCAGGGGCAACCATGGAGACTGTCTCTCCCGTGGAGCGGGAGATTCCCGAAGGACTGAAGGTTGGGGACGACCACGTGGTGACGCTCGCTCGGCCGTACTGCATCTGAAGAACTTCAATTTGTTGTTATTTTTATCCACTTCTACTTAATGAATTCCGTTCTCAAGCACGTTCAAGAAAAAAAGATTTCTTTGATTTTCGAGATACTTTCCTCGTCGGATATGATTTTCTATCTGAACCGGTTAGCCTGCAGTCGCAGTACTTCCTACTTTGTGGCATGGCATCTGAACCTCACATCACTAAACAATATGGAAATGAAATGATAGTTATAAACAAATAATCTGCAAGCGGCCTAATCATATGGAGGAATAGAGGACACTACCTTCTACTTTTATTGGTGACTTGAGCCTGAAGATTTGTGGAAACAAAGCAAGTAGATGTCTCGTCTCATGTAATGATCTAAGCAGCTCAATCCATGCATCATCTGCCACTTCATCTGCTTAATGGCCCATTACCTGTATCTTTCTTTCGCCTTTCTGTTGCCCAGTTGATTCAGTGAATCGGCTTTCGGTCCCTGTAGCTTTGCTTACAAGATATGCTCCGGTTTGTGCCAAACCCCTGTCTTGCTCCTCTTTTTTTTTTTTTTTTTTTTTTTTTTTTTGTCATAACCCCGAGCCTTAATTATCCTAAGCGTGCCTTCGAAATCTGTATTGCTCCGTAGCTGAGGTGATCGCCTGGTAGAGTGGGAGCAGGGACCGCAGAGCCGTCCAGTGATCACCATGGCTACTGAAAGGTACAACGAGCGCATGCAACCGCGTGAAACGACCAATTCAGACGTAGTAAGGCAGAGGTCTCGTTGAACTATTATTATTTTTATTATCTTCTGTATCTGGTCTCTGGTGCCAGTTGCACTAGTTTAGAGTTTCGCAGTCACTTTCAGACAGTCGACTCCTCGTTCGTGTGTTCAGCAATCAGCTCATTCAGTTCGCTGTCTCCTGAACTCTGTCTGCGACGAGACACCTTCCACGCTGAAATTTCAGATGTCTCCCTCTTCTACCTGTTGCTGTTTTTTTTTCCACATGTTCCTCAGAATCTCTGAATTGTTGGATGCATTTTGTTAAAAAGAAAAGAAAAGCTTCGGTATATTTAAGCTAGTGATCCAAACCTTCAAATTTACATCTTATTTCAGTTTGTCGAACGAGATGCCGCGCCGCAACGAAAGAACAGCCATTGCTCTCCAGCTGCCAACAGCTTCATCATCAAATCCACGTTATGTTAGTGCTAACTGCTAACACGCACACCCAACCGTATCATCAGCTGAGGATGGGGTCGCATTGATCAAGAACAGCTAGCATTACACGTGATTTGGGGCCAAAGAAGCAGGAACTCATGGAGACGGATGCGCCCATGATCCGGGACCATGGAATGTTCCCTTGTACAGCTTATGCTCTCCAACATTTGCAGTTGATGCGTAGGATTTTATGTTTCTAAATCTGTATAGTGCCCATGAATCCTTTCCCTGTACTAATGTTCCTGATTCAAAATGCAGAGTAATGAAGCCTAGTAGGCTAATGTCTGTGCCTACTTGTACATCAATAAATTGTGGTTCACTTAAAAAACAAGAGGAGTAAGAAAGATAAAAGAAAAGGAAGAAAATGACAGCCTCTCACGCTCAGCTGAGCGACAACAAGCTGTGGAACTTTCCTGTGCCCATTTGTACAAGTCACGGCCGCCCCACTTTTTCCAGCCTCTGACTCTGAGTCTGTAACACCTAACGGGTCCAACTCCATCACCCAAAGCCCACTAAAATTCGTTTAAAAAAAACACTAAAATTAACTAACTGCCACTAAAAGTAACCAAGGAAACCATTTCTTCAAAATTAAGCTAACACAAACAGAAGAAGGTTGTTAGTTACTTCCAGTACAACTCTAAACAGCCTCCAGCTCCCAATCAGCAAACCATTAATCACACAAATAATCACTTGTTCTGGTAGTCCTAATAGATACCATTTAACCATCTCCTAATCACTGGAGTAATTACCAAACGAAAAGGCCGAAAACCAAGAGAAACCCAACAAGAAGGCCGTCAAAATCTCCACCACCACAAGAAAACGTATAAAGTGCGGCTCTGGTCTCTGGTGCCCGCACCTTCCCGACGAATTCCGTTTCTCGCGTCGATTGCTTGCACAGCTCGCTTCCTCTTCGTCTTCCTTCCCCCCTTTCCTCTTCTTCCGGTAACCGCCGCCACCAAAGAACCTGGCTTCGCCTTCTCCCGCGGCGGCGCGGCCGGCGGGTGAGATGGAGGGTTGCGGCGGCGTCGCGGCCGGAGGCGGCAAGAAGCCGTTCCAGCTGGCGCGGTCGCTGACGTACCACCACCACCAGGGGCACCGGCCGCCGGCGGCGGCGGCCAGGTGGCGGCGGCAGCAGTTCGCGGACGAGCCGCGCGCGCAGCGGCCGCAGGCGGTGGTGCTGTACACGACGTCGCTGCGCGGGGTGCGGCGCACGTTCGCGGACTGCACCGCGGTGCGCGCCATCCTGCGCGGGTTCCGCGTCGCCGTGGACGAGCGGGACGTGTCCATGGACGCGGCGCTCCGCCGGGAGCTCCAGGCTCTGCTCGCCGGGCGGGGCCGCGCCTTCGCGCTCCCGCAGCTCTTCATCGGCGGCCGCCTCGTCGGCGGCGCGGACGAGGTGCGGCAGCTGAACGAGACCGGCCAGCTCCGGCGCCTCCTCGACGGCGCTGCCGGGCAGGACCCGGCCTTCGTCTGCGACGCCTGCGGCGGCGTCCGGTTCGTCCCCTGCACCGGCTGCGGCGGCGGCCGCAAGGTGTTCGTCGAGGAGGAGGACCGCGTCGTCCGCTGCGGTGAGTGCAACGAGAACGGATTGGTACGCTGCGCTAACTGCTGTTCTTGATCGGCGACGCCCAACGGGGACGGCGATCGTTCGCCGCTCCATTCGTGCTGCTAATCCAAGTGGTAGAGGTCGTAGAGAGATTAGTACCAACAAAAAAAGAAGAAGAGGGGACTTTCGGTTTCCCGGCGCGGGATTCGTGTGTGTCCGATCCGATCATTTTTGAGGATCGGATTTGTTACTCGGTGGAGAAGAACAGATTGTTCTTGATTCCTTGCTGCAAAATTGCCATATGGTGATGGCGATTGCCGATTGGAGAATAAGAACTGGGCTTGTTTGTATATGCATCTCATGTATCAAAGATTGACGCTGCTATTAGTTCAATTATTGTAAATACTTAAGTTTGGGGGGTGATCAATTGCTTCATGTCTTGTCCAGTTCGTGGACTCGCTCTCGTCTTTCTTGATAAACTGGTTAGAGATCTGAAGTTGTGTGCAGCAAAAATAAATCATTTTTTAGAAAAAAAAAAAGAAGAAATGCTCTAGCATCTGCGACCGGTTGCACACAGTAAGGCTAAATTTTCAGCTCATATACTAATTACATTGGAAGAGATAAGAGAACCAAATGGAAAGGGAAAAATAAATAAAATAATTCAGAAAGACATTTTCATTCTGAAATCTGAATATTAGGTGGGCTCACAGCTCACACACTGGTTTGGAAATGATGTAGCTATATGTTTTTCAGCATAAAGGAACTAATCAAATTATACTAAATGAAGGCTCCTTTTTCTTTAGTGATTATAGCTTACATAAAGCTCATTTACTGTTATCATGTTGTCCTTCAACTCTTTATATATCGGGCGGCAGCTTTTCGGTTCTTTATGCTAGGGCACTAATCTTGAATGCGGTTGCAGCTCCTAGATGAAGTCAAGTCATAAGGATTTCATCAATTCTTCTTTCATAATAATATTTTTATTGATACAACTCGAAGTATGCTGTTTTTTTTTTTAATATTCTTAGGTGTCTATGCTGTATAGCGATATTCGGTGAAGAAGGTGGTTTGCTAAGATGACATTTCATCTTGCTTATGATAACAAGCATTGAAGAGAACATGTAACAAGGGAAATCTTTGGCATAGCATCAGCTACCTCAACCTGGTTATATTTTGAAGTACTATAGATTTGTATGTATGTTCCCTGAATTGCTAGTTTGGTCATTACCGAGACAGGATAAGATCCCAAACGGAACTGAGAAAGGATAAAATGCTTTCATTTTCAGTGTATACTGGCAGGGGACCATTTGTTGTTACAGCTCCAGTTTACAGCCGTGAGAAAATCATGCGGTTTGTGTCCATTTGATATATACATGTTTGCTCTTAGACATATTTGGTAGTGAATCCTGAGCTGAAATGTTGGTAAGGCCCGTTTGTTATGTTATGTGATGCAATTCAAAAGGCAACCAGGTTGCAGACAGAATTTGGATTATTAATTTAGCACTTCCCATTTGAACAATGACAGTGGTGTTACTCTATCACATAATTTGTTCTGCCACTGTATTGTAAACCATTGCACTCCCTCTGGCCTAAAAGAATGTAATTCTGCGTTTTGGATAAGCAAGTTTGACTAAGTTTTTTTAAAAAAAAATCAACATTTGTGTCTATCAATTAAATTTACTATGAAAATATATGATCAACCTAATGATATTTATTTGGTATCATAAAATTTATAATTTTTTATATATAGATTTGGTCAAAATTAAATTTGTTTGACTTGAATTGTATTTTGTCTTTGACAGAGGGAGTAATTTGTAAACTTTATAGGTAGAGAAAAAAACTTTGCATTGTAAATCATTGTCAGTCCCATGAATCTCATCAATGATCGATGGGTCAGTACAACCAGGGATTTTCAACGGATTTCAGGGTTGGTTGCTATACTGATACGCACGCGTGAGACAGTAGTGGAGTCGTGCTTGACTGCTTGACCTGTGCAGGTTACCTATGCAGGCAGTGCTCACCGAGAACCACGGCCGTTGTAGTTGCAATTATCTTTTTTTTATATCAGGAAGTCACTATGGTTTCAGACTTGCTAACTGAAACGGGATTGTGGAACGAAGACTTGATCAGGCAAGTGTTTATTCCTGTCGATGCTGAGGCAATTCTTCGGATCCCGTTGAGAAGACAGGAGGAAGACTGGTGGGCATGGGAGCTTGAAAAACATGGAGAATTTTCAGTAAGGTCAGCATACCGAAAGCTAGCGGCAATGCACGAGCAACATAGTCCAGCAGCTTCGGGGAGCTCAGGCGATGATTCTTGGAACAAAGCCTGGAAACTGGATGTCCCACCAAAGGTGAGAGTGTTTTGGTGGAGAGTTTTACATGAGTTCCTGCCGACAAAATCAGTTTTAAATCATGGGCACATCGAGCCTACAGCTTTCTGTGAAATATGTGGTGCAGAGAGGGAGACTATCAGACATGTGCTAACTGAATGCACCATAGCTCGACAATTTTGGCGGGAAATCAAGCTGCTAACTGGTGTCAAACTTCCTACTGTGCATGGGCAGACTTGGGCGACGGATATATTGCGGGATGATCTGTGTTCAGGGAAAGAAAGGAGTCTTTTTACCATTGGTATGTACTCCCTCTGGATGCAGAGAAATAACCGTCGTCATGGGGATAACCAAGGGCCAATCCAAAATGCAGTGAAGTGGACAGTGGACATGGCGAACGATCTATGGCAGATCACTCAGTCCAAGCAACAGGTCAATTCAGTGCTGGTTTGTCCATCTTGGCAGCCACCACCGATGGGATGGACTAAGTGCAATACAGATGCAGCCTTCTATGCGGGGGTAAACCAGGGAGCAACGGGGATGGTCCTCCGAAACTCTTCAGGTGAATTTGAACGAGGGCGTGCTTGTTGGTACCCTCATGCTTTAGATGCCTTGATGATGGAGTCTCTGGCCTGTCGTGATGGAATGCTTTTTGCCAAATCAAAAGCAGTGGCAAGATTGCAAATGGAGACGGATAATCAGGAGCTTGTCAGGCTGTGGAAAACGGGGGACTTTCAGAGATCCTACTTTGCGCCGATTCTGAAGGAGATTCGAGATGTTAGTTTAGATTTCCAAGCCTTCACTTTGATGTATGCAAATAGAGCTAGCAATCAAGTAGCACATGAATTAGCTAAGCAGGCCACAGATGAATATAGGTTGGGCGAGTGGCAGCATGCCCCAGCCTGTATTCAACATCTGCTGGATGCAGATTGTAATCCACCTGTTCACCGATGAATGAATGAATCTCCTATTCGCAAAAAAAAAAAAAAAAAAAAAAAAAAAAAAAAAAAAAAAACACACCAACAGATGTAGAGCGGCGTATTCAACTGGGATCCAAACGAAAGGAGCAGATTGGAAGCATTCAGAAATACTCCCTCAGTTAAGAAAAACAAAGAAAAGTGCACATCTGAATTTTAGAAGAGTCAGTTAACCTTAAATTCAACCAAATATATTAGGGGCATATATGAGGTATTAATATTTACCAAATAAATATTATTATATTTTATACAGTAAACATATTTAGATATATTGATAGTTCTATTCTTATAAATCTGATTAAAGTTGAAATTAATTGACTCCTAAAAAGAGAGACCTACACCGTTTTGATTAAGTACGGCTTGTCTTTTTTTCCCCTCATGATTCGGTCTCTCTTGGGTTTGGTGTTTCTTTTTCATGTTTCTTGTTAAACAAAATAAACAGGCTTACATGAATTATGTGTAATCTCATACAGTCAGATCTCAATAACACTACCAGCTGGAGCAGTGGTTGGAGCAAGTAAAACTCGTTGGCCAAGATCAGAAACAATGGCGGTCCGCCGTCCAATACAGAGCGAGTCTGATCCACAGACAGAGTGAGCCGGGATACATCATTTACATTTCAATGGAGTCCACAGGCGTGCCATCAAGGCCTGCCATGGCCAACTCTCGAGAGGTTCAAAGCAAAGGAGAGATTTGCCTCCGGTTCTGAATCAGCTGGTACCACCACAACGACACGAGAACCACCCACGACTCAAAGATTCCAACTACCACCTACACCACCCCCACAAGGTTCCTGGATTCCATGCTTCATGTCATGGTAGTGCCACCCTACAAGGAAAGGAACACACGCAAAGCCGCATGCGCCGAGCATGGCTGCATCTGCATGCACGCGACTCACTGCTCCTTCCAGATCCTCCCGGTGACCCGCAGCTTGAGCTCCTTCCTGTCGCCTCCCGAGAAGAAGAGGGCCATGTTTCGCTGGATGATGAGCCCGTCGTAGCTGTCCCTGACCTTCCGGTGGCTGTCTCTGATGCTCCGAGGCACGCCCTGCCATGTCATCTTGCGCCCGCTGCCCCCGACCTCCAGGCTGTAGCTGTAGTTCTTGGCCTCGGCGTCGTCGCCCATGAACCGGAGGAAGGCGATGTACACGGGCGCCATGCCCAGCTGGAAGGCCTCGAAGTGCAGGCAGAAGTACTGGCCGAAGCAGCTGAAAACCTGGAGGAAGAGTCTGTGATTAGCTACGGCACATACTCAGCTGCAATTGAAACGAAAACCAAAACGCAGGCTTCAAAAGGTGGGATAACGTCCCTTTTTAAAAAGAAAACAGTACTATAGCGCATATTCTATTTTGCCCAGAGAAGAAAAACGGTACGTAGAACTGATGATGGCAAGCAATCACTTTGGCCCTGTTTAGATCCACTACAAATTGCCATTACAATGATGGCAAGCAATCACTTTGGCCCTGTTTAGATCCACTACAAATTGCAATTATAACTAGTCACATCAACGTTGCGGCACATGCATGGAGCCCAGAGAAGAAAAACGGTACATAGAACTGATGATGGCAAGAGTGCATCTTTTTAGTAGTATGCTGATAAATGTGCACTTGTTTAGCGATCAGGAAAACTTGAACTCAATGCTAAGATGCAGATCAATCAAATCCACATATACGAAATTGTCCTAGGGCTTCAGGTCAATCAGAATACCATGGTTACAAAGCAAAGAATTGGCATCCTGGAGGCGTGCATTATGTATTAGTATGATTCTGCAGTAGAGATCGAAGAGCATTACCGTGAGCATCCAGGTAGCATTCTCAACTTCATGAGGATTTGACTTTACATAACGATGATTGAAGGTGCTTCCATTGTGCATGTCAACCTTATGGTCATCTTTCAAGTGATTTACTAGATATGGAATATCACCAGCAACCGTGCATTCAGATCCAGCATATGGACAAGTGTATGGTCTGTACTGACATTGTGATTCGTGTTTCAGCTTGCAATAATATGGGTATATGCCCAAGCACCCAAAGTTCTGGTACTTGCATGGAAGCTCTAGTGATGCAGCCACCTTTTCTAGAGCAAGACATCTTATGTTACCCAGTTCATGCCTGCATGTTGGACAGCGATTATGAACCCTTGGCTTGCATCCAGAACACAGAGTATGCCCGTTGGAGCACTGCACCAACACATCGAAAATAATGTTAAAGACAAGCATGCTAATTCAACTTGCTTTGTATAGGAGAATATGCAGTTATGTTCAGCATAATGAATCATAGCAAATGTTTAAGAGTCCCTCCAGAAAGAATTTGTGGTGTCATAGACAATGTAGAAAATCAAAAGAAAAAATTGCATGTCAGTGTGTGCATTCATACATTGACTTGCAATTGCTATCTGTAAAATTAGAACTCTATTCAAAATTCCAACATTCGGCATATTAAAAGGCTGGAATAAGAACAGTGAATGTAATTGAGATTCAGTATCAAGCAGCACCTGATGAATTGGAGGATACATTGCACTCAAACACACGGGGCATTCCAGTAGCTCACGCACGTTGCCATAGCTTGCCACATTTGGTTTTGGTGAATGCTGAATATGATCGCCAACAAGTTCAGTGACATCCAGCATTTCCTCATTCTTTGGAGGATCAATAACCTCAGCATGGCTATCATCAATATAAGTAACTGATGCCATGGGGAACCTCTAGGTCAAAAATCCTATTTCGAGGAAAATGGGAGCAACGGAAACATATCAGGCTTACAAGTTAGCAAGAAAAGATTTAAAAAACAGAGAGAAGCAATTTTTATCATCAGCAAAATCACTGAAGATATTAAAGAATAGCATATATTATAATTCAGAAAGAAAAAGAAAAAAACAGTGCCTTATCGAACAGCCTCATTTTTCTTTAGGATAATCAGATATATCCTTTTAAGGGCAATCATTAATTAATTGGACAAACTTGAAGAGTCTTGTATGAGTAAAGCCCTAAAGGCAGCAATAATATAGTTGGACCACACATAAAGGTTTTGTAAGAAAAATTTACATTTTCATTAATGAAATGAAATTCATGAGCAACCTTGCATGACGCTTTGGAGGTTTGACCCAATAAGACAATGTTTTGAAAGCAGGATTGCAGGAATTTCAAAAGAGACAGCTCAACCAGGAAATATTCACACACTTCAAATAGGACATAAGGACGCCTGTCATCTGCACAAGGCTTTTAAGTGAACATAAAACAATGAAAATATCTTGGGTTCCAGAGCATTTTTCAGGCTTTTTCGTTGCAGATTTATTGCTTCTTTTTTTTTTTTTTTTTTTTTTTTTGCATTGTACGTATTTTGCTGGCAAGTGAAGTTAAAGAAAAGACTACTAACAATGAATAGACAACACTGAGGTCGCAAAACAGCATCATTTCCCGAATATAGCAAAGAAGAAGAAAGTTTGTTTGCCAGTTGATCTAGAACCAATTCATTGACAGGAAGGAGTGGAAGGAACACAAGCCTGAGAAGAAAAACGATGTAAGGGGTGGAAATTTGTGCTGGAGGACTGGAGGAAAATGATGAAGTGGTAGAACATGATTACTATATGAAATGGAAAAAGGGGTGCCAAACTGACACTCCCATCAACCTCCACCGCACCTTGTGTTGCTCCAAAAGCAGTAGGCCGGCAGCTACTTATTACATGAAGCTCATTTCCTCATTGCATAAGGAATTGCCAGCAACATGCAGGACTCTAATAATTGCCATTTGACAGAACCCATGATTTTTTTCCCAGTGGGGATACCGAAACAGTGGGCAACGGAAATTATGGCAACGTGGTGCCAGAAAGATACAGGCATCATAACTCAAATCACAAATGAGCACACCATGACTACTCCGAATAGAACACACCTTAGAAAGAAGTCTTCTTTGTTAAGCAAGGGACCCTGAGCCTACAGAAGTCCATAAAATTGTAGGGACATGAAAATGACGATCTAGTATGATCAAACAAAATGGCGAGCTTAAATGACTTCTAAAGAAAAGAAAGGAGAAGGAAAAACTCCAACGACCAATGTACTCCGTAATCTTTTAGAACTAGACAGTGCCACGAGCATAAGTAGTCATAGTCTTAAAACTGGAAAAGAATAAGATAGCAAGCATCCCATGTGACCGCCCAAACAATGTGACGGGTTAATCAACAATAGGTTACGCTGCATTTAGCTAACCAACAATACACACACCACATCGAGAGAGAGGAAAAAAAAGTTTGAACCAAGAGAAACCCAGCATCTCGACACATAACCAGGCAACACTGCGAATCTGCGATCATTCCAGAGCCGCAAAATTCCTCCAGACAGACAGAACCCTAATCCACAACCACCGCGCGCGCTCTAAGCGCCTGCGCTCCTGATCTCGCACTCACGTTTGAACAAGAACGGACCAGAATCGCAGGAGCATTGCAAAGCCCAAGGATTTCTCTTTCCTCGGGAGGAAGCAACAAAACTGAACAGGCGAGGACAATGCGCACCTCAGAGGGGAGCCGCGATCGAAGCGGGATGCCAGGGCGGAGGAATCGATCGATCTCCGGCCGGCGGATGGGCTTTGGCGTGATGTGATGCCACTGTGGCTGTGGGGAAGGGAGGAGAAGGGCTCGAGAGAGGAGGAGGAGGAGGCAATGGCGTTCGAATTAAAGCATCTCTTTCTCTCTCTCTTCCCCGAGCAAGGGTGTCTTCTTCTTTTACCCTCCTCGGGGTTTGGAATTAGGGGTTTAATTAAAATTAACGAACAAGCGTTTTAATTTTCTTTGTAAAAGGATAATTTTTCAGATGAATACTCCTACTAGCAGCAGTATAGTACTCCTACTCTTGAGAGTCGAAATAAAAAACTGGAAGTTCAGAGCTTTACTGGATAGCAGTAGTGGAGTACAGTACGTCTTTCCGAATGACCGTACTGAAAGTGGAAGTTCAGCTTTGGCAATTGTGAAGACAAAGTCAGCTTTAGCAGGGTGTGGCACATCCACATCCGCACTGGAAAAGCAAAGAACAACGGGAATTCGAATTACCCAATCGAGCATGCTGTTCCAAGAAAGAACAAACAACGGGAGCGGTTTGTATTGTTTCGGCGAGGGCAGAGATAACACGTGAACACGTAGTAAAATGTCTGACGGAGCAATGGTCCAGTAGCCTTACCGGCCGGCCTGAGAGTGGAGACAGCCGTTGCAACTTGTTTGAATTGATTGATACTGTCACCCCAAAGTTTTTCTCTATTAAACGACACAACTAACTAGATCGGATCCACCCTCCTTTCACCTCACTCGCAAGCGGTAAGAACTGTCAAGGAGAAATTACGGCGCACATTTACCAGCTTTGCTTTGGGGCACACCCTCACGGACCCCTCACGGCCTCACCTATCATAACAAGCAAAGGACAGGAGGGGCCTGTGCGCAGGATTGAGTAATTATTCATTTACGATGAACAGCAACTTACTATTATAGTAGTAATCGACATGGACTTGAATTGGCACTGTTTCAGGCAGGGGGAAATGTAGCCTCTGTCCCAAGGATCAACAACGAATTCCACAACTTCTTCATGGTCATATCACTAGGGCGCCCTACATATCACGCATATTGACGTGTATACACAGGGATGAAGATGAACAGAACTTCACTGTAAATCTCAGCAGTACCTGAGTTCTTGCTTCAATAGCCAGCAACACAGCGGGACAAGTTAACAAGAGCAGAACTAGACCTCGTAGGGTAAAAGCGGATGGTCCCCATCCTGTCCTCCGGTTCAAATAACGCCATCCAACTCGCAAGACATAAAACATAGCCAATCAATAACCTGAGCGGCCGATCCAAAAACTGGGGAAAGTTTTACCAATGCCATTGCCAATCAAACATCAGTGAGTTACAACAGACAGCAGACAACCATCTGAGTTTACCAAACGCTAGGGACCTAGGATGATACAGATATTGAGATACAAGAACACGGGAGCTTATTGCTATGCTAGTGTACATGTGGTTCTACTTTTCTCCAACTTCGAACCAGAAGAAAACAGAACTGCGGGAATAGATAGCCCGCACATGCTGCAGAGCGAGGGTTCCATTCGTCCTGACAGCCTTCGCACCCCCTTCAATCCGGGTGCGAACAACAGTTACACCATGCCCTTGCTCCTTGCAGGATGTGAATGAATTGTACTCTATTGCTGTGCTGATTATTGGGAAAGACAGATAGTCCAGAGGGTTTTGCTCACACTGCAGCAAACACTCCTGGATGGTCAATCTACCGCTTCGATGAAGCAAGCAGCATCCGAGTTCTGCTCTAATAGTCAAATTTGCAATCTTGCATGTTGATAGGAACTCCAGTGCACTGTTTGACAGACCAATCAAAAGAAACCTAGGTAAGACTGAGATACTATTAATAAAAACAGCAAGATAAACAGAACCATATACCAGTTTGCAAGCTCACTATTTTCTGAAGTAGACAGAACTTACAGTACCACCTTCAATTCGATGGAAAAGACAATAGGTCAACAAATTGTATCCTCTCAACTATCAGGCAGACATAATAAACTACTATGGATCCAATATAGTTGAATTAATAACCTCAAGTCAAAGTCAACCATACAGCACGCACAAAAAAGGGGGCATACCCAGAGGCCAGAGCTAAAAGGTTTTTTTTTTTCCCCAGGAGATATGCACACCACTATATTAAGAAGAAAAGGGATGCAAGAATCCTTACAAAACTCACACATCAAAGATTCTAGATACACAGATGCACCTGTTACAAAAGAAAAAGAAACGACCATGACCAGCACTAGGCCTCAGTTGCCTACCAGCTGTAGAGGTAAGAAATACCTCTTGCTCCAGCTATTTCCCACAGGGTACAACTCCTCAATAGCGAGTAATAAGCCCTAGCTAAACTTGGCAATGCACCATCAAACACTAAAAGCTACTCCCTACATCCCAAATTAAGACGTTTTGGCTTTTCTGGACACATTAGCTTTTGCTATGACTAGATACATATTAAAAACAATGTACCTAGAAAAGCCAAAATGTCTTACAATTTGGGATGGAGGGAGTACGCAAGGTCAGGTTTAGGGAAAGCATACAACAATAAACCATGACATATTTCACTTTACACTACTGCTGCACCACATGAATCAAGAATACATAGATTCAGCTACGTTATACTGATCAGTGTGTCACTTAACATAAATAGACCTAGCCAACATGCTGCTGAGACAAGTCTACATGAAGCCTCATAATCATTGCATTTTTTAAGGTGTACTCAAGATGAAGCCTCACAACAATTAACAGTAAGTTAAAAAACACGACAGTAATCAATCTTGTAAAAAATGGGACACCATAATTCCATTATGAAATGATCAGGAAGCAACTGCAGCAGACAAGAAAAATAGCCACAGAAGGGAAGGAGCTTACTTGTCGAAGCCACGCGAGCAGGTTAATACAGTGTCATCGGGAAGATTGCCCCCGCCAATCTGATGTGAGTTAAATGGGTTCACAGTTGCACCAACAAAAGCACAAATGATGGCACCGAGTGCAGGAAACATTCATCAGATCAAATCTCTGTTGACATCTTCAGGACTCATGGACATGGAAGGCAAAACTTACAATGCAAATAGGCTTCTTTATTTGGATGTTACATGCAACATGGGAACCACCAGCCGTAATAAGAATGGTGTCACCAGGCCTTCAACAAGGTACATGGAGATCAGCCATAACATCCACTGTTCACGATGAGACCTAGGGAGACAGAGAGTGATAGAAATTGACCTAGCAGCAGAAATGGCGGCCTCGAGATTTGGATAAACTCCAGGCTCCATCACATCTCTGATTGGCCTCTCAACACGCAGCCATAGCCGAGGGTGGCATGCAAGGAAGCGCCATCTGTGGCAAACGAGGGCGGTGTTATACCTATCTGCAGATTCAACAATGAAATTGCTAAAACCAGCTCATTTTAAAGCACATCAGCAGTACATGTTAAAGCATACCATCAAAGACAATTCAAATTTCAAACATGTCACATCCAGGCAACTCTTACCACGGTTGGAAACAATTCCAGACATAGAAAACTTCCATATATTAGTAAACTAGCAATTGTAAATTGCTTTGAAACATCATCTACACTAAAGCTAAAGCTACATTTGACATGAACTTAAAAAGTACAACAGCTTGTGGTAATGGCAAGAGGAAATAGTTATATATGATACAAATTACAAAAGAACCAAGTCTATTCCAACAAAACTACACAATTACACAATAAGCCATGTGAACAGTTATTGTCACCTACACCTACTCATCTACATATTTTACCCAAAACGGGAGCACGATTGCATAACAGCCCCCAACTGAAGGCATGATACAGCATCAGCACATCTACGAGACTTCCGCAATCCAACACACCCAAGAAGTATCAAACCAGTACCGAATTAAACAGATCTTCCCAGCACCCAATCTTGTGCGCGCAAAAAAAAAAAAAAAAAAAAAAAAAAAAAAAAAAAAAAAAAAAACAGGTCAACCCATTCCTCTTTAGCTCCGCCCCGATTACTCAAACAATTAGGGGAGCTAGTTGGAACCCCCACGGTTAAAGGTTCCCCATTCGAGTGGTTCTCCTACGAAGGCGTGGACGTTGAGGCATAGGATTAGGAGTGAATCGAACCTGGGATTGGGCTAAGGAAGCTGAAGATGTGCATGAGGCAGCCGTCGTCCAGGCTGTTCACGGGCGAGATCAGCTCCTCCACCACCGGCGCCAAGGCGTGGCGACGGCGCTTTGCCATCCCCTTGCCGGCTTGCCCCCGCGGCCCCGGCCTCTCTCCCCTCCGGGAACGGTAGTGGTAGGTCGGCGACGGCGAGAGCACGGGATATCCTCCCCAACGAGCCCCCTGATTTTTACCCCCTTCTGGTGGGCCCTGCCTGTCAGAGGTAACCGCTTCGGCGTTGCGACGTCGCCACGTCGGCACGCGACGATGCATTTGCAAAGTCCACGGTGCGAGCGTGTCTTCGGCTCTTTTTTGTCGACCCATTACTAGACCTATTGAGCCTGGCCCAGAATCTTAATTGGCCCATACATTGCACGTAAGTAAGCCGAGGCCCATGATGAATATTTGAAAAGATAGAAGGCCCATGCCAAAATGAAGCTTTTTGTCTTCTATTTTTTTTTTTCTTGTCGTCTTCATGTGTCACCGAGACGCGGCGCCGACGATGTGGCTGGTGTATTGTCTCCTTGGTAATTCAGATATTGAAAAAGTAAGTGAGAAAGTTTATCTGGTGTTCTCAGATAAAAAATGAGAAAAGGCAGATGAGAAAGGTTTGTATATTATCTGATGCTGCTTTATGTTTTTAACTTGTCCATTTATTTACTCCTCTCTCAAAAAAAAAAAAAAAAGATGCCTGTGTGCATTGCAAGGCTCTAACACCTGTCCTGCAGTATATATGTAATCGTCTATATATATACTATATGCATTTGTGCCATTGCGCTACGTGCATTCATCTTTATGCAGCTTTGTTAAAGCGTTGGGCAAAAGTACATATTAAAACTGCAGGTAGCACATTAAATTCGTTGAAGCATGCTGCTGCTGCTAATGTGCTCTGAACCCATGCCCGTATCTGGGAAAACTTAATGCGTAAGGAAGAGGGTAGTTCATGTTCCTTCACCATGGCATGCAAGAACCGTGACCGTCTTCTTGGAACGCCGGCGAGACGTTAGTTTATGCATGTGCGTTACCAATCGTACGTGATGAGTTGTTTGAAGACACTGACTTTCAGATGACATAATAAATAAACAAGGAAATATAAAATAAAGTCGCAAGCAGAAATGCTTTATGATCTGTACCACGCAGTTTCACTCTGAATCCTTCCGATCCAATGCAACTTTGTTGCAATGCTCTCATCTTCTCTGTTATATATAAATCCATTTTTCTGCGCCATCAGCATCGCCGCTCAGGGATCAGATCAGACGGCATGTCCACCGTCGCCGTCCCGAGCCCTCCGCCGACCGCCTCCGAGGACGCCGAGAGCCTGAGGAACGCGCTCCAAGGCAATCCTAGCTACTAGCTTATTCTCCTGTGATCTTCCGATCCGATCCGATATGCTAGCCAGAGCCATGAACACTGATGAATCCATTCAGCGTAGTATAGCTTACGTTACCTAAATTTCTTGACAGTTTCAGTACCAAATCTCTGTTGACGCGCATGCACTAGTGCAGGATGGCGGGCGGACAAGGGCGCTCTGATCGGGGTGCTGTGCCGGCGCACGGCGGCGCAGCGGGCGGCGATCCGGCGCGCCTACGCCTTCCTCTACCGGGAGCCTCTCCTCAACTGCTTCCGCTACAAGCTCTCCCGCCACTGCATCCTCTCCGTCGATTTCTGGGTAGGTAGTACTATAGTACCTCTTGCGAATCTGCGATCGATGCTCTGTTGCTTGTCTCGTCGTACTCTGAACTTGCGATGCGTTTTCTCTTTTTTCCTCCATTGATTTCCTTTTGCTCATTCAGAAAGCGATGATCCTGTGGACGATGGATCCGGCTGAACGGGACGCGAACCTGGTGCACGAGGCGGTGAAGAAGACGAAGAAGAACGAGATGAGCTACGTGTCGGTGCTGGTGGAGGTGTCGTGCGCTTCCACCCCAGACCACCTCATGGCCGTCAGGAAGATCTACCGCAAGCTCTTCAGCTGCTCCGTCGAGGAAGACGTCGCGTCGTCGTCTCCTGCACTCCAAGAGCCTCTCAAGAAGGTAGGAGTACCTAGTGTGGAAATGTGGAATGATCTTTTCAGTCCAAGCTCTCGTCTCTTTTCGCTGCAATGCCGGACGGACATGTTCAGACTTACTAATTCAGAAGGGTCGATCTCTGCTCCTGTGCTGCACCTGCACTACAGCTGTTGCTCGGTCTTGTGAGCTCGTACCGCTACGCCGGCGAGCACGTCGACATGGACGTGGCGAAGCTGGAGGCGGCTCAGCTGTCAGAAGCCATCAGAGAGAAGCGCCTGCAGGGGGACGAGGTTGCCCGGATCATCACCACCCGTAGCAAGCCTCAGCTCAGAGCCACGTTCCAGCAGTACAAGGACAACCGAGGAACGGACATCGTCGAGGTACGCACATTGCAGGCGTTCTCGTTGTGCATATGCCTTCATCTCATCTGTTCGTCAGTCATGTACAGACGTACTGTACTGGTGTTCGTGACTTCATGGTCTTCCATTCAGGATATCGGCAACAGCCAATGCAGCGGCGGCGGCAAGCAGCTCGCCGAGATGCTAAGGAGCGTCGTCTTGTGCTTATCATCGCCGGAGAAGCACTTTGCAGAGGTAGGCCGTCATAGAAGCAGAGTGCGGCTCGCCGACGTGGCAAACAGACCACGACCGTCGAGATGGCTCACTATGTGCGTGTTGTTGATGCACAGGTCATCAGGCACTCGATCCTGGGATTGGGGACGTACGAGGACATGCTCACGAGGGTGATCGTGTCACGGGCGGAGATCGACATGGAGCAGATCAAGGGGGAATACAAGGCGAAGTACGGGTGCGCCGTGAGCGTCGACGTCGCCGGCGACACCTCTTTCGGATACAGGGACATGTTGCTGGCCTTGTTAGGTGTTCAGTAGTGATCACCCATGTGTGCATCCTCTTGGTGTTTCAGAGATCCAGAGGTTTGTAGCGCAAGTGTGCTATGTTTCTTAAAAAAAGGTGTATTTATGGAGATAAACATTGCTTTTACAAAAAACAATAACATCTTAGGCTCCCTCCATATAGAAAAAGAAAATCGTTTTGAGCAAGGTTTGAGTCAAACCTTGAGAATATAAATCATAAATAACTTTCAAGTTGTTGAGTTTGAAAATATGAAAATTATATGAATAGATTTGTCTTGAAAATACTTTCATAAAAGTATACATATTTCACTTTTTGATAAATATTTTTATACAGAAAAAGTCAAATTTATGTTTTGGAGACCGTGTCGCCATCCAAAACGACTTCATTTTCCTATACGGAGGGAGTGAGAGTATAATATATCTGGTTTCACCGAGTCAAATTTTTTATAATCTAATTAATATATTAGTCTATTTGGTTTGGAACTTTACATTCTACGACCTTTCAAAATTCACATGTAAGACTATCTCAAATTTAAAGAACGAGGTATGTAACTTGATTTTATACATCACTATGCTATGTTTTTATTTTTTTAACTTATAACACGTTCTTCAACTCGCTTTCCTACATAGAGATGCAACACATATATCTCTCTCGTATGACCAACAATAATTTATAAATATAATTCATATATAACCATACTAGCTTAATTAATACATTCTAAATTATGACTATCAAAATAAATCCAATTCTAAAAATATAAATGGAGCCTTAGGTTTAACTAAATTCATCAAAAATAGTGTCAACTTATGTCTCCCGATAGATTTGTAATATGAAAATCTTAAATTAATCTAATAACATGTATCTTGATAAAACACTGACAAATATGCCCGTGCGTTGTAACACGAGAGAAAAATTATCACACACGTACCAAGACATATTCTTCTAAACCGATTTGGACCACCTTACTTACAATTTTGGTTGCTGGAATGTTGACCTTATCAAATGACGTGTTCTTGATATTTAATGAAACTATTAGTTTTTTAGTTAAAAGACATGACTATTTATAGCGTGAACTGTATTGAAATTTGAAGAGATTTTCTTAGATTTTTCTTACCATCATCGATGTTGCTGTTTCGGTCATTATTTTAGCAGATGATTTCTTGAACATATGCTTGTGCTGATGACGTGTTTTTTATAAGAGGAAATTTATAATGGTGGAGAATGACTTATACATATATTTTTGCCGTACATGCTCTCGATGAATACATGCCTGATTTTGTCTTGCATCTCGATTGGAGCGTGTTTTACAGTGTGATGATGATGATTCGACAAGCTTGATCTATTGACTTAAGTAAAAAGACTACAAGAACACCCTTTTAGGATGAAGATAGAGGTCTCGTCGCACGTCATTGGTTAAAGGAAACTAAAACCATAATACTTCTTTTACCCTTTTAGGATGGAGATGGAGAGGGAGGTCGACGGGGATCGGGGAGGGAAGGTGGATGACAGATGGTGAGGATCAGAACAGAGCGGCATTAATACCTAAAACAAACAACCTAAAATCTATTCTAATAGTGTGTGACATGTCGGGTTATGATGTCATTCTCTCTCTTGTTCTCTATGGCAGCAAACAGTGCGGGTAGGGCAGGGCCGTCGTGTCGGCGAGCAATGGTAGCTGAGGAATGCTCACCGCGCATGCATCGAGAACCGTGCCTACGCCTTGAGGTCCTTTGTGGGTGTGCCGGTGATCCACCGTTGGGAGGGCATGTGGGGCAGACGATGCGGCGCACGTGAAGAGAAAAATAGGTAATTAACTTTTGGCCCAACAACAATAGATCTTGCTAGGGCGTGATGCATCCCTCCAAAATTTATTACCAATGTTTGAGTCAATTTATATGACTTTAAGAGTATCTCCAAAGAGTCTATCTAATTAAAATTTAGTCTCCTAGATCATCATTTATATAAGAATCGCTTTTCATATCTTATTATTGTTCCACAACTTTTCAATAGATTCTACATGCTCTAGAGGATCATTTTAGCGAGAAATTCAAAATAAAAGATGGCTATTTCCAGATAACCAACGTACGTTGAAGAGTGTACCAAAATCTTTATTTCTTAACCATTAGGAAGGATCTAGTCTATTGCTCCGTGTTTGGTTCGGTAAATCAACAAATGCAAACGTATAGGGAATGAAAAATAGAGCTAACGTAAACAATGCAAGCCAATACTTATTTTGTTTGGTTTGGACTCCGTAACCGTAACAACAACAATAACAACAACGCGCTGAGTGGGCCAACGCCGTATCTCTCTCCACTAACGCCATGGGTGCGCACCTTTGCTAGAGCAAGCTAGTCTCCATCGAACTGATGTCGTCCCACCTTGTCTAGATCGGAAGGGAAGCTTCCTGAAGAAACTACAGCGCTGAGAGGAGCCTCCACTAACGCCATGGATGAGCAACACTGGAGCAAGTAGTCGCCGGCGGCTTGAACGGACGACGTTCTCTTGCGGCCGAGCAAGCAGAGGCCAAGCGCCTAAGCGGGTCGAGCGGCCCAGATGAGGATAGATTTTTACTTTTCTTTTTCGGTAAATCTATACATTGCCTAGGCAAAATTTATTGCTTTGTCACCCGAATTTGATGCCGTCAGATGCAACCCTCTTTTCATCTTTGCCATCCATTTGCTTTTGCTATTGTAGTCTATCTGTCTATGTACCTACCCGTGCGAAGAAGCAGCAACATTGGCGCAAAAGCAGCATGCATGCATGGGCCAACTAGGTGTCCGTGTAGAAATTTGTCTTTTTTATTGTTTAGGTTTCAAGTAAGTTGTTAATTAGAGTCAAAACTGTTTTATTAGTGTTTATAATATGCATCTATTGTTAATCTATTTCTTGTTCATTTGAAGTGTTCTTTCCTATTACATTATGTCAATGTATTTTTTTACATTATAATTGGAGGTGTAAATTTGCTTGTATTAATGGTGTAAATTTGGTTTGTTTTGATTGCTCTGAATTCTGTAATTTGTTTGTCTTTTTGCTATCAACCTGAATTTCTTCCAATTTGCTTTTCATATAACAAATTTGGCATTTGGCTCTTTTTAATTTCTTATATTAATAGTGTAAATTTGGTCTCTTTGATTGCTGACTATCTGAATTCTATAGTCTTTTTTACTATCAATTTGAATTTCCTGCAATTTGCTTTTCATAGAACAAATTTGACATTTTGCTTTTTTAAAATTATCTTTGATATGTTTGTCTTTTTTGGTATTAGATTTTTAGGTGTTGGAGGGTTTTTTGTCACTCTATTTCTAATGCTTTACAAATTTGGGTGTTACCTGGATGACGTGATCACGTGAGGTCTTAAAACACCTGTGTAACCAATAGACACATCCTTGTTTTTTTTTTATTATACGGAAGCTGCTTTTCAATTGTGTTGAGACAGCAACGTTATCGACTTTGTACAATCCCATACCAGATAACGCGTGGGCCGAAAAAACAAGAAGCAACGACATTTGTCACCGTCGTAATCTAGTTGCGTTACATTTAGCTGGACTTATGATTAGTTAAAACTAGTGATTAGCTGGACTAATAGTTAGTTGACTAGCAATTAGTTTATTCAAGTTTGGATCCAAAGACTAACAAGTTTTACTATACCTAGAACTAGCTGTTAGCAGTTAGATTTTATGGACTAGTAAACTAACAACTAATTGAGGTTTGAACTAACTAGTTCATCTGTTTAGATTGTTGAGGACTAAATTTTAGCTACTAGCTGTTAATCCATGGATCCGCCCTTACACTCACCAAATGCTATCGTGCGAGCAAATGTTTTGGTCTGATCGACTCAACAGTCAGCCCGACAGCACGAGCTAGCCGCCGCCTATTCAAACAGTTCCGAATCAAACCAGCGGTGCCACGTCCACACGTGACGCGTGGGCCCTCCCTGTCATACAGTTGGAATAACCTCACGAGTCACGAAATCTTACGGGCTCCCGCTCTCGATTTCGAAACACTCGCCACTCTTCCCCTCCCATTCCCCAATCCCCCCGCCCAAACCCAAACCCCTCCTCCGCTCGCCGGCGTCCGCCAGCGACGAGATGGCTCCGCCGTTCGTGTTCCCTTCGAGCCTACAGGATCTGGAGCGGGACACCGACGGCGACGGCGACGAGGAGCCCTCGCTCCGGCCGCAGAATCCCGTTGCCGTCGCCACCCTCCGCGCCGCCGACCTCGAGGAGTTCGTCAAGGGTATGTGCCGCCATCTCCCAGCCGCCGCTGGGTTTGTTGTTTGGTAGGGTTGTACCAGTCGTTAAGAGCTACTAGTTTTGGATTCAGATTTTGATCATCGCGTGCTTCAAAATTCCACTGGAATAGGGTTTTGTTGGTCAGTAATACTAGTCGGAGCTTCTGATTTGGATGTAGCTGGCAACCTGGCATCTCTTTTTTCTCAAACAATTTGGTGCGTGCTTGTAAATAATTGAGTCCGAAGACTAATGTTTCGGAGTCACTTCACAGAAGCCTTTGAGCTTGCTTGCAACCAATTTTGAAACCGGTGGTCTTGCTGTTGCTTTAGCATCTCACCGCATGAAACATGCGTTGTATTAACAAACTTGATCTGATTTCAGAAAAGGTGGGTGCGAGCAGCTAACAAAAGCTATTATTAGTTTTGTCTCAGCGGCCCTTACATAACCTTGCTATCTTGATTATTCATTAATCTCTGTTCTCCATCGCCATCTCTGTAATATTACCGGTTGCTTGATGGGAATAGACCTTCCCCCTTAATTTCAATGCTATAGTCTTACTTTTAACAATATTGGCTGCTCTAACCTGTGGCAACGTGCAATTAGAAATTTATTATAGAAAAATTATAGAGATCTAGCTAGCTTTGGTGCTTTTTTTGAATGAAATAATCTTGTTAAGTGGACTGACTATTTTTCTTATTCTGATTCAAACTGAAGGTGCATCATTTGACCTTTCTGACAAGGAGCTCTTCTGCATTGAGGAACAGGAGGTGTTCGATGCCATCTATTCTATTGTGCGTGATTTCAATTGCCTGCCCCCAGCCCTTAAGTTTAACGTCATCGAGACCTTGCGCTCCAACCTCAGTGTCCTCCTGCCCAACATAGACTCACTATACCGGGCATCAATGTCATCCCCTTCTGATGCTACCCCAATCACTGATCGCATCGCCTCACACCGCAATGCCCTCAAGATCTACTCTTTCTTTCTCATTTCCATTGTTCTCACCGCAGAATCTGCTGCTGAAAGCTGCAAAGGGGCTAAGGTGATTTTTGTGCAGAAGATACAATTATTCAGGTTATTTATGCTCTGGTTCACTTGTTCTTAGTTGAATTTATTTTTTTCATGATAATTTAGGTGACAGTGCATGGTCGAAAGAAGAATCATGTATATGCTTGGAACTGGGAAGCACAAAGAGGCAGGATCTTGAGTCTAGTCGCTAATTCTCTTGAAGCAGACCTCTCGCTACTTTTTGGTCCTGGAGGAACTGATGAAAGATATCTCTCTTTTGTTTCAAAGTAAGTTCTGGAAACTGACTACAGTACTTTCCAGTATCCCACTTTTTGCAATGACATCACTTTCATAATATGTAGGTGTACTTTTGTCCTCTGTGAAAATCAAAATGTGTTAAAAGATGAGGATACAAGAAATGGCCTGTGCCGGATAATTGGAGCAATTGCCACAAAGCATCAGAGAATTTCTCAAATCAGTGCATCTGTCTCACATCTGATCCACAAATTTGATTTTACTGTTCCTCATCTTGCAGAAGCAGTTGCTTCCGCGGAGAAAAAATTTGGTGATGGAAGCCTTGCAATTTCCCTGGTTAGGGAAATAGGCCGGGCTGACCCAAAAGAATATGCTAGAGATAGTGTTGGTGCTGACAATGTTGGGAGATTCCTCGTAGAACTTGCAGACCGTTTGCCAAAGCTTATGTCAACCAACATCGGTGTTCTGATACCTCACTTTGGTGGTGAGTCATATAAGATCAGAAATGCTCTTGTTGGAGTTTTGGGAAAGCTGGTTGCAAAGGCTTTCAAGGATGTTGAGGGTGATAGCAATGCTCGACTTCGAAGTAAGCAGGCTATGCTAGAGATTTTGATTGAGCGCTGTAGGGATGTGTCAGCTTACACAAGGAGTCGTGTGCTTCAGGTCTGGTCTGAGCTTTGTGAAGAAAATTGTATCTCAATTGGCCTGTGGAATGAAGTGGCTTCAGTTGCTTCAGGGAGACTGGAGGACAAAAGTGCTATTGTGAGAAAATCAGCACTACAGCTTCTCATCACAATGCTACAATACAACCCTTTTGGGCCTCAGTTAAGGACTGCAACCTTTGAGGCAACTCTAGAAAAATACAAGGAAAAATTACAAGGAATGGAGCCTTCAAATCCAGACAAAGATGAGGTTGCAAACGATAGTTCGCCTGGTGAAGTGATCATGGGGCAAGATGAAAGTGTCAGTGACAGCTGTTTAGCATCAAGTCAGGATCAGAATGATCGTGATGCTACGATTGTGGATATAACAAACTTGGAACAAATAAGAGCTTTAGTTGCATCACTTGAAGCTGGACTGCGGTTTTCAAAGTGTATAACTTCGTTAATGCCAATTCTTGTTCAGTTGTTGGCATCATCTTCAGCTACTGATGTTGAGAACACCATCCTTTTACTGATGAGATGCAGACAATTTCAGATCGAAGGGTCAGAAGCAGCACTTAGGAAAATGTTACCTCTGGTAATATCTGAAAAACTCTGTCTGGTTTTCGTGCTTGTTATGTATTTGTTAATATTCCTTGATCCTTTTATTTTTTCAGGTGTTTTCTCAGGATAAATCAATATATGAAGCAGTGGAGAGTGCATTTATTACTTTATACACAAGGAAAAGCCCAACAGAAACAGCAAAAAGTTTGTTAGACCTTGCCATCGATTGCAACATTGGTGACCTTGCTGCTCTCGAGAGCTTAGTTAGTTCCTTAGTTTTAAAAGCAGAAATTTCATCCAGCACGGTGTGCCCTTCTTTCCCTAGCAAATTTCCTTTTGCTACCACTTTGAGTATGATTATTGTTGGTTCCAGCTAAAGTAACTGAGCAGTTCCGTGATTAAACTATAATTTGTAGTAAAGATAAAAAATGTGGCAACATATTGAAACTGACTGGTCAAACTGGATCTATTAAGATGCTTGCTTCTTCAAGATTCAAAATTTTCACCTCTATAAATATGGAATTTGAATTACAGAAGGATTCGTAATTTTCTGTGTCTACTGATCTGTTGCTTTTCTTTCTTCGATTACTGTAGTCATTTATAGCTTAGCTTCCCAAATATAAACATATTTTTGGATTCGATTACTTCAGTGATATCTCATGTTGCTTCTGAGGATATTTTCTATGACATGTTGCTTCTTCCAGGTATCAGCACTGTGGGACTATTTTTGCTTTAACATAAACGGAGTGAGACCAGTCCAAAGCCGTGGAGCTCTATCCATTCTTTGTATGGCTGCAAAGTCATCTCCCAGCATTTTGGGCACTCACTTGCAAGATATTATTGACATCGGGTTTGGACGTTGGGCTAAGGAAGAGCCTCTGCTTGCTAGAACTGCATGTCTTGCTTTGCAGAAGTTATCAGAGGAAGACAAGGGCAAGCTGATAAATACTAATAGTAGAGTATTTGCTGCATTGCAAGGTTTGGTAACAAGCTTCTCGATTCCTGAGAAAATATGGTATGGAGCTGTAGATAAAGCTATAAGCGCCATCTATGCCCTACACCCTGCACCTGAAATTTTTGCTACCGAGACTGCAAAGAAGTCCCTCAATTCTGTATTCAGTGTTTTAGGAACTGAGGATGTGTCAAATGGAGATGAAACTCAGAATGATACCTCTCTGTCATCAGTATCACCTTCAAAGCTGGGTAGATTTCTCTTTGTTATTAGCCATATAGCACTAAATCATTTGGTGTACATTGAGAATTCCGTTAGGAAAATTCAGAAACAGAAACGGGGGAATGAAAAATCACAGCCCACCACTGAGGATCTCCAGTCTGATGTGTCTAAAAGTTCAGAGGTAATTCTTGGCTTGACTGCTAAATCTCTGTCCTTTCTGAACCTGTCACTTTTCACTTGTCAATTGTCATTGTTTCTGTTTGAGTTTAAGTTGTACTTTATTGTGTAACAGGCAGAAGGCATAAATGCTGAACTGGGACTTGGTGCTACCGTAGATATTGCAATTGATTCCCTTGCTGAAAGAGCAGAAAAGGAAATTGTTTGCTGTTCTTCTGAAAAGAATCTCATAGGACATTGTGGACCATTTCTCTCAAAACTCTGCAGGAATCTTACATTGCTGCAAAAGGTTTATAGTCTACTGGGCTTGCTGTATTTCATTTAAACATTTTTTCTTGTTACTATCTACACTTACTAATTTCTTCTCTTTTGAATCTAGTTTCCAGACCTACAAGCTTCTGCCACACTTGCTCTTTGCAAGCTAATGATCATCGATGCAGAGTTCTGGTAAGTATTTTCATTTTTGCATGGCTCTAGTTGTTCATTATTGTGGACCAATGAGCAATTCATGAAAGCATTTCCCTCACATTAAATACTCAACTTTCAGCGAAGCAAATCTTCAAATCTTGTTTACTGTTGCTGAAGGTGCACCTTCTGAAATTGTCCGATCAAATTGCACTATAGCCCTTGGCGATCTAGCAGTTCGCTTTCCAAACCTCTTAGAACCTTGGACAGAATATATATATGCCCGGTTACGTGACCCTTCAGTGTCTGTGAGGAAGAATGCTGTGCTGGTCATTTCTCATCTTATATTGAATGATATGATGAAGGTCTCTCTCTCTCTCTCTCTCTCTCTATCCCCTATCACCACTACCATTCTGTTACTTTTCAGTCACTTTGAAAATCTTTTGTAGGTTAAAGGTCATATATATGAAATGGCTGTAAGAATAGAAGATGAAGATGAGAGGATATCAAGCCTGGCAAAACTCTTCTTTCATGAGTTGTCAAAGAAAGGTATGGAAACATGTGTCAGAAACATTCGTTGACTAACTTGAATACTAGAGTTTCACTTCTATCTAACAAATCTCCTTTCTTATTGGTGGCCTTTGAAGGAAGCAACCCAATATATAATCTTCTTCCGGATATCTTGGGTAGACTGTGCAATCAACACCTCAAAGAAGAAACATTTTGCAATATTATGCAGTTCTTAATTAACTCAATTAAGAAGGTATAATGTATTAATGCTTGACTTCGTTTGCACGCTGTTAGCATACTCCACATTTCTTGTTAGTAACTATATACTGTTGCAATTGTGATCCCAGGACAAACAAATGGAAGCTCTTGTGGATAAGCTGTGCAATAGGTTTGCTGGAGTAAATGGTACATTGATTATGCCTTCAATAGGATAAATAGTTGCCCATCTATTTGCTAGTACTTGTCACATTTGACCAGCATGCATACTAATGAAGTCATGCTTTGCATAAAGTTGGTTTAATACCTCGCTAAGTGGGTGCTCACACTTATGTTAATATGGTACTTTGGGAAAGTGCCTGCCTCAGTTGAGGAATTGGCATTTAATTGTGAACAAAAAGGTGGTAAGAGTAAGAAATTTGCAATAGCATAGGGGGGGAAACGTTACTGCATCATAAAAATAAAAAGGAGAGAATATTGCACATATCAGAAATAAGATGTGATCAAGTAGCTCTTTTTCGACACTCTTGCGCCTGTGATTGCTGTCTACAGTCAACATTTTAGCTATATTAGAAGTTAACACTATTTCTTTGTTTCAGTCATTTAAGTCTTTGTTTTCTCGAGAAATTGTGCTGTAAGACATGCATTTTAACTTTTCTCAGACGTCTGACTCTTTCTTTTCATGTGTTTCAGATGTCAGACTGTGGGAGTATATCTCCTATTGCCTTTCGCAGCTAACCTTCACTGAAAAAGGCCTGAAAAAACTCATCGATAATTTTAAGATGTTTGAGCATGCATTGTCTGAAGATTCTGTGATGAACCACTTCAGAAGCGTAATCTCAAAGGTTGGTAGCATAGCCTTGATGGTTGTGTAGGCTTCAGTTTGGCGTAATAAAGCATTACTAGATTTATGAACGATCCTTTTTTTTTCTCACTTATCTATGGTCATTCCACTAATCAGTGCAAGAAGTTTGCGAAGCCTGAGCTAAAAGTTTGCATTGAGGAATTTGAGGAGAAACTTAGCAAGGTTCATCAGGAAAAGAAAGAACAGGAGGAAACAACAAAAAATGCTGAGGCACACAAACAGAGAATTGACTCACTTGACGAATTTCTGGTTACTAAGGAAGTTAGTCAGAACAGTGGGAATTCTGCAGAAGGTAAGCAGACGAGTTTTCATTTCTTCCTGATCCTCCATATCCTCTATGCTATAATATAACTGTAAAAGGCGACTAATTTCCACCATTTGAGTATTCCATGTGGCACTATGTGATGATTATGAACAATTTTCTCGAAAATATTCTTCTATGGTTAAGGCCTACATAGCTCAATAGCTGTTTATGGTCTGTGCACTAGATGGTAGTATCACTGTTTCTCTTGAACAGATGGTCTGACCTGTCTATTTATGTGTCGGTGTCAGAAAATAGCGAGGTAGTTGATCCTTCGGTGGATAGCAGCACTGAACATAACAACATGCCAGAATGCAGTGGCAATACTAATACGGATAATTCTCAGACATCAGCCCCATTGACAGAATCAGAAGGTGGCAGTGAAGAGATTCAATCGACACATCGCAAAGGTGACTCATGATTCCTGCTTTGATATCCACACAACACGAACACTAATTTTCTTAAGGAACTCATCTTTCATGCATCATGCAGGCGTGTCACGGTTAAGGGCAAAGAAAACCAGAGATCTCGTTGCAGATTCTTCGGTGGACAGCGGCACCGAATATAAGGAGAACACGCCAGAACATAGTGCAAATACTAGTACAGAGAATTCTCAGACACCAGTCCCATTTACAGGATCAGAAGGTGGCGGTGAAGAGATTCAATCCACACATACTATTCGCAAAGGTGACTCATGATTCCAGATTTGAGGTCTATCCACACAGCACAAACACATCCAGTTTCTTAAGGAACGTCTTTCATGTTTTGTGCAGGCGTGCCGCGGTCAAGGGCAAAGAAAACCAGAGACCCCGTTGTAGAGGATTCAGCAGACAGTGCTTCAGTTAGACGCGCCACACACTCAACCAGAAGGTACGTGTACTTATCTTTCTGCCCACTAGTGCTGCTTCATTTTCACTCTTCGATGAGGGCCGCAGGCTATTGCTTTGTTCACACGGCATGCCGTTCTCTTCTACTACTAGTCACGATTGCTTTGCACCCATCACTTGGTGAACGAATGTCTTCTGACCAACTGTGCAGACAAGGAAGGTGATGGTGCAGCAGTGCTCCCACCAAGCGGCAACTCCATTTATAGCATGTCATTCAGTGACGATCTCGCCTTGAGATCCCAAAATTCTGGACCACAGTGGTGGGCTTGACGATTCCTTAACCTGGACGTCTGAATCCGACGGCAGGCTCTATCCCTTCAGCATGAATGATGTGTGTCGGTTTAATTTAGCTCTCTGAATCACTCCTTGTAAGGACCACTTATTTGGTTGTTGCAATAGCTCGGCTTTGAAGTGGATTGTCTACTAGTAGCACGGCATCCTTCCCAGGGATTCGATGTATGATCGGCTTGATATTTCAGTCCTGATGCTATGATATTTTCAACATGTTCTTATGAATCCAGGCCCGGCTCATCTCCAATCTTTCTGTATGATCACAAAATTCCACGTCTCCTGGTGTTTTGAGTCTCCAGACGGTAGCCGGCAGGCCGGTAGCAATAATGTATCTACGGCAAGTGCCGAAAACGATTGTGCAAATCCGTCTCCTGATCGAGACGACAATCGATCGTAGTGACTGCGGACTCGGAAGCCGGAACTGTTGTCAACATGGACCCGTCGTGACAGTCACCCCATCAGGATAGCTGGATTCTGGATTGGAAGACAGTCCAGGCAAGCAAAGCTGACGCCGGCTGGCTGGCCGGAGGAGAGCATCCACGGCCACGACCATCGCTCCCACCCACCCGCACGACTCGGCCTGCCGCCACGGCTACCGGCGACGGCGACCCCCGGGTGACCGTGTGCCGTGCTCCTCCCCCGCCGCACGTTGCCCCGGCTCGTCTGCTACCACTGGATTTCGTGTGGCAGTGCGGAATGATCTTTTGGTAGTATTTGTATATACCATAATTAAATCCTGAAAAATGCTAGGATTCTTTTAGGAATACTTCGAATTACCTTTGCACTACCTTTTTGCACCTTGTTGCTAGTACTTGTTTACTTACATGCACATGATCCAGTTTTTGTTAATATGCATGCTTTGAAAGAAGAAGAAATATATTTAAATTACCCGAAATGGTAGAATTATTTGTCATGGTCATTATTAAACGCGGCGGCGAACTTCGTGGAGTAGGGAGCAGCACGGCGGCGGACCTCCCGCGAAGCAGGGGGCAGCGCGCGCGGCAGAGCCCCGCAGATCTAGTCTCGCGCGGTGCTCAAAGCCGCCGGAGAAGCAACCGCGGTGACCGGAGCCCGAGGCGAGGGGACGCGGACCGCTCCGCCGCGCCATTAAAGCTCCTCCACAACCACCATGCTGGGGCCGGGGTTGGGCTGGAGGTGGTGCGGGCGCCGGATCCCACCGCGGTGGCCGGAGCCGGAGGGGCGTGGCGGCTCCTCCCTGGCGGCGGACGGAAGAGCCGGAGGGATCTCAGAGTCGAAGGGGCGTGACGGCAACCTCGCGGACGGGGGGCGTCGCGACTCCTCCCTGGCGGCGGACGGGGGCTCTCCTTCGCGCGGACGGCGAGCTCGCGGTGACGGGCGAGGCGCGGTGGAGAAGCAGCCGCCACCACTACCAAGGTCGACGAGGGGCTCACGGGCGAAGGAGCGAACCGCTCCAGCGGCTTGGCCAAGCCAGGCTCCGTGGGAACGAGCATCCCCACCGTTTCCAGGAAGCCTGGCTCTGGACCTCAAATGGGCTTGTTGGAGCCTGGCTAAAGGGGCCGGCCAAGCAACCAAACAGACTTAAGTTGGCTTATGGAAGACTGGCTAGGCCCAGGTAAGCAAACACACCCTACATCCATCAGCGGCATCAGCTTGCTAGGCAGCGCCATGCAAGGCCAGGCCGGACCGCAGGCCGCGGGTTAGGCTAGACTTGGGCCTTTTTAGCTCTTCGAAAAAAATTCGATTCTACCTTAGGATGCAAAATTCCTCCAAAAAAAAACCTTAAATTGCAAAATTCGATATATATATATATATATATCGATTCTTTATCTTCTGTGTCCAAGGCTCCAAGCCAACGCCCAACAGCCGTCGCGCCTACTACTCCAAATCCTGATCCGTGTGTTTCGAGAGGGGAGGTTAGGATTCGGTCGCGTTCAATGGGGCGATCGCGCGAGATGGGGACCCGTCGCCGTAACCGCAGCCCATCGCCGGAGGCTGCGGAGGCTAAGATGGCGTCGACGGCGGAGGGGACGCGTCGCCGCAAGCGCAGCACGAAGTCGGAGGCTAAGACTAAGATGGCGTTGACGTCGCCGGAGGGTGATAGGATCCTGATGCTGGACTCGGAGGAGGATAGTAAGATTCTGATGAAGGTCAAGTCGGAGGAGGGTAAGATCCTGAAGCTCAAGAAGGAGTATGTGGAGGCGACCCAGAAGGCACTGGCTAGTGTTTCCCATTACTTGCCTCCCGTTCCAGAGGTGAAGGCGGCCCAGCAGCCGGCCGGGAAGAAGACGAAGAAGGTGCTGGTCAAGAGGTTGATGACGAAGGCGCAGATCGGCCTCATCAAGGCAATGGCCGCACATCCCTGCCCCACCAGCGACCCCACTGAAGACGAGCTGGCCATGCTTCCCAAGAGCGAGCAAGACAGCGAGCGCGAAATAATGAAAGAATTCTTTGAAGAAAAGGGATGCCTACCACGAGGCCCTCATCAACCTGTACGAAAAGTTTGGCTATGCGGTGGACGAATCGGAGGTCGAGGTCACAGACGACGAAGGCGACGATATGGTGTAGAACTACTGAAGTCAGCTATCAAACCAGTTGTGTGCGCGCCACCGCAAGATGCAGGCTAAGTCGAGTTGGAGCTCTGTCGTGTCCCTTTGTGTGAACCACCTATACCCTAAGTGGTGTCTGCTCCGTTATTATTCAGTGTGATCCGTTCGAACCTTTATTTGCTACTGGTTTTTCCTAATTGATGCTATCGTTATTATTATCGGTTATAGCACCGTGCATGCTACTATCGTAAGAGCTATTAATTGTAATTGATGGATGTCTTTTGTGCCAATGAATCACAATTGTTGCTCACTCGTCGAGATTCCTAATCTCTCTTTAGCCTTTAGATACACCAGTAGCTTTTGCCACAAGCTGTTCTCTTTCTGTATGTTTGATTCCGTTTCATGTCTGTCAATTTTATTGACACCTTCCAATTCGAAGTTATTAGCCCTTCTTGGTTCTCGGATGGGTGAGTTATCCAGTGCTCAATTAACAAAGTTTGTGCTTTGTGAAAAAATCTTTTGTTGATTACGCTGACTATACTACAAGGATTGATCTAATGTTCCTTACAAGTTCTGATGTGGTAACCTGTATACAAACCGAAATTCCATTGCTGCATATTATGTTGGAAACCTTTCTAAGGTTCTAATCAGTGACTCACCTCAATCTAACCTTTACTCTTGTCTGTGCAATTTTTTTTGGAATGAACTGGTAGGAGCTCTGCCTTTCAATTAAGGAAGGGAAAAAATAGTACAGAGCTTATATATAGACAGCCTACAAGGAGGCAGACAAAGCAAAGCACACGGCACTAGCACCAGAAAAGAGGGCCTCTTGTCTGTGCAATGACATTAGGAATTAACTGCTTTGCTCTGCAACTTGTGTTGTTGCTGTACTCCAGGAGGCGATTTTTCTGCATTGTGTGGGCATATTTATCAATGCAGATCTAATGGATGGGAGGGTGGGAGCATATGCTCTTAAGAGCAAATAAAACTTTCCCCTGTACTTCATCCGTCTTCAAATAAGTTGATTTTTTTTTTACTTTTGAACTTCACGTTTAACCGTTTGTCTTATTCAAAATTTTTATCCAAATAATAAAATAAATAAAATCATTAGTAAAGTATCTCTAATAATAGACTAAATTATAACAAAATAAATAATATTTGTACAAAATTTTTGAATAAGATGAACGGTCAAACGTGAAATCTAAAAGTCAGAAAAGTAATTTATTTAGAGATGGAGGGAGTATCTTACATTGTTTCTGCACTGATTACTTTCCCTTGTTTATTTTTGACAAAATGGCTATACGAATTGCTTCATTTCGTTGCATTTCCCCACACGGGCACTTTTAGAGTTTTGGCCCAGTTTAGGCCCCTTGTCGAGCAAATGGACTAACCTTTTGTTCTTCCCATTTACTCACTTTTAGCCCACCTGTTTGATCCCCATGGCAAAAAAAAAGGGGCTAAAAGTGCAGAGCTAAACTTTTTACATGCTGTTAGCATACTCCACATTTCATGTTAGTAACTATATACTGTTGTAATTGTGATCTCAGGACAAACAAATGGAGGTTCTTGTGGATAAGCTGTGCAATAGGTTTGGTGGAGTAAACGGCACTATGCTTATGCCTTCAATAGGATAAATAGTACTCCATCTGTTTGCTACTACTTGTCACACTTGACCAGCATGCGTTTTAAGGAAGTCATGTTTTGCATAAAGTGGTTTCATACCTGGCTAAGTGGGTGATAGTACTTAATGTTAATAAGGTACTTTGGGAAAGAGCCTCCATCAGAGTTGAGGAAGTGGCAATTAATTGTGAACAGAAAAGGTGGTAAGAGTAAGAAATTTTCAATACTGCAAAGTCTCAATTACAATGCAGGCCTGCGATGGAATTGTCCTCAATCGACATTGGCGAGACAATCACAAATAGACAAACCTATATGCCCAAGAACACTAACCATGACATCAAGTCCTGCCCAGAATCATCATTGCGGTGTTCTCACGGGCCATAAGCAGAGACGAGAAGAGCAAAGGAAAACATATTGAGAATTGCTACGGTACCCCTAAATGACTGTGAGTCGTTCATTTATATCGATCGAACGGTCACGATCTAGGAGGTAATATCTGAAATACATTTTTTATTATGTGAAATATATATTTATTGGATTTTTTATTTGGTAAGATGGGGTAACTAAGGAAACTTTTAGATATAAATCTTTTTTCTGGATCTAATTGATGCACGGTGAATCATTTTATTTACCAACTTTGGCCGTAACATATTTTAACTAGTATTATTTTTTCCCCGCGTGTGACACCCATTGTTGTGTTAGCTCACGCGTTGTTTTCTTTTCATTTTGACGCATAACGTGTACCTTCTGTGGTAGCTAGCATGCATGTTAGGCTTAGGTGACGAAACTTTTTTTTTTTCATTCATTTGTGTGTGTATATACGAACAAGTACACCGGCCCCTACTTCTTGAGAGGAGGGGAGCTGTGTATACACTGTATTATATGAAGAAGTACGCTAGGCGCGATCGACGTGACGTGGTGATCTGCTGCCCCAGCTGGTACACGAGCGGGCCGGGGCACGAACAAATATAAGGAAATGCTGGCCTGTTTTTGTGTTTTGATGCTTCATCTGTACCTCATTTCACATTGACAAATGGCATTCTTCGCTATAAGGGCAAGATTTGGTTGGGCTCTTGTACTGCTTTGCACAATAAGGTGTTTGAAGCCTTACACTCTAGTGCGGTGGGTGGGCATTCAGGTGCCCCAGCAACTTACCAGCGATTGCATCAATTGTTTTATTGGCCTACCATGAAAGTGGACGCCCTGACTTGGGTACAGTCTTGCCTCATCTGATCGCGGTAAATATCCCGGGTTGCTTCAGCTGCTGCTTGGGAGGTAATCTTTTAATAGGAATTCTGACCCAAACTACGGGCACCCGATAGGGCCATGTCGCCCGCTAACCCGTCAACCGTCGGATCAAGCTAGCTAAAGATATGGACCGTCAGATAAAAGATCGGTTCGGGTCCTACCCGCTTCAGTGTGGAGCCTGAAACCTCACGAAATCTCTCGAACCCGAAACTCGTCGCTTCCACATCGTGCTGCCATTCGCCTGTCGTGCACGGGATATTTAAAAATTTGCCCCACTTACGGTTGCCTCCTCTCCAGTTGTCCTCCTTGCAATGGCAATTAAAGATTTGCCCCAACACTCTCTCTGGTGCTACAATTTTGCCTGTTTTGCCTCAGTGGCAGTCCAACTCAGCATGCCATGGTGGATTGGCCAGGGGAAAAGACGTCCTTGTCCCTGGCCCTGGTTTGCGAGGCCACAAGGGTGGGGGAAGTGCGTGCCAAACCTGCCTTGCGTCAGGGTTGTGGAGGTGCGGATCGGGGTCGACTTCTGGCCACCCGTCCCCTTGCCGCTTCGCCGTGCAGCTGGAGCCGTGCGAGAATGAGGACAGAGGAGGGGGCGCAGGGGACGGACGGGAGGGCGCGGAGGTCACTGGAGGCGAGGAGGTGGCGGGCTCGTCGGACGTCGTCGCGCCGTCGCTGGGATCCGCCGTCGCCGCGTCGAGTGTGCGCGTGGGTCTCCCCCGTCGCGGCGGTCTGGGGACGTGGGATGAGTCGCGGCGTGCTGGGGACGTGGGGTCAGGCAGCGGCGGGAACATAACAGGGAGAGGGCAGAGACGTCTTTTTCCCTGGCCGATCCACCGTGGAACGCTGAGTTGGACAGCCACTAAGGCAAAACGGGCAAAATCATAGCACCACAGACAGTGTTGGTGCAAATCTTTAATTGCCATTGCATGGAGGGCAACTGGAGACGAGACAACCCTAGGGGTAAATTTTTAAATATCCCGTCGTGCGCCCTCTCCCCAAGCCGTTGCCGCCGCCGACTTCCACAAGCTCTCCGGCGCGTGCCACCGCTGAGCCACTTCTTCGCAACCCGAACGCTAGCAGTTCATCCCTGTCCCTCGTCCTTCTTCCCGCTGCTAAAAAAGTCTCTGCGTCTCCCGAGCCTCTCCTGTACCACTTGGCAACTGCCTATGGCGACGCCCGCCACCGCGAGGAGCAGCGGCCGGCCCCCTTGTTCTCCATCGTGCTCCTCCTCACCCAGCTGCGCTGCGGTGCTCAACTCAGCTGCCTGACACGTCCTTGCTTCACGCGTCCCCTCGACCCTACCCGTGCGGCGCCGACTGCCAGATCTCGAGTCACACGCCACAACGAGTCCCTACATCACCACGCGCTCCTCCCCCTGGCCTGGTGCTGAGCCAAGGATCACGCGAGCAACACCAGAGTCGCAGCAAGAGAAGCAGAAAACTACCAAGTGCTCCACCAGTATTCCGTCGTCACCTTCGGCGAAATCACACCCGCGGCAAGCTCTATTCTCCTTCAAATTCGTTGCACATGGTAAACACCAGTCAAATCCCTTCAAGTGCTTTTGATGTGGATCTATAGCAGGTTTGCTCCTTCCATCTCTCTATGTGTGTTCTGCTATGGCTAGAAGATGAACAGCACAAGCCACAAGCCAATAAGAACTTGCACATTTGTACTAATCCATGCAAAAACTTGCAAAAACCATAGAAAAATAATTATAGATCCAAATATTGTGAAACTAATTTTGTTAGATTCATAACTTTATCCTCTACCCCTGGAAAATATGTTTACGCATGTTACTGGTTAGTCTATCCAAAATTTCTTTATTTATTATAAATTTATAATGTGCAGAATTTGGTAAATCCAAAATAGGTTCTCTAGAATTCCACAAATTTCAACACCAATTTTATAGGATCTTTACCTTGACAAATGCATATGTGCATGTATCTTTGCATTATAATGATTTATGTACTTTAGTTGCCTTACGTTGGCAAAAATATTAAATTTGTATAGACATTAATAGGAAAGTAAAAACATTAAAATCAGTTCTATTATTGATTGATAGATGTGCCCTGTCATAAAAATGCTAGTAGGCAGTCATAATTACAACACTTTACTTTTTGCATTATAACCACACTTATGTCCTGTTAGAATCTCATGGGAGTATCATTCCATCGTCATGACAGATCAAACAAGGGTAATGAAGAATCTTGTGCCTAGAAAGTCTCACTGGCACGCCAAAGCGAATGACCTGGTACCTTTTCTATTATTTCCTTTGATCCTATTGCTTAAGGAATTTATGATGTGAGTTTTCAAGAATACACATATCGCATATTTGGTAGTTGATATCTCATCTTTGGTACTTATCTTAGTTGTTGTTTTGTTTTTATTTTCCAATGATCTCCAACATCACATTCAAATTGATTCAAATCTTCTAGCATGAAGTCACTGTGGTCACTGATATGCTCTGAATTATAAGCTGCACGCACAATGCAAATTCAAATATGAGTATTAACTACTAAATGAAAACTACTGAACAATTTATAGCAAGATGAAGTTAAATCTGAATATAAAGAGATAGGCCATATTGTTTGATATGCCATTGTATATCTAAAATTAGATATTTGAAAAGCCTAATAGATGTTATACATGCGTAAAAATCGATTTTGTTGAATATGGATGAGTGGATCAACCTAAAAATGAAAGCCCAACTTTTTACAGTCAAGTATTCTGAGCATTATTGTTCATATAGAGAGCCATATAATACGCCTTCATGAAGCATGGTATTGGCAATCAAAGCAGATTTCAGACATTATCTTGGCCAATGTTTTCAAGACGGCTGGTCGAGCCTGGACGCCTGAGGACCGTCCAGGTCGTCCAGGACGATTAGTCGTCGTCCAGGACGATTAATCGACCCTGGACGAGTCCCCTGGTCGTCCCGGTCGCCCCCTATATATGGGGACTGATATATGCCATATATATACACACACACTAGTATACTATATGTTCTAGGCTCTACTGCTTTAGATAGAATGATAGATAGGTGCTGGCTGGACTGGTCACTTACCTGACTGTTGTAGAGTCCTTTCTTGTTTTGTTTGGTGGTGCTGCCAAACTGAAATTATAGGAAAAATAAAGCACATTAACACAGGCAATCAGGTGAAAGGCAATAAAGTGATCAACAAAGCAAATTAATACAGTGAACTAGTGAAGCACATAATTTAAACCAGTCCAGCCACAGCCAGAACTGCATAGTACGTAGTGGCACACTGCCACTGCCATAGTGCATACATCAATTCCAGTACATAAATAGGCAGCGATGGAAGCTTGAGCTATTTTCTTCTTTTCTTCCGCTAGCTTCTGCTTGGTCTTTGTCCCAGAACTAGGCACTTTCTCTTGTTCAACTTCAGTAACTTCATCACCCTCATCCTCTTCAAACTCTTGTTGAACTTCGGGAACTACCACAACTCCAGACCTTGTATGCTTCTTGATGTAAGCATCCATCTCTTTGCTAATAATCTCAGGGCATTTATCACATTTAATTGTATCACCATAACCTCCAGCAAGGTGCTGTTTGAACCTACTAATTCCTGATGGAACTACCTTCTTACAAAAAATACATTGCACATTGTCCTTCTTTGTAATATCTGGCCACCACCCATACTGCCATCCTGGGTCTCGAGATTTGGCCTTCCTCTTGGGATCTTTGGCTTCAGCAGCCATTTCTGGAGATAGTTTTGCTAAGGCCTTTTCAATAAGAGATGAAACATCTAGATTATTTGAAGATGCTGCAGCTGAGCCTGATGCAACGGAGGAGGCTGGGGCAGAATCAGCTCCTCCTTGCCCTTGGACGGCCTCAGGCACGTTCATGTACACCTCCACAGCACGCTCCCGCTGTCGATCCAGATCTACACAAGTACACAGGCACAAGAGCATGAGCTTCAAGCACAGGTACAACATCAAGCTTGAATACTTGAACTGGAAGGTGATGACTGACCTGAGGAGGAGGAACTCATCTTCCTTGTGTAGTCCTCCAACCTTGCACAGCTGGATCTGTGCACTGCAGTCCGTGCAGCAGCAGCAGCCACAAGGAAGAGTGGAAGAGGGAGCAGCCGGAAGGGAGGGAAGAGAGGAAGCAGCCAGAAGGGGGAGGAAGAAGAGGGAGCAGATGGGAGGCCTGCAGCAATGGAGGTGGCGGCAGCTGCTGGTGGTCTGCTGGAGCTGGACGTGAGAGGAAGGAGCGTGGAGTGTGTTCTGCTGAGAGGCTGAGGGAGTGAGGGGTAGGAATCAGATGTAGGAAAGAAGAGAAACCCTAATGGGCTTGGGCCAAAATACTAAACTACCTAGGCCCAGCTTGAGATGCAGCCCACTGGCTGGTGGCTGGACGTCCACACAGTCTGGACGTCCGATTAATCACGATTGGACGACGATTAATCGGACGTCCAATTTTCTGGACGCTCTGGCCGAGTCGGAGGCCCTGGTCGAGTTGCTCTGACCGTCCAGGACGATTAATCGCGATTAATCGGACGTCTTGAAAACATTGATCTTGGCATGCCATCTTTACATCTCCATCGAACTGATTATGGATTTTTATCTCTTAAATGCAGAAGAGAAGATACATACAAGTGAACCTCCTCTTCTGGCGGTTAGCATGGATGCAAAAAGGATGCTTGGCTTTAGTACATAGGGTTCTGGCCAGCAATGATCATTCATAGTGCTAGATAAATCAAATCGTTTCTCCATCAGACAAATTGAATAACAGGCACAACACAGTATATCATTGTACTGTAGACTGGTATATATTGACTGGTCTATCTAAGGAGAGCGCGGTTTGCCGCGCCAGTGTTTCTAGTCTCAATGGATTTTGTTGAAGGGTTACCTAAATCTGGTTCAGCCAATGCTATACTTGTGGTGGTGGATAAATTTACCAAATTCAACCACTTCATTCCTCTTCATCATCCATTCACTGCTGTTTCAATGGCTAAAGTATTCATGGATCAAGTTTATCATTTACATGGAATGCCTTCTGCTATTATATCTGACAGAGATCGAGTGCTCACCAGCACATTCTGGCAGACGTTATTCAAGCTTGCTGGCACTCAGCTCCGCCTTAGCACGGCGTACCACCCCCAAACTGATGGACAAATCGAGCGGGTAAACCAATGTCTCGAGACTTATCTGCGTTGCTTTGTTCATGCCTGCCCGACTAAATGGCATCAGTGGCTTTCATTGGCTGAATTTTGGTATAATTGTTCTTTTCATTCGGCACTTGGGCGTTCTCCTTTTGAGGTGTTATACGGGTATGCCCCTCGTCACATGGGTCTTACTCCTGAATCAGTGGGCGCCGAGGTTCCTGCTCTCAGTGAGTGGATCTCTGAACGTGCTGTGATGCAACAATTGGTGCAGCAGCATCTTCTCCGTGCCCAGGCTCGCATGAAGCGCCAATCTTATAAAGTGAGTGGATCTTTGAACGTGCTGTGATGCAACAATTGGTGCAGCAGCATCTTCTCCGTGCCCAGGCTCGCATGAAGCGCCAATCTGATAAACATTGTCCTGAATGACAGTTCGTCGTTGGTGATTGGGTATATCTCAAGCTGCAACCATATGTGTAGTCGTCCTTGGCTCACCGTTCTCACCAAAAGCTCTCATTGCATTTCTTTGGGCCTTACCAAGTGATCGCTCACGTGGGCGCTGTGGCTTATAAACTGGCATTGCCACCAAGTTCAGCTATTCATCTAGTGTTCCACGTTTCACAGCTCAAGAAGCATCATGGTGATGTCCCGGTAACTTCAGACGTTCCTACTGATGATGTGCAGTTTCAGGTTCCACAAGCTATTTTGCAGCGTCACTGGACTTCTGGTGATCACGCCGTCGAGCAAGGTCTGATCAAGTGGTTACACATGCCTGCCTCACTGGCTACTTAGGAGTCGTTGGAGTAGTTTCGTCAGCAGTTTCCACGAGCTCCGGCCTGGGAGCATGCCGGTTCACAAGAGGAGGGGAATGTTACCAATGGTGGCTCTGATCCTACAGAAGGAAGCGCGGGAGTACTCCATACAAGAAGGGCCCAGTCCTAGAGACTTAAGAAGCCCAACTCCAGAGTAGTCGACCCATCGTGGCTTAACTAGTGTGTATAAATAGCTCAGCGAGTGGGAGAGAGGGGCATGAAAATTGTATCCCAAATTTGAATCGTTAATCACTCTTCCTCAACCGAATCCTACCTTCTACCGTCTTCGTCTTCTTCCCCAAGTATTCCTGCTAACAAAATGGTACGAAAGTTGCATGATGGTTATATATAATAAGACTCCAAAATTGAACTTAAAACAGATATTCAAGGACTTAACCAAAACCTGCCGAAGTGTAGAATTCGGTGCCAAATTCAGTTTTGGTGCACAAATTAAAACATGCTTCACATACAGAGAGTGCCCAACCTATGCAGTATTGTAAAGTACAAACTTAGCACTCCAAAGTTTATGTGTCATAGTAATAACATGATATCATAACTGAGTGCCAAAAGACAACTTACAAAATGATATTTTGTGATTCTGTTCTAATGTCTACCAGCGGCGAATTCGTCATGAAAATAACATAGATAAAGACGGTGCAAAAGAGGCCTTAAGTCAGTAGGGGGTTCCTAGAGGTCGACAGCCGACAACCTAGTTGCCGCGCCGGCGGCCACGACCACGGGACTGTGCGGTGGGCTGCGTAAGCCAGCAACCGCCGACTGCACAGGACTGGCACGCTCGACAATAGGTTGATGCTGATGACTGGCTGGCCTGTTAGCAATTATGTTGGCAAATGTCTCATCTCGACGCTGGATGCGTGCGCCCTCTTCAGCCGCTGCAGCAGCCTCCGCAGTGTTGGCTGCGGCTGCGGCAGCGTCAGCAGTGTTGGCCTCAACAAGGGCAGCGTCGTTGGCCAGATTTGCAAGTTGGCGGTCTTCATATGCTTTGGCCCATGCCGCTGCAACATCTGCGGCTGTTACCTTGCCATGGAAGATGTAAAGATACCTTGAGGCTACCAGTACTGAACCTGACACAATAAGACCTGAATTAGAAAATAACAAACAGAGGTCATTGATGGTAAAGAAAATTGAGGGTGATGGTAACACCTAGCCAATCTGAGTACATCAATTGCATGTGTCCTCAAATTCGTGGAACAATGCCTACAACATGATATCCTGTTCTTTTACATGTGGGATCGCTGCATTTTGCATAGGCCACATAACTACACTAATAGGAACAGGTAATAACTGGGCTTGAAAATTATTGTGGTTTTTTAAATAGACATCTGTTATTTGATTTTATTGTAGAATGTTGAATCATAGACATAGTGTGGCTTTTTTAAATGGGAAACATTTCTTCAATTTTTGCTGGCATGTACTCAATCTGTAATATTTCATAAACAAAATATATGGCAGGCACCTATATATGAATTTCATAACCATCACATATTTTGCACAATGGGGATAGTATAAAGAAATCAACTTGAGAAAACAATCATACAGTTATAGGATGCTGACACTATGTGTTGTATGATTCGAGGGCAACAATACCTTGGCGATTTTGGAGATCAATTAACTCCTTGTGCAACCTCTGGACGCTATGAGCATGGTGCAACTCTGCTGATCACAAAATCCAAACAGCAGGTAGAGAGTTTCAGAACCTCTGGCATGACCTTTTTTTTTTTTTTTTTGAACCAAGCAATAAATATTGAATAGGTAGGGCTGATTGTAAGATATCACATAATTGAGTCAATTCCTGATAATTCAATGTAATTTTATGGATTGTAAGTTTATGCACTGTCCAAAAGGGTGAAGAAGCAACAAAGCATGTAATATTCTATAAGAAAAATGGAAACACAGTCATCTTATACAGAATTATCGAGTAGGGATACTATGAGAGTGATAGGAGTGTATGGATTCATTGTGTTTGGATGCAGTCATATAAAAGCATAAAAACTTGCTATATGATCATTCAGTAATGGTTCTAGGTGTACTTATTGCGGCAAAGGTATGTTCTTTTGCACATTGGGGCAGCAATATATTGGTACGAATTGTTGGTTCTGTCACGTGCAAATTTAGATGGCAGGGAAAATATAAATATTATATGTTTGTTCATACAAAGGCGCCCGAACCTGTTCTGTTGTCTGGGCCGAATTTAATACCCTGTTTTGTGCATATCCAAAAAGAGCTCTGAAAACATATGGAAGAAATTATTTGAGGATTAAAACAGCCCTGTATTGCTAAGCAGACATTGATCATGTCATGACCAGCTGTTTAAGGAGAATTCAGCTCTGAAAACATATGGAAGAAATTATTTGAGGGTTTAAACAGACCTGTATTGCTGAGTAAATATTGATCATGCATGAACTGTTGTTTAGGGAGAATTCAGTACCTTATAAAATATGAGGTGTGTATTATAGTGTGGAACAGAAGGGGCTTGTACAGTATGCAGTAAACCTGAAGGAGATAGAGGTACATTACGGAGTACATAATTAGTGGCAGTTCCTCCTTGAGGAAAATGAGTACAGTGAGAACATTTGGTGAAGCAGAATAGAATTATTAGAAGTAAAATTGTCACCTTATAAGCAGGGAACCGTTTTGTACCATGCATTGTAGGAAAAGAGGTAACACAGAGATGACACAAAACCTGCTGAAGCACACTATTGGCAACACCTAAAACAGTAAGATCTCGGACACAAATTATTTGGGTGTCCAAAATTAGTAGAGGAAACAATGCCTAGTTCATGCTTTGTGCACACAACACATTATAGGCAATTAGCGGCAATGGTTAACGTATCTACAGATATGGAGTTCCAGACTGCAGTAAGCAGAATGGGAAAAGAATGGAATCCATAGGAATCACATAAAAAATTGGAATCAAATTGTTGGGAATTCATATTACAATCTACTTTGCATCACACTGAAATCCATGCAAATGACATAAAAAATTGAAGAAAATAATTTAATGAAATCAGATTCATATTAGAGGCCTGGAAGTAAGCTGGGATAGAATCTATTCACGCAAACGAACACAATCGAGAAAAGTATCGTAAACTCATATAATTTTTATCATCAATGTAGGAAGAGGTCCTCAAAACTGTGAACCCAATGCAAGAGTATAGGAATGAGGTTGGCAGAAGGTAAGAAGTCATGGTAGATGGTATATTGCACATCCTATCAGAATGAACTGAACAACAACTCTTACCAACAGTAAGCATTGTACCTGAGAAAGAAGTCTTGATGCGGCTGTAATCATATGAGGACTAAGCAAGAAACCTAATGAAACGACCTCGATTTCCACGAAGGGAAATCCACAGGCTCGAATTGTAATTCAACAGATTGCTTGGGACAATCCATGAAATTACCCATATCTCAGTTGACACCAGGATCCATACAACGATAATTAAGTCTTACATAAACATTTATTACATCGCCACACTGGCGGAATCAACATTCAGAGAAGCTTTAGAAGATGCGGAAGCGATTCATCCTTCACGGCCAACTTGAGTGTAGCACGTGACCCTATTCCTCGTCATCATCTCCCTCGAAGTCGTACTCATTCTCGTCACCTGACAGCAAATTTATCAGTACGATTTGTACTGGCCACAGAGCCCACCTATGCAGCATTTGCTTTGTGGAAAGTGGATGCAAGGCTATACAAGCAGACCTATAGGCTGAGGTTTTCCTATGCAGCTGTAATCAATGTTTATTTAGTCAAGTTTTATCACCAGTTAACACCATTATCCTTTTTCCCATCACCACACCTCACATACCCACACCTCACTCTCATTCGACAGGCCCAACTCCCTCTCGGGCCTATCTCAGCGGCACACTACCACAACGGGTACACTGCCGGAACAATGTTATCCAGGGGGAGAAAAGAATATGCTCTCATCTAATAGTGGTTGCAGAAACATTAGGAAAGGTCCATAGCCAACGAGTTGACTTATGTATCGATCGATCAACCATACACTCTGCAGAGGTTTTACTACTCACAAGATTAGCCATCATCGATGCTGTACAATCATCTAGGCAGAATTCCGGGTGCTTGCTTGCCTAGGTCGATGCCACCCTACCACTCAGCCCTGGGATATTCCGGATCCAACACCGTCATGCTGAGACTGGGAGACGCAGTACCGGGCCCCATCAGTGGTACTGCGCATCTAGAACGGTACGGGAATCCGCCATCCGTCACCATCCACCCTTATCACCTCTCAACCTAGCAGTAGTGGCACCGCCCTACCAAGTAGTCTAGCCGTCTCCCGCCCATCAGAAGCGAGCGAGTAGCAAGGGAATCCAGATGTTTCCGGTCACTAGTCAGATCCTAGGTTGTGACCAAGCAGGCATCTCCACTTAGGGGATACTCTCCCCGTGCTATCACAGCACCTCCGTCCACGGGCTTCAAACCACCAAGGCTATCCCACCCGGAACCTCCTCAACAACTTTACCCGCCACAGGTATCTCACTTTGGGGATGCCCAGGTTGCACCCCCGGCACGACTTGCCCCATGGGCTTGTCTCACATCCCACTTGGTCGACATCAACCCTTACCACGCACCCAAGACGCACGCAGCACTCTCTCCCAGTGGTTATAATCAGTTATACACCGTCCCAATTCCACCACATAGCATATAGCAAGTAGAAAGTAGTGGATGAGTAACAGTAAATTAAGCAGCAGCTAACCTAACAGCGGATAGCAGGGTAAAGTCTTATCAAGGCAGGGAATTCAAATATACTACCATGCAACCAATCCATACATAATCATAAAGCAATAGCAACAATGTCATTTGCAATGCGTAATAGGATCTAAGGATTTGGTGGGATGTGGCACCTTCGTAGTCGTCTCCTAGCTCCTGAAAGTACTCGTGGTCGTCTTCCTTAGTTAGATCCTCCTCCGGCTCTGAAATCGAACACGAAATAGTCGCGTCAGCGACTCCTATAGAGTATTTCAAAAAACTCCAATAAAATAAAGAGCCAAATGCACACAAACACAGTCTTAGATTGTAGATCTCATTTTTCTGAGAATTTTGATATATGGTGCGCAATTTTTGGACATCGTATGAATAAGTTATGAATTTCCGAAGATTATCCTATTTTCTGAAAATGGGAAAACTGGTCGGTTAATCAGGGGCAGCTTGGGATTGGTCCACGTGGCGCGCGGGTCCAGTAGTGCGGCAAGTGGCGCCTCAACAGAACACAGACCCGATGGTCGCCCACCAGGTGTTCGATGCTGGTTCCCAGAGAGTTGCCGGAGTTGGCGTAGCTCGGCGTGGCTCGGCGGTGGTCGGTGGTAGCTCGGCTGTGGTTGGGGGTATCTCGGCGGAGCTCGGCGGTGGTCGGGGGTAGCTCGGCGGGGCTCGGCATAGTTCGGCGTACCTCGGCGGGGCTCGGGCGAATCGGAAATTCGCGGCGCCGAGGGTGCCGCTCTCCCGAGCTCTCCCGGGGGGGCTCGGGCGAATCGGAGATTCGGTGCGCCCGAGGGTGCCGTTCTCCCGAGGTCTCTCGCGGAGGCTCGGGCGAATCGGAAATTTGGGCGCCCGAGGGTGCCGCTCTCCCGAGGTCTCCGCGGAGGCTCGGGCGAATCGGAAATGTGGGCGCCGAAGGGGCTGCTCTCCCGAGCTCTCCCGGTGAGGCTCGGGCGAATCGGAAATTTGGGCGCCCGAGGGTGCCGCTCTCCTGAGGAGGCTCGGGCGAATCGGAGATTTGGTGCGCCGAGGGTGCTGCTCTCCCGAGCTCTCCTGGGGAGGCTCGGGCGAATCGGAGATTTGGTGCGTCGAGGGTGCTGCTCTCCCGAGCTCTCCTGGGGAGGCTCGGGCGAATCGGAGATTTGGTGCTAGCAGGGTTCCAGGGCGTCTGTTCAAGGCGGCGGTGTCTCTCCGGTGCGGCGGACCATGACAGGGCGGCGATGGCCATATTTCGGCAAGACAGGGCTCGGCTTTCCCCAATTGGCGTGCTCAGGCAGTCGTCCGACCAGATGGTGGCGGGTTAGAGTCGTGGTATGGCCTCCTTCTCTCCCTCGGCATACGACGGTTCTCCGACGAGGTGGAGGCGCACGTAGCCAAAGCGACAGTCGTGATTCGGGGCTCGGCTATCTAGCGGCGGTGCCGAGGCAGACTTGGCGAACCTCGGCGGCCTTTCTCCGCAGCGCGAGGCGACCGGGGGTACTCGGAACGGATTTAGGCGAGGCGGAACCTGTCGGCGGCGATGTCGTCGCGACGGTGAGGTTCCGGCGGGCTAAGGAGGTCCTCTAGGAGATGTATACGCGTCCAGGGTCTATGGCGATGGTATACCAACTACCAATTTTGGCTACCGAGCTTTCCAAGGTGCTCGGTTGTGGCGGCGGCGTGTCGCCGACGACGGCGGAAGGCGGCATCGCGGCTACGACCAAGTATTGGTTCAATCGAATGCGGTCTTGTCAAATTGGTGAGGCCAGAGAGGCATACAACACTCTGGTGGCGAACTTTAGCCACGGCATGACCTTCTTTTGGCGACGGCTCGCGGCGGCGCTCCGGTAAGGTCGCGGCGCACGCGGCCAAGGTGATTCAGGCTTCCTCTAGCGCTTAGATCCGCGTAGCTAGCTCGAGGGGGTCGTGGCGGTGCTCCACGACGCTCTAACCTATACGGGTGCTAGTCGGATTGCTCGGAACGGGTGATTCGGCGTCGGAACGCGTCGGTGGTGAGCGCGCTCCGCCGAGAACGCGTCGTGCTGCGTTCTCGGTCTAGCAAGCTTGTAGTCCGGGGGTTTCGGCCGGTCGAATGAGTGCATGGTGCAGGTGATCTTCCCGAGCCGGTAAAGGCTCGTGCCTGCGCGTCCCGAGGGTGGAACGCCATGGCAAAAGCAGGGCAAGGTTCGGACATGGCGTGCGATGGCTCACCGTGGTGTCGGTGAAGCTAGGATGGCGGTGCAGTGGCGAGTCGGAGCCGTGCAGAGCGATCGCAGTGCCGTGCCGCTCCTCGTCCGCAGCTCGGGCTTCTCCTCCGTGTCCGGCTCCGGCGTGCTCCGAGGCGGCGGCGCTCCGGCAGCTTCTCCTCCTCTGCTCCGCCCTTCTCCTACGCTCTCTCTCTCGGTTTGGTGCGGTGTGCCGGTCTGTGCTGCGGTGGCGGCGAGGGGAAATGAGGGTAGGGCTTCGGGGTGCTCTAATTTATAGGCGAGCTTGGTAGGTTCCCATGGCGGACGGCCGCGATTGATCTCGGTAGATCAGAGGGCTTCGGCCGCTCGACGCTAGGGCTTCAGGGTGCACGCGGGCTCGCTTGGCGGCCAAGGAAGGAGGGGGACAGCGGGGTCAGGGCTCTGCCATGCTGTCGGCTGTGGGACCGGGGTCACGCCATTCGCGTGACACCCCCGGCAGGCGCGTCGCCTTCGTGAGGAAGAAGAACAGTGGGGGGGCGAGAGCGGCTGGCAGGCGGGGCCGGGTTGGCAGCGAGCGCGAGCGCGAGCGCGTGTGTGCCGGTCGTGCGCGTGCGCTGCCGAGCCGCGACGTGGGTCGCGCGCGGTGAGGTGAGGAGAGGAAGGTCGGGCTGGCTTGGGCTGGCTCAGCGACCCGGCTGGTCGAATGGCTGGCCTAACTCTCTTTCTCCTTTTCTATTTTCAATTTAGTGTATATATACATATATTGCCCATTTCAAATATTGAGTAAATACAAACATAAATTGCAATAAATCCCAAATGTGATGCATAAGTTATTATTCTATGTGAATGGAATTAAAATGCAAACTACACTCCTTTATTTACCAATTTCATAATGAAACCTATATGCTTGCACAAGAAAAATGGGTTTTCACAATAAATAAATGAAAAATTTTAATTGGTTGGGATTTTTAGATTGTGTGGATTTTTAGGGTTGTTACAGTCCTCCCCCCTCATTAGGATCTCGACCTCGAGATTCAGGGATAACGTACCCACCGAAGAGGTAAGGAAACATAATCCGCAAGTCCGATTCTTTCTCCCACGTAGCTTCCCTTTCAGTGTGATTGCTCCACTGTACCTTGCACATCGGAATGGTTTTGTTTCGCGTCTCTTTGGTATCCCGTGCCAAGATCTTGATCGGATGTTCCTTGTATTCAAGTGTGTCTTGCAGGTCTAATGCATCCGTAGGAACTTGCTCCCCGGGAAGCTTCAAACACTTCCTTAATTGCGAGACATGGAACACGGGGTGTACTCCAGATAATTCCTCCGGTAGTTCCAGCTTGTAAGCAAGCTTTCCAACCCTTTTACAGATCTTGTATGGCCCAACATATCTTGGTGCCAATTTCCCCTTCACGTGGAATCTGACAGTGCCACGAAGTGGAGATACCTTGAGGTAGACATAATCCCCAACCTTGAACTCAAGCTCTCTACGTCTCCTATCTGCATAGCTCTTTTGCCTACTCTGTGCAATTCTCAAATTTTCTCTGACCTGTGCTACGCCTTCCTCTGCTTCTACAATCTTAGCAGGGCCAAAGAAGGCTCTCTTTCCGGGTTCTGACCACATTAGCGGGGTCCTGCAGGGTCTCCCATACAATGCCTCAAACGGTGACATCTTGAGGCTTGTTTGATAGCTGTTGTTGTACGAGAATTCAGCGTGGGGTAAGCAGCTTTCCCAACTGGTCTTGTATTTTATCACACAAGCTCGGAGCATATCTTCGATAATTTGGTTCACTCTTTCTGTTTGACCGTCAGTTTGTGGGTGATAAGCTGTGCTATAGTCCAGCTTGGTTCCGATGGATTTGTGCAAGGCTTGCCAGAATCGAGACGTGAATTGTGAGCCTCGATCAGATATTATGCTTGTGGGTGCCCCGTGTAGTCTCAGAATGTGGGTTATGTATAAATCCGCCAGCCGTTCGGCATCGTAGCCAATGCTGATGGGAATGAAGTGAGCGACTTTGGTCAAACGGTCGACTATCACCCAAATCGAATCATGTTTCTTCTCGGTGCGGGGTAACCCAACGATAAAATCCATCGAAATGCATTCCCATTTCCATTCTGGAATTGCGAGGGGTTGTAGTAGGCCGGCTGGTCGTTGATGTTCGGCCTTGATTCTGCTGCAAGTGTCACATCGGGCTACATGCCCTGCAATGTCTGCCTTCATATTCTCCCACCAGAAATGTTTCCTTAGATCATGGTACATCTTGGCTGACCCTGGGTGAATGCAATATTTGGAGTCATGCCCTTCTGACAGAATCTCTTCTCGTATCGCTGAATCCGTCGGTACGCAGATTCTATCTTTGTACCATACAGTTCCCTGCTCATCTTCTCGGTATTCGGGGCCTCTTCCCAGCTTCATCAAACCACGGATATAGTCTATCTCAGGACAGTTCTTTTGCGCTTCACGGATTCGTGAGGTGAGATTGTACTCGACGCGAAGCTCATTTAGCATGCCATAGGAGATTACCTCGTGCTGGAATGCGTCGAACTCTCTCCTGAGCTCAGGTGGCATAGAGTTGGTGATGAGGGTATGGCAGTAGCTTTTGCGGCTAAGTGCATCAGCGACAACATTGGCCTTTCCTGGGTGATAATGGATCTCAAGATCATAGTCCTTGATGAGTTCTAGCCATCTGCGCTGCCTCATATTCAGATCTTCCTGAGTGAAGAAGTACTTCAGGCTCTTGTGGTCAGTGTAGATGTCACACTTGTTGCTTATCAGATAGTGTCTCCAAATCTTGAGTGCATGTACCACGGCTGCAAGTTCTAGGTCATGAGTCGGGTATCGCTGCTCATGCTCCTTCAACTGTCTTGAGGCATAAGCTATCACTCTTCCTTCTTGCATTAGTACACAGCCCAAACCTTGCCGAGAGGCATCACAATATACAACAAAATCCTTGTGAATATCGGGCAAGGCTAGTACAGGTGTAGTAGTGAGCTTCTCCTTCAAGGTCTGAAAACTCTTCTCACATTCAGGAGTCCATATAAACTTGTTCTCTTTCTTCAGCAAGTTGGTCATGGGTCTTGCAATCTTGGAGAAATTCTCAATAAATCTGCGATAGTATCCTGCAAGTCCCAAAAAGCTTCTGATTTCTGACACATTACAGGGTTGTTCCCACTCTTTCACAGCTTCAATTTTGGCTGGGTCTACTGCGACTCCTTCTCCTGACAGTACGTGTCCAAGGAAAGCAACTTCCTCAAGCCAGAATTCGCACTTGGAGAATTTGGCGTATAGCTGGTTGCGAGACAACCTCTCCAATACGGTCCTCAGATGATGTTCATGTTCCTCTTTTGTGGCTGAATAAACCAATATATCATCAATGAATACCACCACAAACTTGTCTAGCTCATTCATGAAGATCTTGTTCATCATGTTCATGAAGTATGCTGGAGCATTAGTGAGTCCAAATGAGACTACTGTGCACTCATACTGTCCATATCTAGTGACAAATGCAGTCTTCGGGATATCTTCTTCCCTGATCTTCATCTGATGATACCCTGATCGGAGATCGATCTTTGAGAAGTACTTGGCCTTGCTCAATTGATCTAACAGATCATCGATGCGGGGCAATGGGTACTTATTCTTGACTGTAACCGCATTCAGATTCCGGTAGTCAATGCACATCCTCATCGTGCCATCCTTCTTCTTGACAAACAAAACGGGAGATCCCCAGGGCGAAGCACTAGGCCTAATGAAGCCCTTCTCCAGTAATTCTCCCAGCTGCTTCTTGCGTTCCTTCAACTCATCAGCCGACATTCTGTAGGGTCTTTTGGCAATCGATGCAGTCCCTGGCATCAGCTCTATAACAAACTCCACATCTCTATCTGGTGGCATTCCTGGCAACTCCTCTGGAAATACGTCATTGAATTCACAGACTACTGGCACATCTCTGAATGTCAGCTCTGTTTTATCTGCTTTAGTCTCCAGGGCACATAGGAGGGCTTGGACTCTCTCGGTTTGGGGTACACATCGGACAGCTGTTCCCCAAGGGTGGGTTACCTGAACATATCTAGGTGAACAAGATATCACTCCCCGGTGTTTGGTTAGCCAGTCCATGCCTAAGATGACATCTAAGCTATTGGAGGGTAGTAGGGTTAGGTCAGCTCGAAAGTCAAGTCCCTCGATTGTGATTATCACTCCCCTACATATGTGAATGCTTCTGAAGGTTCCTAAGGGCGAGCTAGTTAGGATGGGGTTTGCTCTCGGGGTTACAGGTATGTTATGCTTACGTGCATATGCAGATGAAATGTATGAACATGTAGCTCCCGAATCGAACAGAACTGTAGCCATGTTACCCTGAACTAGGAACGTACCGTACACAGCATCAGGTGCAGCTTCAGCTTCCTCAGCGGTCATGTGGTTCAGTCTTCCTCGGGTAGCAGATCCCCGGTTCGGTGTGCCCTGTGCAGCTGCTGGTGCGCGGTTGAGGTCGGGGCACACAGCCACACGGTGTCCAGGCTTTCCGCATCCGAAGCAAGTGAAGGGCGCACTGCCTGCTGTAGCTGTCGCAGGAGCCTTCCAATTGCTTGTCCTTGGCGTGTTGGTAGCGGGGGCGGGTGTGTTCTGCACAGTTCGAGTCGGCGCAGGGTAGGTCTGAGCGGGGTGGTGATAGTTGCTGCTGTAGGTACCACCACGGCTCGTTCCCGAAAAAGGTCCCTGGCGAGTCCGGAAAGGCGGAGGTGCACCCGTTCGCTGTCTCTGGGGTGGAGCAGCGCGAGCGGGTCCCTCAGAGCGGCGCTTCTTTCCCTTGTTCTGGGCCTCGAATTCCAGTCGTGCTTCCATGCGATCCTTCTCAATCTCAATACAGCGGTCAATCAGCTCACGCAGAGTGTAGCTCTTGTTCCCTGACAGAGCCAACCTGATCTTGGTCTGAAGTCCCTTCCTGTAGTAGTACATCTTTTCCTTCTCGGAACTCACGCAAGACGCAGGTGCGTAGCGGAGCAAGCAGTTGAAGCGGGTGGTGTACTCGTGGATCCGGTCAGCTCCCTGGGAGATGTTGCGAAACTCGTTCTCCTTGGCCTCCATGACTCCCTCAGGAATGTGGTGGTCACGGAAAGCCTCGGTGAACTCATCCCAGTCAATGCGGGCTGGGTCCTCGTGAGCGCTGGTGTAGTTGTCCCACCATGCTCGTGCAGCACCGGTCAGCTGGTGGCTAGCAATCCCAACACACTCCTCGTCGGAGCAAGTGGTCAGGTCCAGCTTCTTCTCCATCTCTTTAAGCCAATCGTCGGCAGCGAGGGGATCGCTGTCGGTCCCGTCGAAGGTAGGTGGCCTCAGCTTCAGGAAACCCTCCAGTTTCCTTTGGAAGTCATTCTGGGGTGGCCCGTGGTGCCTGTTCATCCCAGTAGCTATGGCATGCAGCAGCTGGGTCTGCTGAGCCATCACTTCCGCCAACGTTGGTGGCGGCGGCGGCGGCGGTGGCGGAGGCACGTTCTCGCCTTGTGGTGGCGGATCGATCACCGGCGGTGCATCCTCTGCCCGGCGCAGCTCTTCTTCTAGGTTAACTCCAGCACGTCTGCCAGCTGGGCGTCCACGGTTGCGACCACGCCCACGTCCTGGCGCAGGCGCAGGGGAGGGCTGGCGGTTCTCCAAATGCGCAGAACGTCTCATCGACATCTGAATTTATTAGGTACGTGCTCAGTGCAGTAATATTCTTGTAGTGGTTTAAGTAGAAGTTAGATGTTTTCAACGATTTAAATGAATTAAAACATTTTTCATGCTATCCTACACTCAACCAAAGAAGCATAGAGAACCATAAGAAGCTTAAGATCCAAATGTCACTCATCACATGGTTATTATTATATAAAGGATGTTCCTAGCTGCTAAGAAGATCGTGCTATGCGCAGATAGCCAATGACAGGACAACTCATGGTATCACTAGTCTAAGGGCTACGCAGGGTCCCATAAGCTACTGGTGCATAAGGTCAATAGCCATTTGATCGGGATCTCAATAGTGCCGTCGTGCTGTGGACGAAGTGGTGGTCCAAGGCTGGTCATCTGTGAATTTTTCAAGAAACGGATTAGCAGGTCCTTGTATTAGATAAGCCATTGCATAAAAAGTGAATGCAAGGTCGGTAATATAACCGAAAGAGAGTCTGGCTTCCTATTCTAACGTCCATTCTCTATGGGTCTCGTCCTACAGTCAAGTATGGCTCTGATACCAACTGAAACGACCTCGATTTCCACGAAGGGAAATCCACAGGCTCGAATTGTAATTCAACAGATTGCTTGGGACAATCCATGAAATTACCCATATCTCAGTTGACACCAGGATCCATACAACGATAATTAAGTCTTACATAAACATTTATTACATCGCCACACTGGCGGAATCAACATTCAGAGAAGCTTTAGAAGATGCAGGAAGCGATTCATCCTTCACGGCCAACTTGAGTGTAGCACGTGACCCTATTCCTCGTCATCATCTCCCTCGAAGTCGTACTCATTCTCGTCACCTGACAGCAAATTTATCAGTACGATTTGTACTGGCCACGGAGCCCACCTATGCAGCATTTGCTTTGTGGAAAGTGGATGCAAGGCTATACAAGCAGACCTATAGGCTGAGGTTTTCCTATGCAGCTGTAATCAATGTTTATTTAGTCAAGTTTTATCACCAGTTAACACCATTATCCTTTTTCCCATCACCACACCTCACATACCCACACCTCACTCTCATTCGACAGGCCCAACTCCCTCTCGGGCCTATCTCAGCGGCACACTACCACAACGGGTACACTGCCGGAACAATGTTATCCAGGGGGAGAAAAGAATATGCTCTCATCTAATAGTGGTTGCAGAAACATTAGGAAAGGTCCATAGCCAACGAGTTGACTTATGTATCGATCGATCAACCATACACTCTGCAGAGGTTTTACTACTCACAAGATTAGCCATCATCGATGCTGTACAATCATCTAGGCAGAATTCCGGGTGCTTGCTTGCCTAGGTCGATGCCACCCTACCACTCAGCCCTGGGATATTCCGGATCCAACACCATCATGCTGAGACTGGGAGACGCAGTACCGGGCCCCATCAGTGGTACTGCGCATCTAGAACGGTACGGGAATCCGCCATCCGTCACCATCCACCCTTATCACCTCTCAACCTAGCAGTAGTGGCACCGCCCTACCAAGTAGTCTAGCCGTCTCCCGCCCATCAGAAGCGAGCGAGTAGCAAGGGAATCCAGATGTTTCCGGTCACTAGTCAGATCCTAGGTTGTGACCAAGCAGGCATCTCCACTTAGGGGATACTCTCCCCGTGCTATCACAGCACCTCCGTCCACGGGCTTCAAACCACCAAGGCTATCCCACCCGGAACCTCCTCAACAACTTTACCCGCCACAGGTATCTCACTTTGGGGATGCCCAGGTTGCACCCCCGGCACGACTTGCCCCATGGGCTTGTCTCACATCCCACTTGGTCGACATCAACCCTTACCACGCACCCAAGACGCACGCAGCACTCTCTCCCAGTGGTTATAATCAGTTATACACCGTCCCAATTCCACCACATAGCATATAGCAAGTAGAAAGTAGTGGATGAGTAACAGTAAATTAAGCAGCAGCTAACCTAACAGCGGATAGCAGGGTAAAGTCTTATCAAGGCAGGGAATTCAAATATACTACCATGCAACCAATCCATACATAATCATAAAGCAATAGCAACAATGTCATTTGCAATGCGTAATAGGATCTAAGGATTTGGTGGGACGTGGCACCTTCGTAGTCGTCTCCTAGCTCCTGAAAGTACTCGTGGTCGTCTTCCTTAGTCAGATCCTCCTCCGGCTCTGAAATCGAACACGAAATAGTCGCGTCAGCGACTCCTATAGAGTATTTCAGAAAAATCCAATAAAATAAAGAGCCAAATGCACACAAACACAGTCTTAGATTGTAGATCTCATTTTTCTGAGAATTTTGATATATGGTGCGCAATTTTTGGACATCGTATGAATAAGTTATGAATTTCCGAAGATTATCCTATTTTCTAAAAATGGGAAAACTGGTCGGTTAATCAGGGGCAGCTTGGGATTGGTCCACGTGGCGCGCGGGTCCAGTAGTGCGGCAAGTGGCGCCTCAACAGAACACAGACCCGATGGTCGCCCACCAGGTGTTCGATGCTGGTTCCCAGAGAGTTGCCGGAGTTGGCGTAGCTCGGCGTGGCTCGGCGGTGGTCGGTGGTAGCTCGGCTGTGGTTGGGGGTATCTCGGCGGAGCTCGGCGGTGGTCGGGGGTAGCTCGGCGGGGCTCGGCATAGTTCGGCGTACCTCGGCGGGGCTCGGGCGAATCGGAAATTCGCGGCGCCGAGGGTGCCGCTCTCCCGAGCTCTCCCGGGGGGGCTCGGGCGAATCGGAGATTCGGTGCGCCCGAGGGTGCCGTTCTCCCGAGGTCTCTCGCGGAGGCTCGGGCGAATCGGAAATTTGGGCGCCCGAGGGTGCCGCTCTCCCGAGGTCTCCGCGGAGGCTCGGGCGAATCGGAAATGTGGGCGCCGAAGGGGCTGCTCTCCCGAGCTCTCCCGGTGAGGCTCGGGCGAATCGAAAATTTGGGCGCCCGAGGGTGCCGCTCTCCCGAGCTCTCCTGAGGAGGCTCGGGCGAATCGGAGATTTGGTGCGCCGAGGGTGCTGCTCTCCCGAGCTCTCCTGGGGAGGCTCGGGCGAATCGGAGATTTGGTGCGTCGAGGGTGCTGCTCTCCCGAGCTCTCCTGGGGAGGCTCGGGCGAATCAGAGATTTGGTGCTAGCAGGGTTCCAGGGCGTCTGTTCAAGGCGGCGGTGTCTCTCCGGTGCGGCGGACCATGACAGGGCGGCGATGGCCATATTTCGGCAAGACAGGGCTCGGCTTTCCCCAATTGGCGTGCTCAGGCAGTCGTCCGACCAGATGGTGGCGGGTTAGAGTCGTGGTATGGCCTCCTTCTCTCCCTCGGCATACGGCGGTTCTCCGACGAGGTGGAGGCGCACGTAGCCAAAGCGACAGTCGTGATTCGGGGCTCGGCTATCTAGCGGCGGTGCCGAGGCAGACTTGGCGAACCTCGGCGGCCTTTCTCCGCAGCGCGAGGCGACCGGGGGTACTCGGAACGGATTTAGGCGAGGCGGAACCTGTCGGCGGCGATGTCGTCGCGACGGTGAGGTTCCGGCGGGCTAAGGAGGTCCTCTAGGAGATGTATACGCGTCCAGGGTCTATGGCGATGGTATACCAACTACCAATTTTGGCTACCGAGCTTTCCAAGGTGCTCGGTTGTGGCGGCGGCGTGTCGCCGACGACGGCGGAAGGCGGCATCGCGGCTACGACCAAGTATTGGTTCAATCGAATGCGGTCTTGTCAAATTGGTGAGGCCAGAGAGGCATACAACACTCTGGTGGCGAACTTTAGCCACGGCATGACCTTCTTTTGGCGACGGCTCGCGGCGGCGCTCCGGTAAGGTCGCGGCGCACGCGGCCAAGGCGATTCAGGCTTCCTCTAGCACTTAGATCCGCGTAGCTAGCTCGAGGGGGTCGTGGCGGTGCTCCACGACGCTCTAACCTATACGGGTGCTAGTCGGATTGCTCGGAACGGGTGATTCGGCGTCGGAACGCGTCGGTGGTGAGCGCGCTCCGCCGAGAACGCGTCGTGCTGCGTTCTCGGTCTAGCAAGCTTGTAGTCCGGGGGTTTCGGCCGGTCGAATGAGTGCATGGTGCAGGTGATCTTCCCGAGCCGGTAAAGGCTCGTGCCTGCGCGTCCCGAGGGTGGAACGCCATGGCAAAAGCAGGGCAAGGTTCGGACATGGCGTGCGATGGCTCACCGTGGTGTCGGTGAAGCTAGGATGGCGGTGCAGTGGCGAGTCGGAGCCGTGCAGAACGATCGCAGTGCCGTGCCGCTCCTCGTCCGCAGCTCGGGCTTCTCCTCCGTGTCCGGCTCCGGCGTGCTCCGCGGCGGCGGCGCTCCGGCAGCTTCTCCTCCTCTGCTCCGCCCTTCTCCTACGCTCTCTCTCTCGGTTTGGTGCGGTGTGCCGGTCTGTGCTGCGGTGGCGGCGAGGGGAAATGAGGGTAGGGCTTCGGGGTGCTCCAATTTATAGGCGAGCTTGGTAGGTTCCCATGGCGGACGGCCGCGATTGATCTCGGTAGATCAGAGGGCTTCGGCCGCTCGACGCTAGGGCTTCAGGGTGCACGCGGGCTCGCTTGGCGGCCAAGGAAGGAGGGGACAGGAGGGGGACAACGGGGTCAGGGCTCTGCCATGCTGTCGGCTGTGGGACCGGGGTCACGCCATTCGCGTGACACCCCCGGCAGGCGCGTCGCCTTCGTGAGGAAGAAGAACAGTGGGGGGGCGAGAGCGGCTGACAGGCGGGGCCGGGTTGGCAGCGAGCGCGAGCGCGTGTGTGCCGGTCGTGCGCGTGCGCTGCCGAGCCGCGACGTGGGTCGCGCGCGGTGAGGTGAGGAGAGGAAGGTCGGGCTGGCTTGGGCTGGCTTAGCGACCCGGCTGGCCGAATGGCTGGCCTAACTCTCTTTCTCCTTTTCTATTTTCAATTTAGTGTATATATACATATATTGCCCATTTCAAATATTGAGTAAATACAAACATAAATTGCAATAAATCCCAAATGTGATGCATAAGTTATTATTCTATGTGAATGGAATTAAAATGCAAACTACACTCCTTTATTTACCAATTTCATAATGAAACCTATATGCTTGCACAAGAAAAATAGGTTTTCATAATAAATAAATGAAAAATTTTAATTGGTTGGGATTTTTAGATTGTGTGGATTTTTAGGGTTGTTACACCTAAATACCTAATACATGAAGCACTATGCAAAAGTTAGAATATGGACCCAAAAATTATGGCACAAAATTTAATGTGTGTAAACTTCCTTTCTCTTCTTCTACATGGATGCATACCAAGTAAATAATTCAAGGAAAGGGGCAGCACAATACAAACTAACAAAATGAAGCAGGTTCATTGAGCAGGTTATAGATCATAAAGTATAAACCGAAACTGTATCAAACCAAAAAAACAGGGTTTTATATAATCATGTAAAAATTTTTGAGCACAGCCCACCGCTGGTGCAGCACCCTACATACCTGTAATCATACCCATTGTTTGGCAGATTCTAGGTGTAAAGACCAAGAGACTGCAACTTACAAATTCATGGCCTCCTAACTCATGTATTTCAAAGCAAACACAGTTGAGCTATTGAGTTTTATCAACATTCCATATTAACTTTAGACTAACAAAATATTCAAGGTTCTGGACTCATATCCACAGTGCTTATTTACTCCAATGTATCAAAACATAGACAGGTTAAAAATCTTCTTACATAGAAGACAAGCAAGTTAACTCCAGATTGAAAGTAACAGGGTTCAATAAAGAGAACAGGGCCAATGGAGATGTTGCAGCTATCATACTGATAGAGAGAAAAAATGGCAAAGATTCTGTGATATCCATTAGATCAGAGCATAAGAACATACCTGATGGAGATGTTCTAGGTATCCATTAGCAAGCTAGATTTGTAGTATCATTCGTCTTTGACACGCTTGATAGCATACACCGAAAAATACCCTGTGAATTCAGAATGTTTACTGATAAGAGAGATTATTGTATGCAGTTGAGCAGCAAATGTGGCACGGTGCCTTTGGAAAGAGAGTTCATGCACAGTTAACTCATTTATTCACAAAGGTGTGTACTCATCGCATTTTGTTTTGCAAATTACATAAATAGGTTAGTCATATTGTACTGAAAACTATGTAGTGAAATAAAGATATAATGGTGAAGCAATCATAGTGAAAAGGTCATATCAAGCAATCATAGTGAAAAGGTCATAACTCAAAATAACAGGAAGCAACATTACCTGAGCATGCACTGCAATAGCAGGTCCACAGTCAACGCCAATAGCTGATCCTTTGCCCTACATTTGACAAAATAAACAAATCATGTAACATCTCAGCATTAGTTGTCGCAGCAACACTAAGTGCTACAGGGAATCATGAAGGATATAAAGAATGTATAAAGTTATCAAATGGTGGACCTGAACAGTTTCATATGAAAATGAAGACACCTAGCATTCCTTTCCATCTTGCTTTTTGATGCCTATAGCAAGGACCTTAATAAGGTGTAAAAATGAGAGAGTAATTCAAATGTGTGTCCAAAACACACTGAATCAGCATTCTTGAATGCGAGGATAAAATTAAACATGATCGTTTGTGCAACATAGCCTGATGATACATACTGCAGTAAATGTAGCTTTAGTTTGGCTATCAAAAGTATGAGTATCACTTAGTTTGGCTATCAAATGCAATTTTATTGCCAGATCACTATAACGTCGCCTTGCTGGAAAGGGTCGGTGCCCTAGTCAGTCATAATCACTGAATCCTGTCAACAAGGAGGACAAGTTTACGCCATGAAATTGCAACATACAAGAAAAACACAAATACAGATCACTTGAGTTGCAAATCTCCCTGATAGATATTCTTGATGGGGACAAGGACCCCATGGGGATGAAATCACCACACAGGGACGGGGATAGGGTGAAACGTCCCTCTGGAAAAATGCTCCCCGTGGGACTAGCTCGAATTCCCCATTTACATTCCCAAGCAGGTGGGAATACATACATTGTTGGCCAATTATGTTGCATGCAGACATTGTATTTAGGCCCGGTTTGGATTGGATAACACATCTTGGAAACCAACATCCCATATTATTCATATTGCATTGGATTTTGAGATTCCAAAAATCTACATGATAGGGTACCCTAGAATCTAACTTGTTTGGATAGGACTATGGGATTCTGATTTTTTTTCTCTCTTTGATTCTTATTTTCTTAAAGTCAGATCCATAAAGACCTCAATAGCATCGACTACTCGGCCATTGCCTCTCAACCTCATGCAGTACCAATGTAGCTAAGAGATAGCAAATTTAAGTTAAAAAAGGTGGTCTATTGGTACAACTTCAACGACATTTAATTATAAGAAAATTCTTGTTTCACTATTGCCTTTTCATAACCCATTTTGCATGGTGAGAAAATTGAGAGAAAAAATAAGTAGAAATTATCTGTATGAGAGAAAAATGTTGCCTTTGGCAGTTCAAGCCATTCTATTATTTGTCCTATCTTCAAACTAATTGGTAAATGTAGAGGGCTACTAAGACTCAATTGACAGAAGTAAAGTGCCTGCTACTTACCTGCTGGTTTCACAGTGGATGCTATCTCTATTGAGTATGAAGATCTGTTGAGCATGGACAACTGAGAATTGAGGTTGTAGTCAATATTTTGATGCAATTATTTGGTAAACAAAGGTAGCTCCTCCAATGCAATGCGGCTGCAGTCAATATACAACCAAAAACATAGAACACCACTAATTAAAGAAACCATCTTAAATACCATAGCATTAATCTTGGTCCATGCTGCAGTAGAGGACAGAAAATCGCAAGAGGTTGAAATGGCAACTCGTAGCAGTCATCTACACATAAATACTTCGTAACCAAACGAAGAGGTAGATGGCAGACTCACCAGGGCGTTTATTGCTTTGTTAGATTAAATTACCACCAAGTCACGGGATGATGCAGTTAAGAAACAAATAAAATACATACTGATGAGATCGGAATATGGGTGTACCAAATCAGCCAACGAAGTATCAGATATTACCAATCAGTTTACCAGAAAATCACGGGCTTATGCAGCTGAAAAAACAAATAAAATACTCCTTCCATGTTGTAATTAAAATAGAAGTCGTTTCTTAAAAAAAAAAAGTAAATAGAAGTCGTTTAGAACAACGACACGGACTCCAAAGTATAACTTTGACTTCGTATTTCTATAAAAAAACTTATTAAAAAATAATATATGTATACTTTTATGAAAGTATATTTAAAGATAAATATATTTATATAGTTTTCATATTTCCAAACTCAATAATTTAAAAGTTATTCATGATTTATATTCCTAATATTTGACCAAGACCTTTTCCAAAACAACTTCTATTTACAACATGGAGGGATTTACAACATGGAGGGAGTACATATTAATGACAAATAGGCCAACGAAGTATCAGATCTTACCAATCAGGTAGTCCTAGAATCCGTCGTGGTTGTGATGCCAGTGAGAGCAGCCAGCCTTAGGGCATTTCACAGCGGCGCAGGTGAGGCCAGCCAGCCATGCGCGACATCACAGCGGCGTGGGTGATCCAGGATCCACGGGACCCTACGGCACGGGGTTGAGGCCGGCCAACCCTCGGACGCAGGTGAGGCCCACTGCTGCGGCGTTGGGAGGGGCGGATGGTAGCGGCAGCGCTGGGAGGTGGAGGCGGCACCAGTTGTGGAAAGGCGCAGATGGCAGGCTGGTGTGGGGAGTCGGAGGCACTGGAGATCGAGCAGAGCGGGAGCTATGTTTGCAAGGCTGCCATGCGCAGGGCAGGTGTTAGGGCCTGGGGTCTGAGAGCTTAGGCTGCGGAGATTGTAGCGATGGTGGATGGGAGGTGGCGGCTTGAAGGCTCGCCTGCGCACTGGAGGTGCCGTGGCGGCGAGGAGTCGCGGTAGATGGGAAGCGGCAATAAAAGGACGGGAAACAGTAGGCCGGGAGCTGCCCAAGGGAGATACTTAATCTCAATCGCAGGCTTACCTCTTCATCGATCAAAGTGCAATACTTATACATGCAATCCTATTTAGAGTCCACAAGACTAACATAAGCAATCCTAACTAATCCCTATCTTCTAGGACTCTGCCAACTAATCTCACCGGCAGCTAATATCTGCGCGGCTTAAGCCCTTGGTCGGCGTGTATACTGATTGCCGACCATAACATCCCTCTCCTCCTCGAGAAACAGCTCGTCCTCAAGCTGAAACGAAGGAAAGCGAGCACGAAACTCCTCCACAGCTTCCAAGTTGCTTCTTCTTCGGGCAGCGACTCCCACTAGACGAGTACATACCATGTCCCTCGACGGAGCTGTGAGCGCAGGATCCAGCCAGGCTGATGCAGCAGACGACCACTGTGTAGTGGAGGCAGTGCTGGTGTCGACGATGGAGGAACACCGTGGAAGGGCTTGAGGACCCCGATGTGGAATACATCGTGGATGCGCGCACCCTCCCGCAGGCGCGGACGATAAGCCACCGAGCCAATGCGCTCAGCAACGTGAAATGGTCCTGCATATCGAGGACCCAACTTCCCATGGGCGCCCGACACCAGCGATTGAGCCATCCTATTGAGCAAACGCGGAAGGACCCAATCATCAACTTGAAACTGCAACTCCCTGTGCTTTGCCTCGTGCTGTTTCTTGGCGTATTCCTAGGCCTAGAGCAGCCGGTCTCGGACGTCGGCAAGGAAGGCATCATGGTCACAGAGCAGCCTGTCCACCGACTCCGTCCGTGCCGTGCCAGCGGTGTAGGGAAGCAGCAGATTGTCCGAGGTCAGGTCCAGACTATCCGCCGGCACAAGCTGACGAGCAACAGTGAACTGCACTAGAACTGTGCATTGTCAAAAATCGAATGCTGGACTGTCCGTGATTTTTAGGCAGACTGTCCACCGGTCATCTTTCAAAAAATCCCGAGGCTAAAATTGAACTCCGTGCTATCGGGTGAAGGTCACGGACTATCCGCACATGACCCGTGGACTGTCCACGCTTGTACACCGAGCAGGTTACTGCAACCCACTGTGGTCGGCCCCGATGGTCGGACTGTCCGGGGTACCCCGCGGACTGTCCGAGCTTGTACAGCGACTGCGCGTTCAAAATTGCCCGAAAACAAAATCGAAAAGAGCTCGATCAAACGGAGATGAACTGCCACGATTTTTCGGTCATAAGGTCACAAGACAGCCTAGAATCAACTCCCAAAAGATCAAGACCCAATTTGAAACGAATCAACGGGAAATCGAAATGCCCCAAAAAGTGCCCATGAACTTGTTCATGATGAAGAAGCGACCCGATTTACACGTAGGGTTGGAATCCGGAGATTTCCTTCGATCAAAATGTTCTTCACGTAGGGTTGAAGGCTTATTGTTGAACCATTGATTTAGGAAGAATGATAGTGTCACAAGTTGAGTATCAATAATTGTTGTGTCTTCTTGAATTGTTATTATGATATTACTTGTTTTGGATCTTTGTAATGATTGCAATGATCTTATGGAGTTGTCTATATTTTCATTTAGTTTATAGGCCTAAGGTATGAGAATTAATGGAATAGATAGTTGGGTTTTCTTTTTCTCTTGCTTTCTTTATTCTGTCTTCTCGGAGCAACCTGTCTTCGTCAGCTTATACCTTTGTTTTTGGAAGATCAAAAATCATGGAAAAATTCTGTACATAAGTAGAATTCAAGATCGTTTTGTGAGCGTAAGAATTACCTTAATAGCTATTATGGTTTAGGTGATATGAAAATCACAAGATAATACAATTATGCTGACAGATTCTGTTGTTCGCTGTTTTTGACTACTTTAACTGCAGAATCTGGAAAAGTGTTCTATAAGAAAGTTGTATAAAATTTCAGCAGCTTTCTAACGGTACATGTCGTGACTTATTTGGAATAATAGAGTTGGCGTTACAACTGATTTATTGTGCTGTTGTTTTTCTGCTAGCGAATAACTTCGGATTATCTAGCCTTACCTATGTTCATGAGTATTGTTGGGAGGTTAGAAGTACATGATAGTAGTTAATTAACCCACTCAGAATAAGATGCAAGCTATCCTTGGTGCCCCAAGTTAATTTCTTTTAAGGGGGATAGCCAAGCTAAAGAGTAATAAGATGAAAATTTCTGAGTTTCGGTGATTTTTACTTGGAAGAATCATATACCCCCATGTTTGGAGAGGACACTATCAAGCACAAGATTCAGAAATATCAATTCATGTATGAAATTGAGAGATATTGCCTGATTAGACACAAGTATAGTGTTTAGAGGGAATATCAGAGTAGCATAGCGGAAGTGTGATGAACCCATAAATATTAGAATAAGAAGTCCATGAAGGTCCTTTGGAGAAGAGAATTGGTTTACCCATCGGAATTATCCAAGCGGGTACCAAGTTGGAGATTATGTACACCAAGTTGGTTATTCTCGAAAGAATAAAGAGAACCAGATTGTGACAACAAGCAAAGTGCATTTGAAGATTACTAAGAAGGAGCTACACAAGGAAGTGAACAAGATATAAGACCGAATTATTCTTACCCTATCTTCTTCTTCTTCTTCCGAATCTCGGAACGAGATTCATCTTAAGGGAGTAGAATTCCAATACCCTAAATTTTGCAACTTTTGAAATATAGGTAAAATGATTTAATTTGGTATTTTTGAGCTTATGAAAACCTAGGAAAATTAAAAAATTTCATCAAGTTAAAATTCAACTAGGTTTTAACAACATGTTTGTGCACTCATGCTCTTACATATGATTTATTTTGATTGAGTGGTCTTTGCCAAAAATAAAAATTATTCAAATTTTTTTGTAAATGACTTTATTGTGTAAGTGAATAAAGTTTCAAAACGCGTTTAGTCCAATGATCTTCTCTAGAGCAGGTCTCTGTCTCTTTCAATGATCAAATTTCTCGTTTTCCAACTCAATCCCTTCAATTGGAGTTTATCAAAACCTTTTTTTCAGTTACAAATCACTCTTTGGTGTTCATAATTCATCAACTTATCTCTAAAAATTTTCTGCGAATTTTTCTTGGCTGTTTCCGGACCTTTTTCCTATTTTTTGTGAGCAAAATCTAATTTTTAGATGCTCCAAAATATCTTTTCATGAGCTCCAAAAACTTTATTTGGGTTCATCATGTTCTAAAATGTCTTCGAGAATTTTCCCATAATTTTAAGAGCCTTCAGGATATTTTTCGGGGCTTAAATATCAATTCTGGACATTTCTAAAATTATTTAATTCAGAATATTTAATAATTCTGAAAATAATAAAACATCTTATTTAGTGCCGACCTCAAACCCTACAACTATATGTATGGCCGCGAAGCTCTCGACGCGCTGACTCCAAAAGTACGGCCCGTTTTTGCAGCCGCCACGCGTAGCCTCGTAGATCTAAAGTCGAAGTTAGAAACATCTACGTTTCCGACGAACTCTCCGGCGAGCTTTTCTGGCCAAACCGTCAAGTTCCGACGAAAACCAGTGCCACCATAAGGTAGATTTCTTCGTTCACTACGTCGTGATATATTTGTTTTCTCAAATACACTATCTTTTAATCCTTTCCAATTCGTTTTTTCTTTCTCCGATGAGTTGATGGTCCTTTCCCATTCGTTTTTTCTTTCTCCGGTGAGTTTTGCGACGAACCTCACCATGGGAGGACCTTGTTTTCTTAGGTTTCCGGCCGTTTCCTCGCTGGTGCAACCGGGCCTGAGGGCCCCCACCGTTCGATCGTTCTGCGCCGCCATCTCACGCCGCCGTGCCGCTCAGCCAGGCTGGTCGGGCCCTCCCCTTCTCCTTTCGTCGATCAGGAACGAGAAGAGCAGAAAGCCGCAGGAAGCAGCATCGTGCAGGCCACCTGCAACTCCCAGCCGACCCACCTGCAGGGGCCACGCGGGCCAAAGGGCGCCTCCCTGCCACTGGCCGCTGGCCGGCCGAGCCTTTCATCCCCCTGCCTAGTAACAGCTGAAGCACCCATGGCTATGGTCTATAAGGACAGACTAGAGGTAGAAGAAGACTCGATGTAGAAGACGAAGTATTTACGAGACTGCCATCGGTTCGTATTTATAGCGTTGTTTGTCCATTTTAACTTCAATTTTAACTCCGATTTAATCCGTTTAACTTGCGTTAGCTTCGTAATTTTATAATCTATATCTGATAGTAACACTGTTATTTATGTTAATGTCTTTTAAAAATTCGAGATTAGATTAATTTTTATTCTTAATATAAAATCTTGTTTATTACGTAACTTCTTCGTTTTAAATCCGTTTTTCGTGTTCTTTATATCGATATGATCGTGGAAGCGAGTAGAATAATTTTATAACCTTTTCAAATTGTTTTGTTACTGATTGGTGTACTGTTCTAATTATTATTATTTGTTTGTTTCGTGTATGTTTGCTCGAATGTTTGTGTATTGATATGGTGATCGATCGATTATATACAGTGAGTGTTAGGTGGTGTTTCTTGGAGCTATCAATTGAAGATTTGGATCAAAGAAAGGATCTCAAGATTAAGGCAAGTATAGCATGGACCATCCTTATTGTCCTATTCACAATAATCATAATTCATATTTGCATGTGTCCACCTTGACAATCTTAGAGATTATAATATAGATTTGTTATCTTGATTACTTGATCACCTTTTGGGTTATGCATTGGGTAGCTCTTTGCTAGTGCTTTATTGATACCAATGATCTTGTGATTTGATTAACGGATTATGCAATGAATAATTTAATATGATTTTATTCCTGTTCAAAGGGGGCTAGAGCCTTGGGGTTGAGAATTTTGGTTCTAGTTTCTCTCCATAGGATTTTCTGTACGTGATGACTCGGGATATACAGTATAACTGTGAGGGCTATATGGCTCTGGCTTTAGTTCAGTACAAGGACCTTTTCTAGCTTGTTACTGGTTACCCGAAAGGGCGCAAAAGGGGTTTGCCATCTTGGGTATAGTACAGCTCCTAGTCTTATGAGTATAGCCGTGAAAGAATGTGCCATATTGAAATGGAGGGTTTCTACATCTCGCTGCCAATGAAACCTTGCGGCCCTAACATGTTAGACGAACCTTCGAAAGACTTCATAGTGATCCCTGCTGACCTTCCTTGGAAGTGGGTCAAGAGGCTAGCTACCTTGTGATAAAGGATAAATCATGACTCACAGGTAAAGTGTACATCTCTGCACAGAGTTTAATAAACTGTTATAACAGCCGTGCTTGCGGACATGAGCGACCTTGAGCACATTACAGACTAGATGGTTACTGTAAATTATATTATGTTTATTATTGTTGTTAATATCTTTGCTATTTATTAACCTTGTCACAATTGATCATTAGATTAATAATGGGATTTGGAATACATTGATCCTACTCAATTGATAAAAAGAATCTAAATATTAAAAGCTAAATGCAGTCAAACAGTGTCGGGTACCCAACTATGGGGTACCCAACTTCAACACAAAATCATACTCTCCGAATAGAGCCTAGCCCAAGAAGGCGCAAGCCGAGGCCCGCGCGAGAACGGCCCATGCGAGAACTTCCCGCACGGCCTAAGACAGAGCCGTGCGGAAGCACATCGCCCCCCTCGGGCGCTCAGACCCCTCGGGAGAAATTCTTCGATTCGCCCGAGCCTCCGCGACAGGGCTCGGGAAAGCAGGCCTCGGGCGATAGACTTTCGATTCGCCCGAGCCCCCCGTCACAGACTAATTTCCTCGGGCACAGCCCTCGGGTTCGCTCGAGCCCCTGCTGACGTCAGCAGGGCAAACTTGACGGCCAAGGGACCTTCCCTGACCACTTTATAAGCACGGTCTCATCGGGTAGGCCCCGTGACACAACTGCGCCCCGAACGCGCACGTTCGTCGTACCAACTGCCCTATCTCCATTGGCAGGTGATCTGACGGTCCAACTCCTCCCACGCCGCTACAGAGACAGTCAACCGTACGGCCCCTTGGGCTGACGAGGAGATTCGCCAACTACGACGGTGACTTCCATGCCCCGGCCGCACGTGTGACACCAGGAAAAGGGGAATGATAGTCGTCCGACCAACCCGGTGGAATGGGCAAACCTTACGATCAGGCTTGCCTACCCCCTGGAAAGTACCTCACGGGAAAAAAGAAGCACCCGAGGGAGGACACTCCTATCGCTTCATCCCATCACGCCCCGACGGCACCAGGGTCTCCCGAGCCTCGGGAACTTATACTCACAGGTCAAACTATCTACTCGTTACACTGTGCAGGGTCGGATGTGACGGCATGACATAGTGCCACGCAGCAAATAATGACCAGCACTGTGAAACGCTTTGGAACTCACCAATGGAACAGTGGTGGATCAGTCGAATGACCAATGCCATACCGCCGAGGCACCAAGACGAGGGCGTGGCTGACGATAGCCACCGGTCACCACCGACTCCACCATGCCGAGCACTGTAACTGTAACAGAACCGTCTAAATCACGTGGCCCACGGGCATCTGTTGAAACATCCTCAATTTTCCACGAAGGGAAGATCCACAGAATGAGCTATAATGTGATAAAAACCAAAGATCGATCCCATCACATTATCATATATCAGTTGATATTACAGCCATACATCGTAAACACTTACAAGATGATATCAACTAAGATCACACCTATTACAGGGTTAATCTAGCGGAAGCATAACTAGGCGTCATCAGAGTTGACAGAATATGTCGTCGAGTGAAGGCTCCTCCTTCACGGGCATAATCAGAGTTATTCTTGGCGCAGCATAGTCTTTATCTCCTGAACCAAACTTGAGCATAGGCACGAGACCTTCTAATACTTCTTATCTCAATATCTCTGTTAGTCAGGTAATCTGCACACCGCCAGATATGTGCAGGCCATGGTTAGCACCGATGAGCTTTAGTGAAAAAGAGAAAACAAAGGATTTGGCGATCCTAACATTTGGCTGTGGTTTGCATCCTAATCGCGTGCAAAGTAGTATCAAGTAATAATATCATAAAAATTTTAACCCATATCATCAATTCCCATTAGTCTATCCCAAATCCATCTTCCCACCCATACACCACCTCACACACACCTCACGCTCAGTCGACAGGCCCAACTCCTTCTCGGGTCCTGTCTCAACGGCACACTGCCACACCGGGCACACTGCTGGACAATCATCAACCAGGGGGAGAAAAGAATATCGCTCTCTACACTAGTCAGAGCTTCACAGGAAAGGTCCATAGCCGACGAATCAGCATATGTATCGATCGATCAACCATACACTCTGCAGAGGTTTTACCACTCACAAGATTAGCCATCATCGATGCTGTACAATCATCTAGGCAGAATTCCGGGTGCTTGCTTGCCTAGGTCGATGCCACCCTACCACTCAGCCCTGGGTAACTTCGGGCACGAACCGAAACGCTGAGACTGGGAGACGCAGTACCGGGCCCAATTAGTGGTACTGCGCATCTAGAACGGTTCAAGAATCCCAACATCCATCACCGCCCACCCTTATCACCTTTTAACCTAGCAGTAGTGGCACCACCCTACCAAGTAGTCCAGCCGTTCCCCGCCCATCGAAAACGAGTGAGCAGTAAAGGATTCCTATGAACCTGGTACTAGTCCTTCCTAGGTTTGACCAAGCAGGCATCTTCTCTCAGGGGATACTCTCCCCATGCCACCACGGCACCTCCATTCATGGGGTTTCAAACCACGCAGGCTATCCTTCCCGGAACCTCCTCATAAAGCCATTACCCACCACAGGTATCTCTCGTGGGAATGTCCAGATGCAACTCCCGGCAAGACTTGCTTACATAGCTCGTTGTGTATCCCACTTGGTCGACTTGACCCTCACCACACACTCAAGACACACGCAGCACGATCATAGTCCACCAGTCTAGCATCCCCAAGCCAAACCATTCCCTGAGGTTCACCACCAGCATCACATCAAAGATACAATGCGAGTGGAGTTAATAAGTATGGTGATGTAACATGCAAGCAAGCAGGTAAATATATATAAGAGAGTGTGAGCGCGAAGCTGGGTAGCCTGGTAGAGTGGTTGCAAGCAGGGTAGTAACAGCTTGGGTAGTAGTATGTATCATATACTAGCAAAGGAGTAAATATAAAGCACTAGCAATTCTAAAATATGCAATGCCTAATAGGATTCTCTAAAAGAAGGTGCTGCCATGACACCTGCGTTGTCGAGGTAGTAGTGGTATGAGCACTCCTTGGTTAGTGTAGTTGATCTACTGGGTCACCACCTCCGGGGTGACTCCACTCCATGGTTGCTGTTGTTGTAATAACCCTAAAAATCCACACAACCTAAAAATCCCAACCAATTAAAATTTTTCATTTATTTATTATGAAAACCCATTTTTCTTGTGCAAGCATATAGGTTTCATTATGGATTTGGTAAATAAAGGAGTATAGCTTGCATTTTAATTCCTTTCATATAGAATAATAACTTATGCATCACATTTAGGATTTATTGCAATTTATGTTTGTGTTTACTCAATATTTAAAATGGGTAATATATGTATTTATACCCTTAAGTGAAAATAGAAAAAGAAAAAGAAAAAGAAGAAGAGAGAAAAAGGAGGAGCAGAAATCGGCCCAACACCGACCGCACGCGCGCGCGACCGTTTCATCCGCACCCACTGCCCCGCAGCCGCTGACCGCCCGGCCCCGCATGTCAGCCGCCTTCCCCTTCCACTGTTTCTCTTCTACACGAAGACGACGCCACCGGGTCATGCAAATGGCGTGACCGACAGCGCCACACATGGCAGAGCCCTGACCCCACTGTCCCCCTCCTGTCCCCTCCTTTCTTGGCCGCCAAGCGAGCCCGCGTGCACCCTGAAGCCCTAACATCGAGCAGCCGTAGCCCTCTGATCTACCGAGATCAATCGCGGCCGTCCGCCATGGGAACCTGCCAAGCTCGCCTATAAATTGGAGCACCCGAGGAGCCCTAGCCCATTTCCACTCGCAGCCGCCACGTTGCGGCTCCACAAGCCACCGCACCCCACCGCATAGCCGAGAGAGAGGGAGAAGGGCGGAGCAGAGGAGGAGGAGCTGCCGGAGCGCCGCCGCCGCGGAGCACGCCGAGCCGGACACGAAGGAGAAGCCGGAGCCCCGTCGTGGTTCGGCACGGCACTGCGTACGCTCTGCATGGCTCCGACTCGCCACTGCACCGCCATCCTAGCTTCACCGACACCACGGTGAGCCACCGCACGCCATGTCCGAACCTCGCCCTGCTTTTGCCATGGCGTTCCGCCCACGGGACGCGCAGGCACGAGCCTTTACCGGCTCAGGAAGATCACCTGCACCATGCACTCATGCGACCGGCCGAGACCCCCGGACTACAAGCTTGCTAGACCGAGAACGCAGCACGACGCATTCTCGGCGGAGCGCGCTCACCACCGACGCGTTCCGACGCCGAATCACCCGTTCCGAGCAATCCAACTAGCACCCGTATAGGTTAGAGCGTCGTGGAGCACCGCCACGACCCCTTGAGCTAGCTACGCGGATCTAAGAGCTAGAGGAAGCCTCGTCCGCCCTGCTCGAGTGCGCCGCGACCTCGCCGGAGCGCCGCCGCGAGCCGTCGCCAATAGAAGGCCATGCCATGGCTAAAGTTCGCCACTAGAGTGTTGTATGCCTCTCTGGCCCCACCAATTTGACAAGACCGCATTCGATTGAACCAAGACATGGTCGTAGCCGCGTTGCCGCCTTCCGCCGTCGTCGGCGACACGCCGCTGCCACAACCGAGCACCTTAGGAATCTCGGTAGCCAAAATTGGTAGTTGGTATACCATCGCCATAGACCCTGGAGGCGTATACATCTCCTAGAAGACCTCCTTAGCCCCGCCGGAACCTCACAGTCGCGGTGACATCGCCGCCGATGACCGGAGCATCTCAATACCGTGACCAGGAACAAAAACCGACCACCTCGGACAAGCTTAGTTGCGGAAGATCGAACCTCCATAGCCCGGAACACCGCGAGGTGCGTTCTCGGGGAAACGTGATCACCGCCGACACGATCCGCCTTGCCTAAATCCGTTTCGAGTACCCCCGATCGCCTCGCGCTGCGGAGAGAGGCCGACGAGGTTCGCCAAGTCTGCCTCAGCACCGCCGCGTAGATAGCCGAGCCCCGAATCATGTCTGTCGCCTTGGCTACGTGCGCCTCCACCTCGTCGGAGAACCGCCGTGTGCCGTGGGAGACAAGGAGGCCATACCACGACTCTAACCCGCCACCATCTGGTCGGACGACTGCCTGAGCACGCCAATTGGGGAAAGCCGAGCCCTGTCTTGCCGAAATATGGTCATCGCCGCCCTGTCATCGTCCGCCGTACCGGAGAGACACCGCCGCCTTGAACAGACACCCTGGAACCCTGCTAGCACCAAATCTCCGATTCGCCCGAGCCTCCCCGGGAGAGCTCGGGAGAGCGGCACCCTCGGCGCACCAAATCTCCGATTCGCCCGAGCCTCCCCGGAAGAGCTCGGGAGAGCGGCACCCTCGGCGCCCCGAATTTCTGATTCGCCCGAGCCCCGCCGAGGTACGCCGAACTCCGCCGAGCTCCGCCGAGCTACGCCGAGCTCCGCCGAGCTACCCCCGACCACCGCCGAGCTCCGCCGAGCTACCCCCGACCACCGCCGAGCCACGCCGAGCTCCGCCGAGCTACGCCGACGCCCCCCGACCTCTGAGAACCACCCCCGACCACCGTCGAGCTCGCCCGACCACCGCCGAGCTACGACCGACGCAACCCCGACCAACGTCGAGCTCGCCCGACCAACCACCGAGCTGCGCCGACGCCGGCGACTCTCTGGGAACCAGCATCGAACACCTGGTGGGCGACCATCGGGTCTGTGTTCTGATGAGGCGCCACATGCCGCACTACTGGACCCGCGCGCCACGTGGACCAATCCCGAGCTGCCCCTGATTAATCGACCATTTTCTATTTTCAGAAAATAGGATAATCTTCGGAAATTCATAACTTATTCATACGATGTCCAAAAATTGTGCACCATATATCAAAATTCTCAGAAAAATGAGATCTACAATCTAAGACTATGTTTGTGTGCATTTGGCTCTTTATTTTATTAGATTTTTCTGAAATACTCTATAGGAGTCGCTGACGCGACTATTTCGTGTTTGATTTCAGAGCCGGAGGAGGATCTGACTAAGGAGGACGACCACGAGTACTTTCAGGAGCTAGGAGACGACTACGAAGGTGCCACGTCCCACCAAATCCTTAGATCCTATTTACGCATTGCAAATGACATTGTTGCTATTGCTTTATGATTATGTATGGATTGGTTGCATGGTAGTATATTTGAATTCCCTGCCTTGATAAGACTTTACCCTGCTGTCCGCTGCTAGGTTAGCTGCTGCTTAATTTACTGTTACTCTTCCACTACTTTCTACTTGCTATATGCTATGTGGTGGAATTGGGACGGTGTATAACTGATTATAACCACTGGGAGAGAGTGCTGCGTGCGTCTTGGGTGCGTGGTAAGGGTTGATGTCGACCAAGTGGGATGTGAGACAAGCCCATGGGGCAAGTTGTGCCGGGGGTGCAACCTGGGCATCCCCAAGCGAGATACCTGTGGCGGGTAAAGTTGTTGAGGAGGTTCCGGGTGGGATATCCTTGGTGGTTTGAAGCCCGTGGACGGAGGTGCTGTGATGGCACGGGGAGAGTATCCCCTAAGTGAAGATGCCTGCTTGGTCAAACCTAGGACGGACTAGTTTCAGATTCATGGGAATCCTTTTTCTACTCACTCGCTTCTGATGGGCGGGAGACGGCTGGACTACTTGGTAGGACGGTGCCACTACTGCTAGGTTGAGAGGTGATAAGGGTGGGCGGAGACGGTCGATGGGTTCCCGTTCCGTTCTAGATGCGCAGTACCACTGGATGGGCCCGGTACTGTGTCTCCCAGTCTCAGCATAACGGTGTAGGATCCGGAATATCTCAGGGCTGAGTGGTAGGGTGGCATCGACCTAGGCAAGCAAGCACCCAGAATTCTGCCTAGGTGTTTGCGCAACACCTATGATTTTTAATCTTGTGGGTAGTGAAACCTCTGCAGAGTGTATGGTTGATCGATCGATACATATGCCAACCTGTTGGCTATGGACCTTTCCTGTGAAGCTTCTACTAGTGTAGTGAGTGTTCTCTTCTCCCCCTGGATGACATTTTTCCTGCAGTATACCCGCTGTGGTAGAGTGCCGCTGAGATAGGCCCGAGAGGGAGTTGGGCCTGTCGAATGAGAGCGAGGTGTGGGTAAGTGAGATGTGGTGATGGGAAAAGGGATGATGGTGTTAACTGGAGATAAAACTTGACTAATTAAACATTGATTACAGCTGCATAGGAAACCTCAGCCTATAGGTCTGCTTGTATAGCCTTGCATCCACTTTCCACAAAGCACATGCTGCATAGGTGGGCTCCGTGGCCAGTACAAATCGTACTGATAAATTTGCTGTCAGGTGACGAGAATGAGTACGACTTCGAGGAAGACGATGGCGAGGAATAGGGTCACGTGCTACACTCAAGTTGGCCGTGAAGGATGAAACGTTTGCGCATCTTCTAAAGCTTCTCTGAATGTTGATTCCGCCAGTGTGGCGATGTAATAAATGTTTATGTAAGACTTAATTACCGTTGTATGGATCCTGGTGTCAACTGAGATATGGGTAATTTCATGGATTGTCCCAAGCAATCTGTTGAATTACAATTCGAGCCTGTGGATTTCCCTTCGTGGAAATCGAGGTCGTTTCAGTTGGTATCAGAACCATACTTGACTGTAGGACGAGACCCATAGAAAATGGACGCTAGAATAGGAAGCCAGACTCTCTTTCGGTTATATTACCGACCTTGCATTCACTTTTTATGCAATGGCTTATCTAATACAAGGACCTGCTAATCCGTTTCTTGAAAAATTCGCTGATGGCCAGCCTTGGACCACCACTTCGTCCACTGCACGACGGCACTATTGAGATCCCGATCAACGGAAGGAACCACGACGAATTTGCCATGGTACTACGCCAGGTGCTGGAGGAGCTGGGAGCACCGTCTGACCAGATCCAGTACTTCAGCCGAGGGAAGCTTGTCGAGGCAGAGGACAGCCGCATACCCGACGCCGTACTCGACCTTATGCACCAGTAGCTTCTGGGATCCTGCGTGGCCCTTAGACTAGTGATACCATGAGTTGTCCTGTCATTGGCTATCTGCGCATAGCACGATCTTCTTAGCAGCTAGGAACATCCTTTATGTAATAATAACCATGTGATGAGTGACATTTGGATCTTATGCTTCTTATGGTTCTATATGCTTCTTTGGTTGAGTGTAGGATAGCATGAAAAATGTTTTAATTCATTTAAATCATTGAAAACATCTAACTCCTACTTAAACCACTACAAGATTATTACTGCACTGAGCACGTACCTAATAAATTCAGATGTCGATGAGACGTTCCGCGCGTCTGGTGAACCGCCAGCCCTCCCCCGCGCCTGCGCCAGGACGTGGGCGTGGTCGCAACCGTGGACGCCCAGCTGACAGACGTGCTGGAGTTAACCTGGAAGAAGAGCTGCGCCGGGCAGAGGATGCACCGCCGGTGAATGATCCGCCACCACAAGGCGAGAACGTGCCTCCGCCACCGCCACCGCCGCCGCCGCCGACGTTGGCGGAAGTGATGGCTCAGCAGACCCAGCTGCTGAATGCCATAGCTACTGGGATGAACAGGCACCACGGGCCACCCCAGAATGACTTCCAAAGGAAACTGGAGGGTTTCCTGAAGCTGAGGCCACCTACCTTCGACGGGACCGACAGCGATCCTCTCGCTGCCGACGATTGGCTTAAAGAGATGGAGAAGAAGCTGGACCTGACCACTTGCTCCGACGAGGAGTGTGTTGGGATTGCTAGCCACCAGCTGACCGGTGCTGCACGAGCATGGTGGGACAACTACACCAGCACTCATGAGGACCCAGCCCGCATTGACTGGGATGAGTTCACCGAGGCTTTCCGTGACCACCACATTCCTGAGGGAGTCATGGAGGCCAAGGAGAGCGAGTTTCGCAACATCTCCCAGGGAGCTGACCGGATCCACGAGTACACCACCCGCTTCAACTGCTTGCTCCGCTACGCACCTGCGTCTTGCGTGAGTTCCGAGAAGGAAAAGATGTACTACTACAGGAAGGGACTTCAGACCAAGATCAGGTTGGCTCTGTCAGGAAACAAGAGCTACACTCTGCGTGAGCTGATTGACCGCTGTATTGAGATCGAGAAGGATCGCATGGAAGCACGACTGGAATTCGAGGCCCAGAACAAGGGAAAGAAGCGCCGCTCTGAGGGACCCGCTCGCACTGCTCCACCCCAGAGACAGCGAACAGGTGCGCCCCCGCCTTTCCGAACCCGCCAGGGACCTTCTTCGGGAATGAGCCGTGGTGGTACCAACAGCAGCAACTATCACCGCCCCGCTCAGACCTACCCTGCGCCGACTCGAGCTGTGCAGAACACACCCGCCCCCGCTACCAACATGCCAAGGACAAGCAATTGGAAGGCTCCTGCGACAGCCACAGCAGGCAGTGCGCCCTTCACTTGCTTCGGATGCGGAAAGCCTGGACACCGTGTGGCCGTGTGCCCCGACCTCAACCGTGCACCAGCAGCTACACAGGGCACACCGAACCGGGGATCTGCTGCCCGAGGAAGACTGAACCACATGACCGCTGAGGAAGCTGAAGCTGCACCTGATGCTGTGTACGGTACGTTCCTAGTTCAGGGTAACATGGCTACAGTTCTGTTCGATTCGGGAGCTACATGTTCGTACATTTCATCTGCATATGCACGTAAGCATAACATACCTGTAACCCCGAGAGCAAACCCCATCCTAACTAGCTCGCCCTTAGGAACCTTCAGAAGCGTTCACATATGTAGGGGAGTGATAATCACAATCGAGGGACTTGACTTGCGAGCTGACCTAACCCTACTACCCTCCAATAGCTTAGATGTCATCTTAGGCATGGACTGGCTAACCAAACACCGGGGAGTGATATCTTGTTCACCTAGATATGTTCAGGTAACCCACCCTTAGAGAACAGCCGTCCGATGTATACCCCAAACCGAGAGAGTCCAAGCCCTCCTATGTGCTCTAGAGACTAAGGCAGATAAAATGGAGCTGACATTCAGAGATGTGCCAGTAGTCTGTGAATTCAATGACGTGTTTTCGGAGGAGTTACCAGGAATGCCACCAGATAGAGATATGGAGTTTGTTATAGAGCTGATGCCAGGAACTGCACCGATTGCCAAAAGACCCTACAGAATGTCGGCTGATGAGTTGAAGGAACTCAAGAAGCAGCTGGGAGAATTACTGGAGAAGGGCTTCATTAGGCCTAGTGCTTCGCCCTGGGGATCTCCCGTTTTGTTTGTCAAGAAGAAGGATGACACGATGAGGATGTGCATTGACTACCGGAATCTGAATGCGGTTACAGTCAAGAATAAGTACCCATTGCCCCGCATCGATGATCTGTTAGATCAATTGAGTAAGGCCAAGTACTTCTCGAAGATTGATCTCCGATCAAGGTACCATCAGATGAAGATCAGGGAAGAAGATATCCCGAAGACTGCATTTGTCACTAGATATGGACAGTATGAGTGCACAGTAGTCTCATTTGGACTCACTAATGCTCCAGCATACTTCATGAACATGATGAACAAAATCTTCATGAATGAGCTAGACAAGTTTGTGGTGGTATTTATTGATGATATATTGGTTTACTCAGCCACAAAAGAGGAACATGAACATCATCTGAGGACCATTTCGGAGAGGTTGTCTCGCAACCAGCTATACGCCAAATTCTCCAAGTGCGAATTCTGGCTTGAGGAAGTTGCTTTCCTTGGACACGTACTGTCAGGAGAAGGAGTCGCGGTAGACCCAGCCAAGATTGAAGCTGTGAAAGAGTGGGAACAACCCCGTAATGTGTCAGAAATCAGAAGCTTTTTGGGACTTGCAGGATACTATCGCAGATTTATTGAGAACTTCTCCAAGATTGCAAGACCCATGACCAACTTGCTAAAGAAAGAGAACAAGTTTATATGGACTCCTGAATGTGAGAAGAGTTTTCAGACCTTGAAGGAGAAGCTCACTACTACACCTGTACTAGCCCTACCCGATATTCATAAAAATTTTGTTGTATATTGTGACGCCTCTCGGCAAGGTTTGGGCTGTGTACTAATGCAAGAAGGAAGGGTGATAGCTTATGCCTCAAGAAAGTTGAAGGAACATGAGCAGCGATACCTGACTCATGACCTAGAACTTGCAGCCGTGGTACATGCACTCAAGATTTGGAGACACTATCTAATAAGCAACAAGTGTGACATCTACACTGACCACAAGAGCCTGAAGTACTTCTTCACACAAGAAGATCTGAATATGAGGCAGCGCAGATGGCTAGAACTCATCAAGGACTATGATCTTGAGATCCATTACCACCCAGGAAAGGCTAATGTTGTCGCTGATGCACTTAGCCGCAAAAGCTACTGCCATACCCTCATCACCAACTCTATGCCGCCTGAGCTCAGGAGAGAGTTCGTCGCATTCCAGCTCGAGGTAGTCTCCTATGGCATGCTAAATGAGCTTCGCGTCGAGTACAATCTCACCTCACGGATCCGTGAAGCGCAAAAGAACTGTCCTGAGATAGACTATATCCGTGGTTTGATGAAGCTGGGAAGAGGCCCCGAATACCGAGAAGATGAGCAGGGAACTGTATGGTACAAAGATAGAATCTGTGTACCGACGGATTCAGCGATACGAGAAGAGATTCTGTCAGAAGGGCATGACTCCAAATATTGCATTCACCCAGGGTCAGCCAAGATGTACCATGATCTAAGGAAGCACTTCTGGTGGGAGAATATGAAGATAGACATTGCAGGGCATGTAGCCCGATGTGATACATGCAATAGAATCAAGGCCGAACATCAGAGACCAGCAGGGTTGCTACAACCAGTTGAGATACCAGAATGGAAGTGGGAGTGCATATCCATGGACTTCATAATAGGACTGCCCCGATCCGAGCATGGATATGATTCTATATGGGTAATAGTGGACCGTCTAACCAAAGTTGCACATTTTATACCGGTCAAAAGGAAGTATAGAGTTGAAAAGCTAGCAGATCTGTACGTATCAAACATTTTGAAGTTACATGGGGCACCTCTGAGTATTATATCTGACCGAGGATCACAGTTTGTATCACAGTTCTGGAAATCCTTGCACAAGTCCATCGGGACCAAGCTCGACTACAGCACAGCATACCACCCGCAAACAGACGGGCAAACAGAAAGAGTGAACCAGATTCTCGAGGACTTGTTACGTGCTTGCGTATTGAGGTACAAGGAAGGATGGGAGAGCTGTCTACCCCACGCCGAGTTCTCATACAACAACAGTTATCAGACAAGCATTAAGATGTCTCCATTTGAAGCGTTGTATGGAAGACCGTGCAGAACCCCGCTAATGTGGTCAGAACCAGGTGAAAGGACATTCTTCGGTCCTGCTAAGATTGTGGAAGCAGAAGAAGGTATTGCCCAAGTAAGAGAGAATTTGAGGATTGCACAAAGTAGGCAAAAGAGCTATGCAGATAGAAGACGTAGAGAGCTTGAGTTCAAGGTTGGGGATTATGTCTACCTCAAGGTATCTCCACTTCGTGGCACTGTCAGATTCCACGTAAAAGGGAAATTGGCACCAAGATATGTTGGGCCATACAAGATCTGTAAAAGGGTTGGAAAGCTTGCTTACAAGCTGGAACTACCGGAGGAATTATCTGGAGTACACCCCGTGTTCCATGTCTCGCAATTAAGAAGGTGTCTGAAGCTTCCCGAGGAGCAAGTTCCTACGGATGCATTAGACCTGCAAGACACACTTGAATACAAGGAACATCCGATCAAGATCTTGGCACGGGATACCAAAGAGATGCGAAACAATACCATTCCGATGTGCAAGGTACAATGGAGCAATCACACTGAAAGGGAAGCTACGTGGGAGAAAGAATCGGACTTGATTATGTTTCCTTACCTCTTCGATGGGTACGTTATCTCTGAATCTCGAGGTCGAGATCCTAATGAGGGGGGAGGACTGTAACAACCCTAAAAATCCACACAACCTAAAAATCCCAGCCAATTAAAATTTTTCATTTATTTATTATGAAAACCCATTTTTCTTGTGCAAGCATATAGGTTTCATTATGGATTTGGTAAATAAAGGAGTATAGCTTGCATTTTAATTCCATTCATATAGAATAATAACTTATGCATCACATTTGGGATTTATTGCAATTTATGTTTGTGTTTACTCAATATTTAAAATGGGTAATATATGTATTTATACCCTTAAGTGAAAATAGAAAAGAAAAAGAAAAAGAAGAAGAGAGAAAAAGGAGGAGCAGAAATCGGCCCAACACCGACCGCACGCGCGCGCGACCGTTTCATCCGCACCCACTGCCCCGCAGCCGCTGACCGCCCGGCCCCGCATGTCAGCCGCCTTCCCCTTCCACTGTTTCTCTTCTACACGAAGACGACGCCACCGGGTCACGCAAATGGCGTGACCGATAGCGCCACGCATGGCAGAGCCCTGACCCCGCTGTCCCCCTCCTGTCCCCTCCTTTCTTGGCCGCCAAGCGAGCCCGCGTGCACCCTGAAGCCCTAACATCGAGCAGCTGTAGCCCTCTGATCTACCGAGATCAATCGCGGCCGTCCGCCATGGGAACCTGCCAAGCTCGCCTATAAATTGGAGCACCCGAGGAGCCCTAGCCCATTCCCACTCGCAGCCGCCACGCTGCGGCTCCACAAGCCACCGCACCCCACCGCATAGCCGAGAGAGAGGGAGAAGGGCGGAGCAGAGGAGGAGGAGCTGCCGGAGCGCCGCCGCCGCGGAGCACGCCGAGCCGGACACGAAGGAGAAGCCGGAGCCCCGTCGTGGTTCGGCACGGCACTGCGTACGCTCTGCACGGCTCTGACTCGCCACTGCACCGCCATCCTAGCTTCACCGACACCACGGTGAGCCACCGCACGCCATGTCCGAACCTCGCCCTGCTTTTGCCATGGCGTTCCGCCCACGGGACACGCAGGCACGAGCCTTTACCGGCTCAGGAAGATCACCTGCACCATGCACTCATGCGACCGGCCGAGACCCCCGGACTACAAGCTTGCTAGACCGAGAACGCGGCACGACGCGTTTTCGGCGGAGCGCGCTCACCACCGACGCGTTCCGACGCCGAATCACCCGTTCCGAGCAATCCGACTAGCACCCGTATAGGTTAGAGCGTCGTGGAGCACCGCCATGACCCCTTGAGCTAGCTACGCGGATCTAAGCGTTAGAGGAAGCCTCGTCCGCCCTGCTCGAGTGCGCCGTGACCTCGCCGGAGCGCCGCCGCGAGCCGTTGCCAATAGAAGGCCATGCCATGGCTAAAGTTCGCCACTAGAGTGTTGTATGCCTCTCTGGCCCCACCAATTTGACAAGACCGCATTCGATTGAACCAAGACATGGTCGTATCCGCGTTGCCGCCTTCCGCCGTCGTCGGCGACACGCCGCCGCCACAACCGAGCACCTTAGGAATCTCGGTAGCCAAAATTGGTAGTTGGTATACCATCGCCATAGACCCTGGAGGCGTATACATCTCCTAGAAGACATCCTTAGCCCCGCCGGAACCTCACAGTCGCGGCGACATCACCGCCGATGACCGGAGCATCTCAATACCGCGACCAGGAACAAAAACCGACCACCTCGGACAAGCTTAGTTGCGGAAGATCGAACCTCCATAGCCCGGAACACCGCGAGGTGCGTTCTCGGGGAAACGTGATCACCGCCGACACGATCCGCCTCGCCTAAATCCGTTTCGAGTACCCCCGATCGCCTCGCGCTGCGGAGAGAGGCCGACGAGGTTCGCCAAGTCTGCCTCAGCACCGCCGCGTAGATAGCCGAGCCCTGAATCATGTCCGTCGCCTTGGCTACGTGCGCCTCCACCTCGTCGGAGAACCGCCGTGTGCCGTGGGAGACAAGGAGGCCATACCACGACTCTAACCCGCCACCATCTGGTCGGACGACTGCCTGAGCACGCCAATTGGGGAAAGCCGAGCCCTGTCTTGCCAAAATATGGTCATCGCCGCCCTGTCATCGTCCGCCGCACCGGAGAGACACCGCCGCCTTGAACAGACACCCTGGAACCCTGCTAGCACCAAATCTCCGATTCGCCCGAGCCTCCCCGGGAGAGCTCGGGAGAGCGGCACCCTCGGCGCACCAAATCTCCGATTCGCCCGAGCCTCCCCGGGAGAGCTCGGGAGAGCGGCACCCTCGGCGCCCCGAATTTCCGATTCGCCCGAGCCCCGCCGAGGTACGCCGAACTCCGCCGAGCTCCGCCGAGCTCCGCCGAGCTACGCCGAGCTCCGCCGAGCTATGCCGAGCTCCGCCGAGCTACCCCCGACCACCGCCGAGCTCCGCCGAGCTACCCCCGACCACCGCCGAGCCACACCGAGCTCCGCCGAGCTACGCCGACGCCCCCCGACCTCTGAGAACCACCCCCGACCACCGTCGAGCTCGCCCGACCACCGCCGAGCTACGACCGACGCAACCCCGACCAACGTCGAGCTCGCCTGACCAACCACCGAGCTGCGCCGACGCCGGCGACTCTCTGGGAACCAGCATCGAACACCTGGTGGGCGACCATCGGGTCTGTGTTCTGATGAGGCGCCACATGCCGCACTACTGGACCCGCGCGCCACGTGGACCAATCCCGAGCTGCCCCTGATTAATCGACCATTTTCCATTTTCAGAAAATAGGATAATCTTCGGAAATTCATAACTTATTCATACGATGTCCAAAAATTGCGCACCATATATCAAAATTCTCAGAAAAATGAGATCTACAATCTAAGACTATGTTTGTGTGCATTTGGCTCTTTATTTTATTGGATTTTTCTGAAATACTCTATAGGAGTCGCTGACGCGACTATTTCGTGTTCGATTTCAGAGCCGGAGGAGGATCTGACTAAGGAGGACGACCACGAGTACTTTTAGGAGCTAGGAGACGACTACGAAGGTGCCACGTCCCACCAAATCCTTAGATCCTATTTACGCATTGCAAATGACATTGTTGCTATTGCTTTATGATTATGTATGGATTGGTTGCATGGTAGTATATTTGAATTCCCTGCCTTGATAAGACTTTACCCTGCTGTCCACTGCTAGGTTAGCTGCTGCTTAATTTACTGTTACTCTTCTACTACTTTCTACTTGCTATATGCTATGTGGTGGAATTGGGACGGTGTATAACTGATTATAACCACTGGGAGAGAGTGCTGCGTGCGTCTTGGGTGCGTGGTAAGGGTTGATGTCGACCAAGTGGGATGTGAGACAAGCCCATGGGGCAAGTCGTGCCGGGGGTGCAACCTGGGCATCCCCAAGCAAGATACCTGTGGCGGGTAAAGTTGTTGAGGAGGTTCCGGGTGGGATAGCCTTGGTGGTTTGAAGCCCGTGGACGGAGGTGCTGTGATGGCACGGGGAGAGTATCCCCTAAGTGAAGATGCCTGCTTGGTCAAACCTAGGACGGACTAGTTTCAGGTTCATGGGAATCCTTTTTCTACTCACTCGCTTCTGATGGGCGGGAGACGGCTGGACTACTTGGTAGGACGGTGCCACTACTGCTAGGTTGAGAGGTGATAAGGGTGGGCGGAGACGGTCGATGGGTTCCCGTTCCGTTCTAGATGCGCAGTACCACTGGATGGGCCCGGTACTGTGTCTCCCAGTCTCAGCATAACGGTGTAGGATCCGGAATATCCCAGGGCTGAGTGGTAGGGTGGCATCGACCTAGGCAAGCAAGCACCCAGAATTCTGCCTAGGTGTTTGCGCAACACCTATGATGGCTAATCTTGTGGGTAGTGAAACCTCTGCAGAGTGTATGGTTGATCGATCGATATATATGCCAACCTGTTGGCTATGGACCTTTCTTGTGAAGCTTCTACTAGTGTAGTGAGTGTTCTCTTCTCCCCCTGGATGACATTTTTCCGGCAGTGTACCCGCTGTGGTAGAGTGCCGCTGAGATAGGCCCGAGAGGGAGTTGGGCCTGTCGAATGAGAGCGAGGTGTGGGTAAGTGAGATGTGGTGATGGGAAAAGGGATGATGGTGTTAACTGGAGATAAAACTTGACTAATTAAACATTGATTACAGCTGCATAGGAAACCTCAGCCTATAGGTCTGCTTGTATAGCCTTGCATCCACTTTCCACAAAGCAAATGCTGCATAGGTGGGCTCCGTGGCCAGTACAAATCGTACTGATAAATTTGCTGTCAGGTGACGAGAATGAGTACGACTTCGAGGAAGACGATGGCGAGGAATAGGGTCACGTGCTACACTCAAGTTGGCCGTGAAGGATGAAACGTTTCCGCATCTTCTAAAGCTTCTCTGAATGTTGATTCCGCCAGTGTGGCGATGTAATAAATGTTTATGTAAGACTTAATTACCGTTGTATGGATCCTAGTGTCAACTGAGATATGGGTAATTTCATGGATTGTCCCAAGCAATTTGTTGAATTACAATTCGAGCCTGTGGATTTCCCTTCGTGGAAATCGAGGTCGTTTCAGTTGTCGTCCATGTCCTCTTCCTCCAGCGGGTCTTGATCTGATCGTCGCTAGTCCGGAAACGGCTACTCCGTGAAGCGACACAAGGCAAGAAATCACCCAATACACCAAAAGACGATGGGACGCGGGAAGATCCATAAATACTGGAGAAATAAATAAAGGTACACGACTTGGCCCTCTCGGCGTATGTCCAATTTCATCGGGCCAAATTAAAATTAAGAGTGGGGTTGCTATGCACAAGCTTCTGTCACGGCCAAGCCAATATGGCTTTATAATAAATGGTTTAGGCTAGAGCTGATCCATAGCAAACACCACGGCTCACAATATTCCGATCCGAACGCCACGGAGAAGACGGGGATCGGAGGATGGCCGATCAGAAGGGAAGAACAAGGAATTACCAACAATAAATGTTGCACAAAATAGTGCGAGTGTTTAATCCACTTGTAGGGTACCATGGCTGTGATTCAAACGGGTACAATCATACAAGTGCTTAAACACCTAGAATCAAGAGAAGGGGAGAGAGGAGTTAGCTAAGCACATCCATATCATATTCTCAGTCACACCTTCAGTGAAGATGGTTTTTAAGTGGTCGATCGAGTCGACTCGCATAGATCCAAGATCTTGATATAGACCATAGCTTTGCTAACTAAAAAGGGTTAGTCCGGTCTTTGATCCAATCGCCATGGATAAGACAGGATCGAACAGAGCGAGCTATATGGGAACAAAAGAGCGAGAAATATAATAAGGCAGTGGTCTACTTCTTCCAACACGCACGCCATAGAATAGACGGGGCGTCAGAAGAAAGCGACATGTAAAAGACGCAAGTGCGCAAACCACTCGTAGGGTACCACGACCTGGGTGCACTGGCACTAAGTCATTTCCCGAATTCGTAGCGGTGCTGTTGTCACCGCGAGAATCGAAGGAATACGACAATCGCTTAGGGTACAAGCATACGAGGGTCTGGGCACGAAGAATCAAGAACAGCAAACGGGGTATAGCTCCATGGTCAACTATAACGCGAGGTAGAGTTACATTCGGCATTACGGCCATGGCGAGATGAATCCCGCGATCGCAATATCCGAATGAAGTATGATCCCACAGCCGGTTCGAAGGCACGGCACACAGACAACATAACAACCATAGTAAGAACCAATGACTCGACCCAAAAGACGAAATAACTCGACAAGACAGTGGAGTAGCACAATTCCATTGCTCGAAGATGGATGGATCTGTATTACAGATACATGTATAGACAGAGTGTAAGGATAGGGTACAACAGATATGGTACAACAGATACATAGATGGATAGATCGTAATGATAGGGTTCAATAAGGTGGACAGGTGTACAAGAAGTAAGAGAAGGGGCTGTCTAGTAGTCCGGCGTCATATATCAATTTGGCTTTCCAACAGTCCAACACCATCTATCAATTAGGCTCTCCAATAATCCAGCATCGTCTATCACTTGGGCTCTCTAACAGTCTAGCGTCATCTATGGGATCTCAAGATCTGGCAATGGGGCTATGACATGAGGGCCGAACCGGGTCGGTGTCAAAGGAAAGTGGTGAGGTTTGTTGCTACATGTTCCATCTCCTCTCGTCCAGCTGCTAGTAGCTTCTGGTCGGCTGCGGCTAGCTGTGGGCTGGCTGCTTGCTGGCCACTGCGGGCCGAGCGGGGCCGAGGCTGGCCGAACGAGGCTGTGGCTGGCCGGAGGCCGGCTGGAGGTGGCGTCAAGTGGCCGGGAGGCGGCGGGGCATGGCCGGGTTCCCAACAAGGCATGGAATCATAGCACGAAGGCCGATGTCAAATGGTAAGGTGCTCGCGACGGCGATGCCCGTCATGGTTGAGTAGCTATAACACGCGGGAACGCCGTTGAGACGTCGGCGCCCCGGGTACACGCGACGGCGATGCCCGTCTTAAGTATTCATGGTGTGTCATCTAGTTGGCTGGGTTTAGTCCAGTGTGTGCGAGTGTGTTGTGTCATGCCGGTGTCATCCGAGGCGTGAGTGCCATGAAAGGATGCGGCGAGTGCACGAGTGTACATCGTGCCTACTAACGTCAGTTCTACACGTTGACGAGGTCCTTGCAGAAAACACGGCTCGAAGGCCGGACACATGGAGAGATCATCGGCCTTGGGCCGGCAGCAGGTAGTTAGGGGTGAAGGCGGAAGGTTCATTGGCATCTCGCCGGCAGCAGGGGTTGGAAATGTTCCGTCATTGGTCAGCTCACCGAGGGCTTGCGGATGGCAGGTCGCTTGACGCGGGTCGAGCTCGTTGCCGGTAGCACGGCTTCATGGTGGGGTTCAATCCAAGGCTTGCCGAAGGAGGAAGAAGGGGTTGTCCACGCTTGCGGTTCACTTGACAGCTTCGGTTCTCATCCACGATGGCGCCGAGGTCATGGCAGTGGTGCGGAATGGCGCTGCTTCTTTCCGGTGTACCGGCTCTGACTCCGGTGGTGCTGCGTGCGTGGCCGACGTCGTCGAATGGAGCGGCGTCGGGTGGAGCAGTGCCGAGTGATTCTGGGGATGCACGCAGGTATGGGTATCGGTCAGCAAGGCAAGGTGCACCCCTGCAGCAGTGGTAGAAGACAGCACGAAGGCCGGAATTAGCGTAGCAGTGGGGATAATGGAAGAAAAAAACAAGGGTTGCCCCTGGAAGCTCACCGGCTTCTCCAATAGACTCCAGCGAGGTCGAGGCCTTCGGTTGGTCAGTCGAGCGCGACCGTGGCTGGGCCGTGCGCTCCTGTGGGCGACGTTGCGTCTCTGTTATGGCCAGCACGCACACTGTGGCCGGTGGCGCGGCTTGGAATGGCGGTGGCGAGCAGTCGGCGGGGACGAAGTGCGGTGTGCTCGCCGTGGCGTTGTGGTGGACTGGGTAGCTCACCGCGTCGCGCTGCTGGTGCTTCGGACCGCGGCCAAGCTGCGATGGTGTCTGCTACGGCATCGGAGAAGAGCACCGCGAGGATCTTCATCATGGCGGGGTGCGCTCGCCATCGGCGTCGAGGCCAGGGCCAGGAGAACGGAGCAGGCAGCCGGCACGGCGGCGTGCGACGGAGGCAGCTACGCCATTGCGGCCCTGGACAACCGGTGCGCGTGCGCGGGCGATGAGGTTCCGGTGGCGGGCTGTGGTGGCACGCAGCTTGGCGAGGCTGGGGCAAGCAGAGCAGCTCCGGCAGCAGGCGGCGTTGCGGATGGAGAAGAAGAGCTCGATGGCGGCGGCTTGAGGAGAGAAGGGAGAGGGTAGTGCGGCTGCGCGATTTGTAGGTGGCCGCTAGGGCTCGGCAAGTCGCAGGGACGGTGGCGATCCTTGGTTTCCGTGCTGTGGGCGCGTGGCAGCCATCCAGCGCCTCCGCGAGATCGGCAGGGGGCGCGGGGAGGGGGGCGTGTAGCGGCAGCGGCGGCTTCCACAGGGGAGCAGGCGAGAGCGCCCCTAGGGTTTGGAAGGGGAGGCGGCCGGTTGGGCCAAGTGGGCCGCGCAGGGGCGAGCTGGGCTTGCTGCACACTGTGGGAGGGAGTGGAGGCGTGTGGGCCGACTGGGCCGCTCGGCTAGCTATTGATCAGCTCGGGCTCTAAAAAAAGTGGGAGAGAAAGAGAGTTAGGGAGGAAAGGAGGATAGGGATTTCGGCCCAAGAGTTAGAGAGGGTGTTTTCCATTTGTGATTTTTTTGATTGAGGAGTTTAAGGGACACTTAATGAAATATTTTTCCTTGCAAAAGTAGGGAGAAGGGGTTGGAAACAATCGGGCTTGAGAGGAAAAGGATTTTCTATACTCAATAAAATGTTGTGAGAGGAATTTGAAATGTATTTGGATGGGAGTCGGATATCGGGTGGAAGGAAAATCGGATCGAGGGGTTTTCCCTTTTTGGATTTCAGGAAGGGGTTGGGACGGAGAAATATATGGGGTTCGAGAGGTATTCGGGAGAAGATTCATTTTATGAACTAGGGATTTAAATTATAGACATGGAAGGAGATTCAAAGAGGATTTGAAGGGTATTGCTACGGACTTGTGCTCTCCGACACGAAACACCAGACCAAAAAGGAAAACTCCTGCAAGCACCTACAATCAATACTACATGTATGCATCAGTTTATTTACAAATTGTCTTAAGTTTGACCTAACATCTGCATGCTTCACTCAATGACAGGAAAAATTTTAAATAGTTCGTATTTTCGATTGTCCAAAAACCCGGGTTGTTACACCTGTCATCGCCACTAATGACATCTGACAGCCGGGCCCGTGTTCCAGATGACCTAGGCGGGCTCTGCCGGGCTACATAAGCACCCGTTATCTCCGACAGGATCCCATTGCTAAGCCATTACAGGATTACAACATTTCATAACAAAATACATCAGAGTAAAAGTACGAAAGATTGAATAGTACTTAATATTACAAACCAGGGTTCAAATGGAAATTAGGTGCAGTTATTACAGACCATAATTTAAAAGGGTAGCAGTAGCGGTAGAATCAACAGTACAACAGATAGATAAGTATTACACGAACCCCGCCCACAGGTTCAACCTTATTCTTCTTCACTCTCCTGGACGATAGTGACACAGCACGGAGAAAGATAGACTTCGGGCTCCTGCTGACTACCTGCAACGGGGTTTAACAAACCATGAGTACATGGGGTACTCCGCAAGACTTACCCGACTAAGAGTGTAAAATTAGACTCAGGAATGCAGGCTGAGGGGAGTCAAGGTAAGGTTTAGCAAGAGTTCAAAAGTTTTGCGGAAAAGCATTACTAGTCCTATTTCAGGGTTTTATTTCAATATCATCATTAACCATTATCCATATCTCCCAATTCTTTCTCATATACCAACGTTCTTTCATTTGCTTTATCCATTCCAAAACATCCTAGTTCCGAACTACTATTCACTGTAGGTGTGAGGATCAAGTCTCCATAACCGAGGAGCAACGACGATTCAAATCGATTAATACCCAGCTGGGGATCCCTATCCACACTGCGTATGTAGCACTTAAGCTTACATACGCCAACCCCGCCTACCACGGCTTTTCATACCCCGGAACCAGTCTTATGCCACCCGATAGCACAGTACTCCTCTCGTCTCCAGGAACGACGGCCACGAGAGTACGCGCAACTCTCGCCATCTCTCCACTCCCAGTGCGTGGTTGTCAGTTCCAGCAGTAGAGCCACCAGAGTCAGAGGCTTCCCGTAGTATGTGGCTAGTTGCAAAGTCTTGATCACAGCAGGCCTAACAACAAACGGTCCCTAATACTTTTCCGTTAGAAACCATGCATTGGGACTCTAATCCAAGTACACTGGTAACTACCCGGTTTTCACATCCCTTTCCCGATGGCGACGAAAGTTGGGACTCTAACCCAAACAGTTGGCCAACCAAACGGGAAAACTGTCCCCGTTGATGACAATGAACTAGCTGGGAACACTGCCAACTAACAAGGACAAAACCAGTCCCATAAAGTGATTCAATTTCTTTGTAAACATCACAGTTCAAAATATCGTTTGCAAATCTAATCGTTAAGCATGTCTAAGCATTTTTCAACACTTTTAGCAAATCAGGTTCTCAGGTATTGTTAGGTATTCAAGGATGGTAATGCATCAATTGGTTGTCACTCAACTTCTATTTAACCTAATGCAATTAACTAACTCAAGTGATAAATATTTTTAAAACAACAAGGAGAGGGGCAAATGCACCGGGGCTTGTCTTGGATGGTGTAGAGTGTCGGATCTGGGTCGGTGCCATAAATATCAAAGCCTTGCATAATTTTCGAAGCAACCTCCTCAGCTGGACCCTCGGACTTTATCTCCGGATTCTCGGTCACTACCCGTGTGCAATAATGAATGCATGAAATGACAGATGAAATTTAATAACAAATAAAACACATGTGCACAAGACCCTGCCTTAGTTAAACATGAATGATCTAATTCATAATGCCCTAGGTCATACATGTGATTGACCTCGCATCTCAATCAATCTAAAAAATCACACCATTCAACATTTATTTCATTTCCTATTCCTATTATAAATCATTTAAAACAATATATAATCTAATAAATATTTAACTATTTCCATTTGATGCCAAACTTCATCAACCGTTAGCTCTGGGCCTAAAACAGTAGCAAATAAATTTTTATAATTTTTGGACTTACAGGGAATTTATTAAAAATCAACAAAGTTCCATTTATTAATTAATGTTCTGATTATTAGCTAATACAGAAAGCACTTAAATCCTTCATGACATATTTTTGCTAAATCCTACACATCGCAAAGAGTATCCATGAATTTTTTCATAATTTTTGGTACAGTAAATTAATTCGTACAAAAAGATTAAAATGCAATACTATTTATTTCAAAAATAAATAGAAAAGCCACACAAAATAGCTCGGGAAATTGAAAAACGCCAGCGGCCCAAGTCGACCCAGCATCGCAGGCCGGCCCAAGCGACTGTAGCCCGCCCGCGCGCGCTCACCCGCGCCTCCACAGAGCCGCTGACGGGGCGGCCCCACCCGTCAGCCTCTATCTCTCGCTCTCTCTTCTTCCTCCCGGCTCCCGCGCGCGTGCGAGCACGGCTGCTCGCCGCCGGTGGCTCCTCCGACGAGGGAAACACCACCGAACGACGAGCAAAGCCCTAAGGCACCACCCTAGAGACCCTAAACGGCCAGACCCGACCGGCGACGAGCTCGTCGTGCACCTTGGCGGCTCGGCGGCGGCGGCAGGCCACACGCCGGCGAGCACGAGACGGAAGAGACTAAACCAAAGGTAGAAAACGGTTCAGGGACTCACCACGACCCTAAACCAATAGTCGGTTAGGACGGAGACGGAACGGAGGAGTGGGCTTGACGACGTGCCGACCCGCGACGAAGAGCACCGGCGAGGACCCTCCCGTTCCGGTGATCCTAGAGCACCAAACGAGAAAACGCCGCGCGCATGAGCACACATATGGTACACAAGAACCGCAACACACGAGCCCAGGGCTAGAGCTCACCCGAACCTCCCTGAACGGCGCAATCGATCGGCGCTCCGGCGGAAACCCGAGAACGCCAAAGCGTGTTCCAGCGACCCTTCTTCACCAAAGCTCGAGAACAGGGGCTCAAACAATGCGCGATGGAGTCGAGGAGTTGTCTACACGGCGAATTTGGCTGGGGTGACTTGACGGCGATGAATTTTGCCGAGAAACGACGGGCGGTCGCCGGAGTCCGAGCGGGAGAGAAAATGGACCCGGGGTGCTCGTCGGTTTTAAAGGGACGGAGGACGAGGGGATAAGGTCGGGCTCGGTCCGAGGCCTCCTATCGGCTGCTCGACAACTTCGCTCCCCGCCCACATCGGCCGGACGGCGCCCGGCGCCGCGCGTGGCACGCGCGTACGACAGAGGAAGAAGAACAGGGGAACCCCCTAGCTACAATAGACCAGCCCCAAGGCAATACCTATTTTGATTTGATTCGCTCTGATCCAGCAGGAATCCAAGGAAGTGTTGAATACGAAAATTGTAGAGAATTTTGTGTAGATCACTTTTGATTTTGACAACAAATTCAAATTTGGTCAAAATTTCAAATTACAGAAAAAGGGGTAAAAGTAGGGTTTGAATTTCAAACTGAAATTTTAAAATTACTTTTGATTTTTCTCAACAACTTGAAAAATGGTCAACATGAAAGTTGTTCTACTCAGTGAGCTTGATAACTTCTATTAAGGGAGTTTTTGAATATTCTCAATACTTTTGAAATTGAAGTTTCAAATTTAAATACCAACATATTAATTTGAGTTTTATTTGAATTTTTATAATATAACTTCAAAATCTCCGAAAATAAAAGTTGTCCCATTTTAAAAATTCTACAACTCTCATTAAGACATTTTCCTCAGATTCATTATAGATTTTGAATTTTGGTTTTAGGTCAACTCTAAGGTTTAATTTGATTTCAATTTAATTTTTATTTTTGATTTTTGATTGAGGACTTAATTACACAATCAATACTAGCTGAAATCAAATCACTCTAGGAGCCCTAAGCACAATCATATGCAGATGCTTAAATTTAAACATGATGACGTGGCAGGTTAATTAAGTTGTAATACCAGGGGTATTACAGTAACCACACGGCAACACATGTAATTCTGGCCTCTCCCTTGTAACTATAAAAGGGAGAGTAGAGGCCGATCACAGGCACGTTTTCATTCACTCACGATACTCGCACTCACCACCAGACATACAATCTACAAACACACGAACACTCACAAGAGACTTGGGAGCCCCTCTCTCTCTCGACAAACGCCACGCGCTGCTCCCCCGAGCTAGGCGGGGGAGGCGCAATCGCGTCAACCCGGGCCATGCCACGGGTGACGCGACCATCCCAGTGCCCCCTGCGCGGGACACCACCCCCACGTTCACCACCAGCTCGACGCCACGAGCGGTGAGGCACCACGCTCCCCCACCACTCCGCGGAGTAATGTGGGAGGGGCCACGGCATCGCCTGCCGTTTCCCTTCGACCTCACTGGGAAGGACCGGCGACGCCCTCTCCATTTCCCTTTGGACTTCACAATACTATGGACGCCCACGTCCGTGCCGTTCGTGCCTACGGGCACGACCAAGAGAAGGCATCTGTCCGTCGCCTGGAGGGCCTGGGCGACCTCGAAGACTCTCCACCGTCCTCTCCTGCAAGTTCCCCCAGGGCACGCAGCGGCGGGGAGTTGAACTCCAGCAGCAGCTCCACCCCTTCGGAGTACTCAAAGGGATAGAACCGCTACGGTCATGTCTCGCGTCACGGTGGGACCATGGTAGCGACGGCGACGATGACTACTTCTGGGCGAACGTGGACTTCGACGTCTACGACCACCAAGCCTTCCTCTCCTCCGACGACGCGAGGGATAACGCCCTCAGCGTCTACCCCTCTGACGGCAGCATCATCGACCCCTTCCGGGAGTGCTATCACCTAGTACACCCGAAGGAAGCCGTGTTGGAGGATGTCCATTCGAAGGAGGAGGAGGACACCCCGGCGGAGCAGCCACAACCACATACACCGCCTCCACCAGCCCCTGGCCCCACACCCTCGAAGGACCCGGGGACTGGAACGTCCCACCCTCTCCATCATTCTCCGGAGCTTGAACAACTCCGGGAGCTCGAAGCCCGGATGGACGAGGACCGCTTGCGCCTCGCCCAACTCTGAGCCGCCTTAGAGCACGAAGAGGGGCAGGGAGACGGCGGAGCAGCACGGCGCCGAGCCCACGACGTCCAGGCCCGCATCATCGCCGATGACGGGGCCAGGACACCTGTGCCGGAACCACGGGCAAGCCGAAAGCTCACGGAGGTTGCAATGCTCCTCTGGAGCATGCCCGAGCCCTCCAGGACGGAGGCCCGGCAGCTCAAGAACTAGCTCAAAGGTCTCCTGGAAGATGCCGCTGTCCTCCAGGCAGAAAGCTCGGCATCCCGGCACCGTGGTGCCGAGGAACGCCATCATGGCGCCCCGATGCGCCATGAACAAGAGGCCTCGGTGCAGCACGAAGCACCAAGGGCCCCCTCGGTCCACCAGCGGCCTGGCAAGTACATCGACGTCCGTGCTATTCCACAGGCCCGCGGTCGACGAAAGACCGATGGGGCCGCACGCGGCTACAACGTCCATCGGGGAGGACGCTACGACTCCGACAAGGACCGTGCGCCCTCACCCGAACCACCGGGTCCTCGCGTCTTCAGCGAGGCTATCCGGAGGGCCAAGTTCTCGCCCCGGTTTTGACTACCAGCGAACATCGCCAAGTACCCGGGGGAGACGAACCCCGAGCTTTGGCTTGCGGATTATCATCTTGCGTGCCAGCTGGGCGGCGCGCAGGATGATCTCATCATCATCCGCAACTTACCCCTGTTCCTGGCCGACTCAGCGCGAGCCTGGCTGGAACATCTTCCCCTGCGGATGATCTTCGACTGGAGCGACCTGGTCAAGATCCTCGTGGGGAACTTCCAGGGCACTTACGTGCGTCCTGATAACTCCTGGGATCTCCGCAGCTGCAAGCAGAAGCCGGGCGAGTCCCTCAGGGACTACATCCGGCGATTCTCCAAGCAGTACAACGAGCTGCCCCAGGTCGCCGACTCCGACGTCGTCGGAACCTTCGCTACAGGGACGACCTGCAAAGAGCTTGTTCATGAGCTGGGACGTCAAACCCCCACGAGCGTCGCCGAGCTCATGAGAATAAGTACCAGCTTCGCCCCCAAGGGGAAACCGAAGGAGGAAGCCCTCGAGGGCTCCTCTTCCCGAGCCCACACCAAGAAGAAGAAGGGGAAGGGGAAGACCCCTGTTCGCAATGAGCCCCTCGTTGTGGCTGCCGAACCCAGGGCGAAACAACCGCCCCGCGGCCGCTTCGACGAGCTGCTCTCCAAGCCGTGCCCTTATCACCAGGGCCCGGTGAATCATACGCTCAGGGCGTGTGTAATGCTCAAGAAGCATTACAGCCGGCATGCGTTCTGGGACACCGTCGGCAAGAAGCCCGCTGAGGACAAGGAGGACCAGGGAAGGAAGGGCGACGAGTTCCCCCCATCGACAAGTGCCTCATGATCTTCGGTGGACCCGGGACCGCTCCCACACCGCATCAGCGAAAGCGCGAGTGTCGGGAGGTCTACACCGTCGGACCAGTGATGCCACGCTTCTTCGACTGGTCCCTCGACGCCATCACTTTCAGCCGGGACGATCACTCGGACCACGTCCCATCGCCGAGGCGTTACCCGCTTGTTGTCGACCCTTTTGTCGGTAACGCGCGGCTTTCCAAGGTCCTTATGGACGGAGGAAGCGGCCTCAATATTTTGTACGCTGAGACCCCCGATTCGATGGGGATCAGTCGTTCTCTTCTCCGGGTGGTGACATGAAACGACCTCGATTTCCGCGAAGGGAAATCCACAGGCTCGAATTGTAATTCAACAGATTGCTTAGGACAATCCATGAAATTACACATATCTCAGTTGTCACCAGGATCCATACAACGGTAATTAAGTCTTACATAAACATTTATTACATCGCCACACTGGCGGAATCAACAATCAGAGAAGCTTTAGAAGATGCGGAAACGATTCATCCTTCACGGCCAACTTGAGTGTAGCACGTGACCCTATTCCTCGCCATCATCTTCCTCGAAGTCGTACTCATTCTCGTCACCGGACAGCAAATTTATCAGTACGATTTGTACTGGCCACGGAGCCCACCTATGCAGCATTTGCTTTGTGGAAAGTGGATGCAAGGCTATACAAGCATACCTATAGGCTGAGGTTTTCTATGCAGCTGTAATCAATGTTTAATTAGTCAAGTTTTATCTCCAGTTAACACCGTCATCCCTTTTCCCATCACCACATCTCACTTACCCACACCTCGCTCTCATTCGACAGGCCCAACTCCCTCTCGGGCCTATCTCAGCGGCACACTACCACAATGGGTACACTGCCAGAAAAATATCGTCCAGGGGGAGAAGAGAACACTCACTACACTAGTAGAAGCTTCACAGGAAAGGTCCATAGCCAACAAGTTGGCATATGTATCGATCGATCAACCGTACACTCTGCAGAGGTTTCACTACCCACAAGATTAGCCAACATAGGTGTTGCGCAAACACCTAGGCAGAATTCCGGGTGCTTGCTTGCCTATGTCGATGCCACCCTACCACTCAGCCCTGGGATATTCCGGATCCTACACCGTTATGCTGAGACTGGGAGACACAGTACCGGGCCCATCCAGTGGTACTGCGCATCTAGAACGGAACGGGAACCCATCAACCGTCTCCGCCCACCCTTATCACCTCTCAACCTAGCAGTAGTGGCACCGTCCTACCAAGTAGTCCAGCCGTCTCCCGCCCATCAGAAGCGAGTGAGTAGAAAAGGATTCCCATGAACCTGAAACTAGTCCGTCCTAGGTTTGACCAAGCAGGCATCTTCACTTAGGGGATACTCTCCCCGTGCCATCACAGCACCTCCATCCACGGGCTTCAAACCACCAAGGCTATCCCACCCGGAACCTCCTCAACAACTTTACCCGCCACAGGTATCTCGCTTGGGGATGCCCAGGTTGCACCCCCGGCACGACTTGCCCCATGGGCTTGTCTCACATCCCACTTGGTCAACATCAACCCTTACCACGCACCCAAGACGCACGCAGCACTCTCTCCCAGTGCTTATAATCAGTTATACACCGTCCCAATTCCACCACATAGCATATAGCAAGTAGTAAGTAGTGGAAAAGTAACAGTAAATTAAGCAGCAGCTAACCTAGCAGCGGACAGCAGGGTAAAGTCTTGTCAAGGCAGGGAATTCAAATATACTACCATGCAACCAATTCATACATAATCATAAAGCAATAGCAACAATATCATTTGCAATGCGTAATTAGGATCTAAGGATTTGGTGGGACGTGGCACCTTCGTAGTCGTCTCCTAGCTCCTGAAGGTACTCGTGGTCGTCTTCCTTAGTCAGATCCTCCTCCGGCTCTGAAATCGAACACGAAATAGTCGCGTCAGCGACTCCTATAGAGTATTTCAGAAAAATCCAATAAAATAAAGAGCCAAATGCACACAAACATAGTCTTAGATTGTAGATCTCATTTTTCTGAGAATTTTGATATATGGTGCGCAATTTTTGGACATCGAATGAATAAGTTATGAATTTCCGAAGATTATCCTATTTTCTGAAAATGGGAAAATTGGTCGGTTAATCAGGGGCAGCTCGGGATTGGTCCACGTGGCGCGCGGGGTCCAGTAGTGCGGCATGTGGCGCCTCATCAGAACACAGACCCGATGGTCGCCCACCAAGTGTTCGATGCTGGTTCCCAGAGAGTCGCCGGCGTCGGCGTAGCTCGGTGGTTGGTCGGGCGAGCTCGACGTTGGTCGGGGGGCGTCGGCGTAGCTCGGCGGTGGTCGGGCAAGCTCGACGGTGGTCGGGGGTGGTTCTCAGAGGTCGGGGGTGGTTCTCAGTGGTCGGGGGGCGTCGGCGTACCTCGGCGGGGCTCGGCGTACCTCGGCGTAGCTCGGCGGAGCTCGGCGGGGCTCAGCGTACCTCGGCGTACCTCGGCGGGGCTCGGGCGAATCGGACATTTGGGCGCCGAGGGTGCCGCTCTCCCGAGCTCTCCCGGGGAGGCTCGGGCGAATCGGAGATTTGGTGCTAGCAGGGTTCCAGGGCGTCTGTTCAAGGCGGCGTTGTCTCTCCGGTGTGGCGGACGATGACAGGGCAGCGATGACCATATTTCGGCAAGACAGGGCTCGGCTTTCCCCAATTGGCGTGCTCAGGCAGTCGTCCGACCAGATGGTGGCGGGTTAGAATCGTGGTATGGCCTCCTTGTCTCCCACGGCATACGGCGGTTCTCCGACGAGGTGGAGGCGCACGTAGCCAAGGCGACAGACATGATTCGGGGCTCGGCTATCTACGCGGCGGTGCCTAGGCAGACTTGGCGAACCTCGTCGGCCTTTCTCCGCAGCGCGAGGCGACCGGGGGTACTCGGAACGGATTTTTGGCGAGGCGAAATGTGTCGGCGGCGATCACGTTTCTCCGAGAACGCACCTCTCGGTGTTCCGGGCTATGGAGGTTTGATCTTCCGCAGCTAAGCTTGTCCGAGGTGGTCGGTTTTTGTTCCTGGTCGCGGTATTGAGATGCTCCGGTCATCGGCGGCGATGTCGCCGCGACAGTGAGGTTCCGGCGGGGCTAAGGAGGTCTTCTAGGAGATGTATACGCCTCCAGGGTCTATGGCGATGGTATACCAACTACCAATTTTGGCTACCGAGATTCCCAAGGTGCTCGGTTGTGGCGGCGGCGTGTCGCCGACGACGGCGGAAGGCGGCAACGCGGCTACGACCATGTCTTGGTTCAATCGAATGCGGTCTTGTCAAATTGGTGAGGCCAGAGAGGCATACAACACTCTAGTGGCGAACTTTAGCCATGGCATGGCCTTCTTTTGGCGACGGCTCACGGCGGCGCTCCGGCGAGGTCGCGGCGCACTCGAGCAGGGCGGACGAGGCTTCCTCTAGTGCTTAGATCCGCATAGCTAGCTCAAGGGGTCGTGGCGGTGCTCCACGACGCTCTAACCTATACGGGTGCTAGTCGGATTGCTCGGAACGCGTCGGTGGTGAGCGCGCTCCGCCGAGAACGCGTCGTGCTGCGTTCTTGGTCTAGCAAGCTTGTAGTCCGGGGGTTTCGGCCGGTCGCATGAGTGCATGGTGCAGGTGATCTTCCTGAGCCGGTAAAGGCTCGTGCCTGCGCGTCCCGTGGGCGGAACACCATGGCAAAAGCAGGGCGAGGTTCGGACATGGCGTGCGGTGGCTCACCGTGGTGTCGGTGAAGCTAGGATGGCGGTGCAGTGGCGAGTTGGAGCCGTGCAGAGTGATCGCAGTGCCGTGCCGCTCCTCGTCCGCAGCTCGGGCTTCTCCTCCGTGTCCGGCTCCGGCGTGCTCCGCGGCGGCGGCGCTCCGGCAGCTTCTCCTCCTCTGCTCCGTCCTTCTCCTACGCTCTCTCTCTCGGTGTGGTGCAGTGTGCCGGTCTGTGCCGCGGTGGCGGCGAGGGGAAATGAGGGTAGGGCTTCGGGGTGAGCTCCTTTTTATAGGCGAGCTTGGCCAGCTCCAATGGCGAACGGTCCTGATCGCGCTCGACCGATCGAAGGGCCGTGGCTCGAGTGGATCTAGGGCTCCGGATGGGCGCGGGTTCGCTTGGCGGCCAAGAAAGGAGGGGATAGGAGGGGGACAGCGGGGTCAGGGCTCTGCCATGCGCGGCGCTGTCAGTCACGCCATTTGCGTGAACCGGTGGCGTCGTCTTCGTGTGGAAGAGAAACAGTGGAAGAGGAAGGCGGCTGACATGCGGGCCCGGGGTGGCAGCGAGCGCGAGCGCGTGTGTGCCGGTCGCGCGCGCGTTGCCGGGCCGCAACGTGGGCCGACAGGCTGGCTTCCGTTCTTCCTCTCTTCTCTTTTCTTTTTCCTTTTTTATTTTCACTTAAGTGTATAAATACATATATTACCCATTTTAAGTATTGAGTAAATACAAACATAAATTGCAATAAATCCCAAATGTGATGCATAAGCTATTATTCTATGTGAATGGAATTAAAATGCAAGCTATACTCCTTTATTTACCAAATTCATAATGAAACCTATATGCTTGCACAAGAAAAATGGGTTTTCATAATAAATAAATGAAAAATTTTAATTGGTTGGGATTTTTAGGTTGTGTGGGTTTTTAGGGTTGTTACATGACATCCCCGTTTCACGGGATAGTCTCCGAGAAGAGCGTACAACCCCTCGGGCAGATCGACCTGCCCGTCTACTTTGGGGCTCCTGACAACTTCAGGAAGGAGACCCTCACCTTCGAGGTGGTAGGCTTCCGCGGCACCTACCACGCCATCTTCGGGAGGCCATGCTACGCCAAGTTCATGGCCGTCCCAAACTACACCTACCTCAAGCTCAAGATGCCGGGGCCCAAGAGGGTCATCACCGTTGGCACCTCGTACCAGCACGCCTACCAATGCGATGTTGAGTGCTGCGAGTACGCCAACGCACTGGTGGAGTCCGAGACCCTCATCGCTGACCTCGAGGAGCTAGCCAAGGAGGTCCCCGACCCCAAGAAGGCCACGGGCACTTTCGAGCCCGTCGAGGGGGTGAAGGAGGTGCCCCTCAGCCCCGGCACACCCGATGGCAAGGTGCTGAAGATCAGCGGCACCCTCGACCCAAAATAGGAAGTGGTGCTCATCGACTTCCTCTGCAAGCACGCCGACGTGTTTGCTTGGAGTCCCTCGGACATGCCAGGCATCCCGAGGAAGGTCGCCGAGCACTCCTTGGACATCCGGGCCGGGTCCAAGCAGGTGAAGCAGCGCCTGCGCCGATTCGACGAGGAGAAGCGCCGGGCCATCGGGGAGGAGGTGCAGAAGCTTTCGGCGGCCGGATTCATCGAGGAGGTCTTCCATCCAGAGTGGTTAGCCAACCCTGTCTTAGTTAAGAAAAAGAATGAAAAATGGAGGATGTGTGTTGATTATACAAGTTTAAATAAAGCATGTCCAAAGTATCCATTTTCATTACCTCGCATTGATCAAATAGTTGACTCCACTGCTGGTTGCGAACGACTTAGTTTCCTTGATGCATATTCTGGTTACCATCAAATTCGTATGAAAGAGTCCGACAAGCTAGCAACTTCTTTCATCACCCCCTTTGGCACATATTGCTACGTAACCATGCCATTTGGCCTCAAAAACGCGGGCGCAACCTATCAGCGCTGCATGCTCAAGGTTTTTGGGGACCTCATCGGGCGAATCGTTAAGGCTTACGTAGATGATATTGTGATCAAAACTAGGAAGGCAAAGGACTTGGTAGCCGACCTAGAAGAGGCATTCGAATGCCTCAAGAAGAAGAACATAAAGCTCAACCCCGAGAAATGTGTCTTTGGGGTCCCCCGAGGCATGTTGCTCGGGTTTATTGTTTTCGAGTGTGGCATCGAGGCCAACCCGGAAAAGATATCGGCCATCACTCGGATGGGGTCGATCCGCAACCTCAAAGGCGTACAGAAGCTGATGGGGTGTCTGGCAGCCCTAAGCCGATTCATCTCACGGCTCGACGAAAAAGGCTTGCCTTTGTATCGGCTGCTGAAGAAAACCGAGCACTTCACCTGGACCCTCGAGGCCCAGGAAGCCCTCGAAAGGCTCAAAGCTCTGCTTTCGGAAGCTCCGGTACTCGTGCCCCCACCAAAGGGGAGGACCTCCTGCTGTATGTCGCTGCTACTAACCAAGTTGTGAGCGCAGCAATTGTCGTGGAGCGGCGAGAAGAAGGGCACGCGCTACTCGTCCAGCGGCCGGTCTACTTCATCAGCAAAGTCTTGTCCGAGACCAAGACACGCTACCCTCAGATCCAGAAGCTGGTGTACGCAATCATCCTTGCTCGGCGCAAGCTGCGACACAACTTCAAATCCCATCCTGTGACCGTGGTATCATCCTTCCCCCTAGGGAGGTGATCCAGAACCGGGAGATGACTGGGAGGATCGCTAAGTGGGCCATCGAACTCATGGGTGATGGCATCACCTACGCGCCACGCAAGGCCATCAAGTCCCAGGTGCTAGCGGACTTCGTGGCGGAGTGGACCGAGACGCAACTACCACCGCTCCCAACCCAAGAGGAGTATTGGGTCATGTACTTCAATGGGTCGATGATGAAGACCGGTGCCGGCGCAGGCATTATATTCGTCTCACCCCTCGGGGTCCGACTCAAGTATTTGTTGAGGCTGCACTTTACGGCCTCCAACAACGTGGCCGAGTACGAGGCCCTTATCAATGGACTCCACATCGCCATCGAGCTCGGGATCAGGCACCTCGAGGTTCGAGGGGACTCCTAGCTCGTCGTGGACCAAGTCAAGAAGGAGTCGACGTGCTAGAATCTCAAGATGGCCGCCTACTGCAAGCTGGTGCGGTTGCTCGAGGAGAAATTTGATGGCCTCGAGCTCAACCACATCACGCACAATGAGGAGGCTGACGAGTTGGCAAATATCGCGTCTGAAAGGGCTCCAATCCCGACAGGCGTATTTGCCAACGATCTCCACAAGCCCTCGGTCAACGTCGATCCCTCGGGAGGCAAGGAGAAGGAGACCCCTGAACCCCCGGGAGAACTCGGAGCGTCTTCAAGCCACAAAAGTCCCTCGGGAGTTGCCGACCCCTCTGACAAAGGGGAGCCACCTGAGACCGTGGCTAAAGCCGACGACGAAGCCGAGGCGATGGAGATTAAAGTCGAACTAGATGACGACGAGCCAGATTGGCGCGAGCCACTGGTCAATTGGCTCATCCGAGGGGTTTTACCCTCAGACAAGACCAAGGCTCGGCGGCTGGCACGAAGAGCCAAGTCCTTCACGATGGTCGATGGCGAACTCTACCGGCGTAGCCCTTCCGGGGTCCTGCAGCGCTGCATCCCTTTCAGCCAAGGCAAGTGCCTGGTTGAAGAGATACACGCCCGGGCCTGCGGTCACCACTCCGCGCCAAGGACGTTCGTCGGCAACGCCTTTCGACAAGGCTTCTATTGGCCAACCGCCGTGGCCGACGCCACCGAGGTAGTACGCTCCTACAAAGGGTGCCAGTATTATGCTCGGCAAACTCATCTCCCGGCCCAAGCTCTCCAGACGATCCCTATCACGTGGCCCTTCACCGTGTGGGGACTGGACCTTATCGGGCCCCTCCAAAAGGCGCCCGGGAGCTTCACCCACCTGCTTGTCGCCATCGACAAGTTCTCGAAGTGGATCGAGGTCGGCCCAACGCCCAGATCACTTCAACCCCACCGTGGGAAGTCGAGCACGACCAAGCCTTCCTCTTCTCGAAAGAAGAGCGAGAAGGTCGAACCAAAAAGAACCCGATCGACCCCCGATACGAAAAGGGGGCTCAGGGGCTTTCTCTCTCTCTCTCTGTGTCTTGGCAGGATAAAAGACGCACCCGGACAGGCTGTCCACCCGTGGCAAAGGCTCGGGAGCTCCAGCGACGAAAAAACTCGTACCAAGAGACAAGTCGCCAGCAAGCAAGAAGGCACCCGAGACTCTACAACCTCGATTTCATGGCCTCGGGGGCTACACCCGGTGGGTGCGCTCCCGCGCACCCACCGGATAAAATAAACAAACTTTACTAACATGACAGAAGAAATCAACATGAGCCTCTGGAGGAGTGCCTTCACTCCACCACAGGTTCGGGGGCTACTGTAGGGTACCCAACTATGGGGTACCCAACTTCAACGCAAAATCATACTTCCCGAATAGAGCCCGGCCTAAGAAGGCGCGAGCCGAGGCCCGCGCGGGAACGGCTCATGCGAGAACTTCCCGCACGGCCTAAGATAGAGCCGTGCAGAAGCACATCGCCCCCCTCGGGCGCTTGGACCCCTCGGGAGAAATTCTCCGATTTGTTCGAGCCTCCGCGACAGGGCTTGGGAAAGCAGGCCTCGGGCGATAGACTTCCGATTCGCCAGAGCCCCCCGCCGCAGACTAATTTCCTCGGGCACAGCCCTCGGGTTCGCCCGAGCCCCTGCTGACGTCAGCAGGGCAAACTTGACGGTCAAGGGACCTTCCCTGACTACTTTATAAGCACGGTCCTATCGGGTGGGCCCCGTGACACAACTGCGCCCCGAACACGCACGTTCGCCGTACCAACAGCCTTATCTCCACTGGCAGGAGATCTGACGGTCCAACTCCTCCCACGCCGCTACAGAGACAGTCAACCGTACGGCCCCCTAGGCTGACGAGGAGATTCACCAACTACGACGGCGACTGCCATGCCCCGGCCGCACGTGTGACACCAGGAAAAGGGGAATGACAGTCGTCCGGCCAACCCGGGGGAATGGCAAACCTTACGATCAGGCTCGCCTACCCCCTGGAAAGTACCTCAGAGGAAAAAAAAGCACCCGAGGGAGGACACTCCTACCGCTTCATCCCATCATGCCCCGACGGCACCAGGGTCTCCCGAGCCTCGGGAGCTTATACTCAAAGGTCAAATTATCTACTCGTTACACTGTGCAGGGTCGGATGTGACGGCATGACATAGTGCCACGCAGCAAACAATGACCAGCACTGTGAAACGCTTTGGAACTCACCAATAGAACAGTGGTGGATCAGTCGAATGACCAATGCCATACCGCCGAGGCACCAAGACGAGGGCGTGGCTGACGATAGCCATCGGTCACCACCGACTCCACCATGCCGAGCACTGTAACCACAGGGCAACACATGTAATTCTAGCCTCTCCCTTGTAACTATAAAAGGGAGAGTAGAGGCCGATCACGGGCACGTTTTCATTCACTCACGATACTCGCACACACCACCAGACATACAATCTACAAACACACGAACACTCACAAGAGACTTGCGAGCCCCTTCCTCTCTCGATTAGGCTTGTAACCCCTACTACAAGCACCCCGGTGCAAGACAACACGACTCAATCTCACACTGGACGTAGGGCACTCATTTCCTAAACCAGTATAAACCCTGTGTTTCTCCTTGCACACTATCCGTGATCTCAACCGCAAAACACAAATTTACTAGCCGGTATTAGCACGCGCTAATTTAAGCACCGACAAACAGTGTCTAGCCTTTTGAGCCTCATGAACCCGTGTTATACTTGCGGAGTACGAAATGTGCTCACCCTTGCAATTCCCCACCACAGATGAAGATTGGAGCGAAGATTATCGCAATGAGTATTAGGCTTGGTGTCTCCCAGTCGACCTTGTCCTTGTGATGGAGGTTCCGCAAGAGTGTTAACTTGGTTCTTATTTATATTTATTTGAGACTATGTAATAGATGCTTACTCGTTATGTAAACACTGTGATGGTAATATTTATAATTTGTCGGCTTATATGTGTGACTATTCTTGGGGCACATATGAGTTATTTATACATCCTATTTTGTTCTTAAAATATGGGTATGACATAGGTCCCTAACCTTTGACTTATGTGTCATGTAGGTCCATGACGTTTGAAAGTTGACTTTTAGGTCCCTAATCATTGCATGCAGTTCACTGGCAGTCCATTTTTACTGTAGCAGTGACATCTCCTTTTTGTTTTCTCCAAATTTCTCCAAAATTTTTATAATAATATGAAAAAGGCACAAAATAAAAGTTGTTTCAAATTTTATGTTGTATAACTTTGCTTTTTAAACTATTTTAAAATTCTATCTAGTTTTTGAAATTTTGAATTAGGGCTAAATTGGTTATTTAAATTGAGGTTTGCAATTCAAATTTTTATTTAACAACTTCAAAATCTCCAAATATAAAAGTTTCTTAAAATAATGAAATCTACAACTTTCATTTAAGACTTATCACCAAGTTCTTAATATTTTTGAAAATAGGGTTTGAATTTAAAACTTTGCATTCAAATTTAGGGTTTTGTGCAAGAATTTGGGGTGAGCCGAAAAGCCAAAAGGTAGATATTGCAATAACTTTCGTATTAAAAGATTTTGAAGTTTGTAAATAAAATTTTGCGCAAAACCCTAAACTTGAATGCAAAGTTTCAAATTCAAACCCTATTTTCAAAAATATTAAGAATTTGGTGATAAGTCTTAAACGGAAGTTGCAGGCCTCATTATTTTGAGAAACTTTTATATTTAGAGATTTTGAAGTTGTTAGATAAAAATTTTAATTGCAAACCTCAATTCAAATGACCAATTTAGCCCCAATTCAAAATTTCAAAAATAGATAGAATCTGAAAAATAGTTTAAAAAGCAAAGTTATAGAGCATAAAATTTAGAACAACCTTTATTTTGGGACTTTTTCAAGTTATTACATAAATTTAGGAGAAATTTAGAGAGAAAAAGGTGACATCACTGCTACAGTAGAAATGGACTATCAATGAACTGCATATAAAGATTAGGGACCCAAAAGTACACTTTCAAAGGTCATAGATCTAGATGACACACGGGTCAAAGGTTAGGGACTTAAAACTGCATTTTTAAGGTGATGGACCTAGATGACACAGAGGCCAAAGGTTAGGGACCTATGGTGCATTTCGCTCTTACATAAAATATAAATAGGAGAGAACATTTAGACGCTTTTGTGCCTGTGATTGCTGTCTGCATTTTAGCTCAAAATTTTTCAATCATTTATTCTTTGTTTTCTTGAGACAACCATTTCTCAGAGAACTGACTTTTTCTTTGCATGTGTTTCAGATGCCAGACAGTACTTAGTGCCTTTCTCAGGTAACCTTCACTGAAAAGGGCCTGAAAAACTCATGGATAGTTTTAAGATGGTTGAGCATGCGTTGTCTGAAGATTCTGTGATGGATCACTTCAGAAGCGTATCTCAAAGGTTGGTAGCATAAACTTTAATGTTTGTGTAGGCTTCAGTTTGGTTTAATAAAACATCATTAAATTTGTTTACAATCCTTTTTTTTCACTTGCTTATCTGCTGATTCCACCAATCAGTACAAGAAGTTTGTGAAACCTGAGCTAAAAGTTTGCATTGAGGAATTTGAGGAGAAACTTTGCAAGGTTCATCAGGAAAATAAAGAACAGGAAGAAACAACAAAAAATGCTGAGGCACACAGACAGAGAATTGACTCGCTTGGCGAATTCCTGGTTACTAAGGAAGTTAGTCAGAACAGTGGGAATTCTGCTGAAGGTAAGAAGTATTTTCATTTCTTCCTGATACTCCTTGTCCTTGTCCTTACCCTTACGCTATATAACTGCAAACGTCAACTAATTTCTACCAGCTGAGTATTCCATGTGGCACTATGTGATGATTATGAACAATTTCCCGAATTATGGTTAATGCCTACATAGTTCAATAGCGCTGTTTATGGTCTGTGCACTAGATGGTAGTATCACCCTTTCTCTTGCACAGATGGTCTGACCTGTCTATTTATGTGCCCGTGGCAGAAGAAACTAGCGAGGTAGTTGATCCTCTGGTGGATAGCAGCACCAAACATAAGGAGAACACACCAGAATGCAGTGGCAATACTTAGTGCATGGAGAATTCTCAGACATCAGCCCCACTAAAAGAATCAGAAGGTGGCGGTGAAGAGATTCAGTCCACACAACCTGTTCGCAAGGTGATTCATGATTACTTTGATATCCACACCACATCAAGTTTCTGAAGGAAAGCATCTTTCATGCATCTTGCAGGCGTGTCACTGTTAGATTAGTACGGAGAATTCAATCCGCACTTACAGGATCCGAAGGCGATTCCGGAGACCCCTTGTAGAGGACTGAGCGGACAGTGCTCCAGTTAAACGCGCCACGCGCTCAACCAGATGGTATTCTTCTCATTAGTGCTACTTCATTTTCACTCTTCGATGAAAAGGACCGCAGGCTATTGCTTTGTTCACACGGCATGCCGTTCTCTTCTACTACTAGTCATGTTTGGTTTGCACCCATCAGTTGGTGAAGGAATGTCTTCTGACCATCTGTGCAGACAAGGAAGGCGATGGTGCAGCAGTGCTCCCACCAAGTGGCAACTCCATTTATAGCTTGTGTTTCAGTGACGATCTCGCCTTGAGATCCCGGAATTCTGGAGCACAGCAAAGTGGTGGGCTCGACGTCTGAATCCGACGGCGGTCTGTATCCTTTAATTTAGCATGAATGATGCGTGTCGGTTTAATTTAGCTCTCTGAATCACTCCATGTAAGGACTAAGGAGGTCCACTTATTTGGTTGATGCAGTAGCTCGGCTTTGAAATGGATTGTCTACTAGTACCACGACATGCATGCTTCCGAGGGATTTGATGTACGTATGTACGTATATATCTGTCCTGATATTTCAGGCCCTGCTATGATATTTTCAACATGTTGTTCGGCTCATGTCCGGCCTTTCAGTATGACCACGAAATTCCATCTCTCCTGGTGTTCGAGGTCCACACAGCAGCAATAATGGATCTACGGCAAGCGCCGAAAACGATTGTGCAAATCCGTCTGCTGACCAAGGCGACAATCGATCGTTGTAGTGACTGCGGACTCGATCGGAAGCCGGAACTGTTCTCAACATCGACACGTCGTGACAGTCACCCCCATCAGGATAGCTAGCTGGATTCCTGGATAGGAAGAGAATCCAGGCAAGCAAAGCACGGCCACGGCCAGACCCGCCTCCGAGAAAGCAGGGAGGGTCGTCGGCCCAGTTGCAGGCTCACGACTCGGCCCGCCGCGACGGCGACGGCGACCCCCGGCTGGCCCTGTCGTGTGCCGTGCTCAGTGCTCCCCCGCCGCACGTTGCCATCGGCTCGTCTGCCACCACTTGTTTTCGAGTGGGAGGCGATTTTCCCCCCTTGTTTTGTGAAATTCAAGAGTGCCGAGTTTGTCAAGCTGTGCCAATCGCGTGCGTAGGTCAGCGCGGAAATATGAGCGTTTTCAGCGAGGCGGCCTCCGCGGTTTTCCTGCTACAAGACGGTTTTAGCGTCGTAACACGATGCACTGTACTGTACGCTTTCGAGTTTGCCGCGTATTTGTGCTCTGGTCATCCACCCATGTGGTCTGACCCTTCTCTCTCTATATCTCTAAACAGTTCATGTGGCCTGAATAATCTTTTTCTTTTACAAAAAAATTTTATTTTACCTGAATCTCATACTTCAGTGACGACCCAGAAATTTGGCGCAGAAGATGTCATCATAAGGAAAGAGTTGACAGTAGTTGGCTTCAGCTTCGTTCAGTCTGCAATTTGGAGGGGCGCTTGTGGTCAGGGAGCGCGCCTGCCGACTACGTTACCGTCTGGGTCTGGCCCAAGTTTGCCGCGTATTTGTGGTCACCATCATACACTCGTGTGGTCTGAATCTTTTCTTCTTCTTTTTTTCTTTTTGAGTTTATCTGGTCTGGATCTCACACCCAGTGACGACGCACAAATTTGATTCGGAAGATCTCGTCGGAACTCAGAATGGGAAGAAAGACAGTTTCCTCCGCTCGCAGTTTGGAGGGGGTGTGTGCTTGTGGTTGAGGGAGATCTATCGCTTTGCCGTCTGGGTCTGGTGTGGCCCAAGCGGGCGGCCAACCAAACCAAGCCCCGTGGGAAAACTTAACTTGGAATTCATTATCGGGGTGAAGAAGGGCCACATGTCCGGCCACACGACATTCTTTCGGCGAGCTGTCAATTCCGGAGGTGCAATCGGATTCAGAAATCCACACAGAGCGGCAGCGGCGTGTGTGCGCTGCGTCCTGCGAGTGCGAGCGAGGTCGCGGCGTCGCAGCCACACAGATGCTGCTGGTCCCTTCGTTCGGTCCATGGGGAGGTCTTTGTTCGGATCAGATCACAGTCGGTGTTCGTTTTTGCTCCGAACAAAACTTTAGTCTAGCAACCAAACTAACAATTAGTGCTAGTAATCCTAGTCCAACAAAGCCTATGCAGTAGTACCACCAAGGAGTTGTCCAGTTTAGCAACCAGGTTTTTCAGCCTGTGCTTAACGAACTTACTGACAAGATGGGACAGGGCTCGTTGGCGGCTGCAACTTGGAACGGGTACCCAAGCGGATGGGGTTGATGATTCCCAATCATTTGTCAGTTCCATGCACCTGGAATTCTGAACGAAGTAAAGGAAACGTTTCTTCCTTTCGTTCTTTCTTTATTGGTTCCAACCGAAAGGATTCCCTTCTTTTTCTAAAGCGCCGGGTGCAAAAATAAATAATTCTTTTAAACCCAAGTGGCTGAGTAAGCTTGATGGCGTTCACGCGTGTAACGCCAACAGCGTGGCCCAAGATCCCGTGGGCGCGACCCATGAATCAACGGGCTCTCAAATATAAACTAATGCAAAGGGTGATTGATGATGTGTAATATAAGTGTGTAATAAGGTAACTTTTCGTTGCTTTGGCGTCGCGACGGTACACGACAAAACAGTAGGACGTGGCAGCACGGGAAACCATTGGCTCTGTGGCACACTGATGTGGGCTTCACCGAGATGAAAACCGGTTGTGTATGGCTGCATGCATGCGTCCACTTGTCGCCCATCGGAACATACGCTAGCTAGTCGAGGTGAAATACGGATTTACTCCCTCCGTCCTAAAATAAGTATCGTTTTTGACTTTTTAAAGTCGACGTTTGACCAATCATTCTATTCAAAAAATTTGCAAAAAAATATAAAAATAAATAAATCAAAATTAAAATACTTCTAATAATAAATCATTTCACAATAAAATAATTATTTTTTAATAAAATTTTTAAATAAAACGAATGATCAAAATTCTAAAACGACACTTATTTCTGGACGGTACTACTACTATATAAAATTAATATAAATGGATATCATATCATCACGACAGCTACTCGGTCTGAACTCCAACCTCACTACTCCAACTTGAGCTCGTCTCTTTTTTATGTGTGTGTGGATACCAACTTGAGCTCGTCGTCACGTCACTTGGGAAAGTCGGTGCTCATAAAGCAATTAATTGCATTTGAGTCGTTCGTTCAATTCCCCTGATGCTTGCATCTGACTAAACTAACCTCCTCATCGGTTATCACCGCCTAGTTGCCGAATATGCATGGTACATAGTATCGTCCTTGTTTATTTCCTTGTTGCAGTATGTCCGTATATGTACCCTGCTCGGCTTCTTTTCTTTTACGTACTATTTATATTTTGAGCTGCGGCTTCTTTTGATTTTTGTTAGTACTCAACATCAGGACTGTCAAACATGACCTTAAAAAGGTTTGGCTCAACAAAAAAAAAAGGGTCCGCGCCAGAATTTTACAATAATCATACAAGAATTAATTGAATTTTATAAGAAAACAAATACAGTAGCAGGAAAAAAAAATCATATTTCAAACATGGCCTAATAAGTATCGGAGTATTGTACCGTACATTTCGGAATGTACCAATAGTTCTGTCACACATACAAGTACATTAGCACCGTTACTTTCATTGTGGCCTTAAACTCACCAAATCGCCCTAACCGAGCTAAGTACACGACGTGACTCCAGTTGACAAAATCATAGTCCTTCCGTACTCATAAAGGAAATCGTCTTGAACAAAGTTTTAGTTAAATATTAGAAATATGTTGCGAGCCATATTTTGTCATAGGTTACCACGTCTAAGGTTAGGTAAGTTTGACCAACTTTTATAGCTGTTTGGTTGCAGCCACAGTTGTGGCAAGATTTCTTTTCAGCAAACTAGGTCACACGCGTTAGTGACTCAAAAAAGTGTGGCAAGATTCCCTTAAACTTGTTAAGTTGTGGCAAACAATTTGAGCACCTCAACTTAGACAGGTGTGGCAATTTTTGTTGGCAAATAGTTGCAAAATGTAGCTAGCAACCAAACAGCCTCTAAATCATGCATAACTTTTAAATTATTGAGTCTAGAAATATAAAACTATATACATAGATTTATCTTTAAATATATTTTCATAAAAAATACATATATTATTTTTCAATAAATATTTTTATAGAAATATGGCGTTAAAATCATACTGTAGAGATTGTGTCATTGTCCTAAGCAACTTCCTATACGAGTATGGAGATGGACAAAAACTCTGCAGATTGGGCTACCCCTGAACTACAAATATTGAAGGTTGATTACTGAACCTGCAAACTTAAGCTAAACCCAATTCCTTGTCTTTGACTCACCTATTTATTATTAAAACTCTTCTTCTTCATTAAAAAGGCCCACATGCTTGGTTGTTAGCGCTATCAAACAAAAAACAGAAGCACAGACCTAGATGCAGTGGGCCCAGACACGTGTGAAAGGTTTGGACTTTATTCAGGAAATTAATTAATTAGACTGCTCTTTGGGGGTGGGGGAATTGGGGAAAATAGTTCTCTTTTTTGTTGAAATATTGTTGCTCCCTCCTTTACCCTTGTTTGTAAGGTTGTTTAAACCCGCTCAGTTAAATGACTATAAAATTTCATGCTTGGTTCAACCTAAAAATTTTGGTGAAATGACTTCATCCATATATACACTAGTTATAAGATTACGAGGGAGGAGGTTGTGATGAACCAAACTATTCAATTTCACAAACAAAGTTACAAGTGATGAAAAAATCGCATTCCTTGAACTAAAACACTTACGTCTAGACAACTCCGGATACAGGGCCTGTTTGGTTTATGTCTAAAATTTGCCATGCTAAAGATTTGGCAAACCAAAAGTTAGGGCAAAAAAAACTTGTCATAATTTTAGCAAGGCAAATGTGAGACTTTAGTAAGTTTTGATAGCAAATCAAATACTAGCTAAAATTATGGCTGACAAATCTAAGACATGACAAATTTTGGAACTCAATGCACGCTAAGAATAGGCAAGACATAAATACGCAGGGGTTTTACCAACATCCATCCACCAATAAAGCGTTGCAAATTTTGGTGTGATGATATATTATGTCCATGTTAGCCTAATTTTTACCATGCTCCTATTCCACGTGTTTCCTAATGCTTATTTACGTTCTTTTATAAGCATAAAACAATATTTTTATCTCACCGCAAATGAGCGTAGCAAAAATTAACAGCTTCTGTTCTCGCCGGGCCGAACAGCCTGCCACGGTTCTCCCACTGACTGGAGAGGAGAGAACCCGAAATGATCCGTCATCCAAAGTTCCAAGCAGCACCTGGAAACCCAACCAGCTGCCGAACGAGAGCGCTAGCAGAGCAGAGCCACCATCTGTCCATCTCCATCTCCATCACGAGCATCACCTCAGGCCACAGTCACCACTCGCCACGCCTTCGCCGCCTATAAACCGCCACCACTAGTTCCCTCGAGGACCACCACGGCCCACGCCCACGACGCGCGGGGACGGCACGGCGACGCTCTTCTTCCTCCTCCTCCTCCAACTCTCGCCGCGCTCGCAAGCAATGGCGGTGGCGCGGCTGCGCGCGCCCGCCGCCGCCCTGCTGCAGCCGGCGCTCGCCGCGGGCGGCCGCTGCGAGAGGCGGCCGCTCGGGACGGCGGCGGTGGAGGTGGCCGCGGGGCCGGGGGCGGGGGCCGCGAGGTGGGAGCTCATGGGGGCGCGGGAGTACTACGACTACCGGCGGGCCATGTACGGCGACATCACGCACAAGGCCATCCTCGTCGACGCTGCCGGCACGCTGCTCGCCCCCACCGAACCCATGGCCCAGGTCCGCTCCCCTCGCCCTCGCCTCCGTTCCTCCCATTGCCGCCGCGGCCTCGCGCGCGCGCGCGTCCTCTGCTGCTGCACCGATCCCGGTTGGTTGCCTGCTGCATGTGCGGTCCGGCGGTTTCCGTATCCCATTTCTGGCCGCCGGTATCGATTGTTGCGGCATGCAGGTTGATTTCGGCTCAGCTGTGCGCGCGCTGTGGCGGGGTGATTGGACTTGATCTGATCTGTTGTTCTCTCCACTCTATATGCTGTCTCGGGCTGTGCTACAAAGAGATCTGTCAGTGTTCTTCAGGAATCAGGACTTGTTTGCTTTACTAGATGCATGGTTTCGTTTCGTCCCCTGAACCACGAGTTGCAGAACATGCTCCTGCTTTCTCTGATGCGTTTAAGCATGTGTCCTGATGCCTGCTGTTTTAAACGTCTGTTTCAGGTGTACAGAACGATAGGCCAGAAGTATGGAGTGAATTACTCCGAGGATGAGATTCTGATGCGGTATCGGCTGGCTTATGCGCAGCCATGGGGTAGATCGCGTCTGAGGTAAGCCCCACTCAACTTGTGACTGTTCATGGTACTTGCTGTATTTGGGATGGCCCTGCATGACTTTTTTAAGAGAGAGAGAGAGAAAAAAAAGGCATGTGGAACTGGTGTATTATGTGACCTCAGTTGATTGCACCCCCACTGTTACATGTTCTGTTGGTATATGGTACATGCCTCCTGCTTTCAAACGAGCTATGTGCCTATGGTATTAAAAGTGGTTAGATGTTGTCGACTGTTCACATAGGCTTGGGTCTGTTGGAACAATCAGCTTCAAAGTGGTTCCCTGCATGAAAGCTAGGGAAATTTTGGTACTGTAAGCAATTTTGTCATGTATACTAAACATGCCACGCATACATATACTGACTTCCAGCTAAAAGGTTTCCGTCCAATGTGTGGAGATTGAAGTTAAATCCCCATAAATAGAGCAAACCTAAATATATATGAATCCATCAATCTCAGATGCGTTGCAAATCAAGAACATTGGTGCAGGGATTTTTTTTTTTCAAACAATTTATCCCGAGATAAGACTGAGCGGTAAGTCAATGTGACGTAATAGCACCTGGCATCCTTGCAAAATTAAGTGAATAACTGGGAGAGTTATATCATCACAAGTCTTCCAGATCTAGTTCTGAGAACATGATTTCTCCCAAATAGCATAGTTTTGCTGGTTTAGTTATGTCACTGCTAAAAAGGACAAGGTAAAGAAAAAAGGAAGGAAGGAACACTAAATTTGCTGGTTTATATATGGTTTAGGTTTTACAAGACAAATAGTGTAGAGTTGACAAAAGTAACTTGATGTGTTTTGTGTGCTTTTCAAGCATACTCCTACATAGCAATAAAGTACTTCCAGGCAGTTTTCTTAGACCTGTCAGGAGAAACATCTTGGTAAAAATATTATTGCCGCCAATTTTTCTTAACATATCTGCCCATCTGGGTGGTGGTCCGAACTAGTCATGGTTCTTTCATTTCATTTGTTTCTAGCTCATCTTGCCTGCCCACTTATGTACTAGAATGAACTGTTGAGTTTGTTATGTTACTAAAAAGAGCTGTGCCCCCCCCCCCCCCCCCCCCCCCCCACACCTGAAAAAAGGAGCTGTGCCCGGGAACCTTGCATCCCTCCAGATCTCAAACCCCTTTTGAAAATCATGATGTTGCTTGTATTGCAACTGAAATTCCAATCCTAATGCATTTGATTTCTCCAGGTATGTCAATGATGGAAGGCCCTTTTGGCAATACATAGTGAGTTCATCTACAGGCTGCTCTGATCAACAGTACTTTGAGGAACTGTATCAGTACTATACAACTGAAAAGGTGAGATATATTTGTGCAATCAAAATGGTTTTTGACCTTTTTCGGTATATATATGCTAAGCTTACAAAATGTGTTATGTTTGCTAGGCTTGGCATCTCTGCGATCCAGACGCTGGACGTGTTTTCGAGGCATTGAGGCGGGCTGGTGTCAAAACAGCTATCGTGTCCAACTTTGACACTCGTCTTCGGCCACTTTTGCAAGCGCTGAAATGTGACCGCTGGTTTGATGCAGTTGCTGTATCTGCTGAGGTTGGTTTCCATTTCAGAATATTCCTTACGTGACCTTGTTTAGCAAAGCTTACTAATTAATCTCTAGCCTTGTATTTATGCACTAGTATCTAAATTTCAGCTGCCGTTTTCCTATTAATCTTGTCTTACACTCTGATCTTGGATGCTATTCAACTTACAGGTTGCAGCAGAAAAGCCAAACCCTACAATATTCTTGAAGGCCTGCGAGCTGTTAGGAGTGAAACCTGAAGAAGCTGTGCATATTGGTGATGACCGTAGGAATGACTTATGGGGAGCTAGGGATGCAGGCTGTGATGCCTGGCTTTGGGGCAGTGATGTTTACTCCTTCAAGGAGGTATATTTTTCTGCTGCTCAACACTATTGTTGAATTCAAACCAATTCTTGTTCTTTTTTTTGAAAGGAGAATTACTCTGCTTTTAAGAAAGCAATAAGAGTTTTACAAACCGCTGATACCAGTTCGCGATAAAAGGTCGAGAGAAAAACAGACTGCAACCGCATAGAATCTAAAGGAAACAGAACAGACTCCCATCTTCGACTTCTGAATCTTGTCTGCTTCTTTTAGTAGATCTCCCCACATCTGTATAGAGTTGATAGTAGCATAAATGACAACATCAAGACTAGATGGAAAAGCTTTTTCAATGGCCATCTTGTTTCTATTCTTCCATATCACTTCTGTTCATCTTGTGGAATTCAAACCAATTCTTGTTGAACACTCATTGATTTCCATGGCGCAAGCACAAATCCTAGTTCAATTTACAGTGATTCAACATCTATCAGCTCTATATTTTTGTTCTATTTCATCAGGATTTACATTTACAAACAGTATAACTTGGCTTTGGATCCCCTGCAACCGTTTTATATCTTCACTGTTTCTCCAAAGCGCGATTTTTCACTGATTTGTTTGTAAACTGCATTGCAGATTGCGGAGAGGATCGGCGTTGAGGTGTAGTAATTTATTCTGCTCAGCCGTAATAAGTCGTCCTTGTACATAGAGGCTGCTTTGTTGCCAGCGAGCGCCTGCCACCGCCACGGAAGCCGCGCCAGTTTGTGGCGAAGAAAATCTCGGCCACACTCGCCATGGTCCATGGAAAATCGCGTAGAAAAAAGTGTGGCGGCAGCGTCAACCAAACACTGCCATAGTGCTGTGGCTGACATCTTTGTGGTGTGGTGGCCGGCCACCAACAAACAGGCTGTAGTGTCATCGCCACATACCCGGGCGTCTTGTACATATTTCCAAGGGAAATAGCAAGAGCAGTTTCTCCTGTGTGCGACTGTGCCAGGCCTTTTGTAGCAAATACTGACGTACATTTATGCATTTAAATGTTCAGTTAATCGCCTGTTTAGTCTCTTGTATTGCGGCTGTGACCTGCAGAATAGACCTTAGGTGTGCGGCATCTTTCATATTTCGCCTTTCATACCCTGAAGCATCACCGCATCAATAATTCTTTTTTTTTTAAATCGCATCAATAATTCTTATTTACCATGGCTTCCTGTATTTTTTTTTCATTTCTAAACCACCATTACAAGAGTTGTGTAAAAAGAGTCAAAATACGGGGCTTGCTATATTTCAAGCGCCTAAAATATAGCAAACTTTCAGGCGACAGCTGTAGGCCATCTAATCTGAAAGCATGGCCTACTGTCGCCTGAAGCCTTCCCCAATTTCATGCACCTATACAATAGAAAATGTGTCAAAATACAGTACACAAAAATAAGAATTTTGGGTTCCAAAATTTCAAAAGAGGAAAATGCACATCCGGTCCCTTAACTTGGGTTAAGGTGTCATCTAAGCCCCTAAACTTTTAAAGTAATATCTATGGATCCCTGAACTTGACAAAAAGTGTCACTTAGGTCCCAAATTTTTAAAATGATCATCGTAGATCCCTAAACTTGACACAAAGTGTCATCCAGGTCCCAAACACAGTAACTAATTCCAGCACCGAATTTAAAAAAATAAAATCTAATTTCGGGTACTGTAGCTATAATTTGTAAAATATTCCAAAAAGTGTATTTTTTTCATACGATCTCCGATGAAGGTGAGTTTTATATAAAAACTGTAACGCGCGACGAGATCAACAACTCTCTAGTTTCGAGTTTTTTAATTTGAAGTTGTTAAGATGCTCAAAAAAATTAAACAAAACTATTCAGCAGTATATTAACAGCGTACAAGCGCGTGTCGCCTTGAAAAAATCATATTTTTCTTATATGCTATCAAATTGAGATACTTTCTATACGAAAGTTATAGCGTTCGATGAGATCTACAACTTTATTGTTTTAAATTTTTTAATTTAAGGTTGTTAATATGTTCAAAAAAATTAAAACACTAATTTTAGTTCTTACATAGTAGTTTTGTATTTTAAATTTTTTGAGAATCTTAACGACCTCTAATTAAAAAACTTAAAATTTAAAAGTTGTAGATCTTATCGAACCCTACAACTTTCGTATAGAAAGTATTTCAATTTGATAGCATATAAAAAAGATATGATTTTTTTAAGGCGACATGCCCTTGTACGCGATTAATATAGCACTGAAATTTTTTTAAATTCTTTTGAGTGTCTTAACGACCTTAAATTAAAAAACTTAAAACAAAAGAGTTGTAGATCTCATCGCAAGCTACAATTTTTATATAAAACTCATCTTCATCGGAGATCGTATGAAAAAAATACAATTTTTAGAATATTTTTCAGATTGTAGCTACAGTACCCGAAATTAGATTTTTCTTTTTTAAAAAATTCGGTGCAGGAATTAGCTACAGTGTTTGGGACCTGGATGATATCTTGTGTCAAGTTTAGGGGCCTACAGTGATCACTTTGAAAGTTTAGAATTTAAATGACACATTTTGCCAAGTTCAGGTACCCATAGATATCACTTTGAAAGTTCGGGGAGCTAGATGACACTTTGAGCCAAGTTAAGGGACCGAAGGTGTATTTTCTTCATTCCAAAATGCTAAGGTCAACTTTGGGTTCCAAAATGCTGAGGTCAACTTTGGGTTCCAAAATCGCAGCAGTTTCGGTTACTTCGTATTTAAGTCGACCCATAATTTCAATCTGAAATGATTCCTCAAACTTTGGGAATATTTTGCGCTAATTACCATGCAATGACCATCGTCGTACAAGATCCAAAGCCTCTGTTCTCAGGTGAAAAGCCTCTCCTCACATGGGTGTGGGTATGAAGATTAGGCCAATGTCTCGTGTCTGTGCTAATCAGTTTTGGTTCAAGTGTCAAGCCAGAAATCGTCCATGGACTATTGGAATTATAACTAAAACAAATTAGCATATACATGTTCAAAATTTATGTGCAATTGAAAAGTATTAATAGAATATTTAAAAGAATCGTCTATAAATCTATACCTACTACTAATAAAGAGGGAAGGTTTCTTTTCTTTTTTTTATCCATTTTTTTTTTCTGCCGGTGCTGCCGTCTCCTACTCGCTCCGCCGAGGCCGACCCCGGGCCAACAACCGTCTCGGTCCTGTGCGCTTAGGATGGCAGTCCCCCACTTCCAACTAGGCCCAAGCCGCACAATGCCGCCCCATGAGCAGCGCATGGCCAGATCCTAGCAAAACATCAATAAACGATCCACTCATGGTCCTTATTCAGCGTTTTGGCCCACTCTTAGCTCAGATTGCACACGGTGATATTTTTTTTTTACTTAATCTGGTTTAGTTTTGTACGGTTGATATTAGTAACATACGGTAAAGTGAGGGAGGACAACTAGATGAGATACAAATAAAACAAGAGACATTCCGCTAAGAAAAATTTATATCTTTCTTAGCTTTTTTAAAAAAAATATTGATACGTAAGTCAAACACGTATAATTAATTTTTTATTAAATTGGTTATGAAATCAATTGAGTTAACAAAAATTTATTTTGACACTCTTCAGCTGCAGTATACGGTCATTAATAATTAAGTTGATGAAAATTTATTTTGATACTCTTCCGTTGCAACGCACGGACACTTTTCCTAGTAATAACTGAAGGTTCGTACATTGGTTTCCAGAAACACCACGTACCAAATTCGCGATCCCATACTCCCATCCGACGCGGCCCGCATCGCTGGCACGCCGCCGGAGACGGACAGCCGCGATCGGTCCACCACCCGTCGGCTATGCCACCTTCAGCAATGCATTCCGCCGCCTCCACCACGGCCGCCGCCGTCCCTACGCTCCTGTCGCGCTGCCGCTCCCTCGCCGCCGTCAAGCAGCTCCATGCCCACCTCCTGGCACGTACAAACAGCCCATTTCCCTACAACCATTTCCTCTCCAAGCTCCTCTCCCTCTCCTGCTCCTCATCCACCGCCGGCGCCGACTATGCCCTCCTCCTCCTCTCCTCCCACCCGGCCCCCACTGCCTTCTCCTACAATGTTGCACTCCGCTTCTTCGCCTCGTCGCGCCCGGACACCTCCCTTCGCTTCTTCCTCAGCATGCTGCGCGCCGAGCTCCGACCCGACGCCTACACCCTCCCCTTCCTCCTCCTCGCCGCCTCGCGCTGCCCGGCACCCGCCCTCGCCCGCTCCGCCCACGCTCTCCTCGAGAAGCTCGGTCTCAGGGACCACGACCACACCGTCCACTCCCTCATCACCATGTACTCCTGCCTTGGTGATCACCTCGCCGCGCGCAGGGTGTTCGACGGAATTCCCCACCGGGATGTCGTCTCTTGGAACTCTATGATAAAAGCATACGAGCGGGCAGGGATGGCGGCTGAGGTTGAAGGGATGTTCCGGTCTATGGTCACCGAGGGTGCAGTGGCACCCAATGGGGTGACTCTGGCAGTTGTGCTCACAGCTTGCAGAGATGCTGGCAATTTGGTCCTTGGGAAGTGGGTCGAGGAATGGGTGAGGTCTGTGGGGATGGAGGTGGACTCGCTCATTGGGTCGGCGCTCATCGGGATGTACGAGAAGTGTGGAGAGATGGGAGAGGCACGGCGTGTGTTTGATGGCATCAGCAACAAGGATGTCGTGGCATGGAATGCCATGATCACCGGGCAAGTATATGACGACACACTTATGTTATTGTTGCAAAGAAATGTCGATTAAGGATACATTTTTGGGCCTGATAATTTACAAATGGCATATCAGCTGATGCAGGTATGCGCAAAATGGCATGTCAAATGATGCGATAGCCTTGTTTCACAGCATGAGGGAAGCTGGGCTGTGTCCAGACAAGATAACCTTGGTCGGTGTCCTCTCATCCTGCGCAGCAGTTGGTGCACTGGAGCTTGGAGTTGAATTGGATAGGTATGCCTTACACAGAGGCCTCTACAGCAATGTCTATGTGGGAACAGCCTTAGTGGACATGTATGCTAAGTGTGGAGATCTTGAGAAAGCCACACATGTTTTTGGGAAGATGCCATTCAAAAATGAAGCCTCATGGAATGCATTAATCTGTGGGCTTGCCTTCAACGGTCGAGGCTATGATGCCATTCGGCAGTTTGAACTAATGAGAAATGAGAAAGGACTCCAGCCAGATGATATCACATTCATAGGCGTGCTTTCTGCTTGTGTACATGCTGGGCTACTCGAGTATGGCCGCCAATTGTTCAATTCTCTGACTCCTGTGTTTAAGATCATTCCTAGAATTGAACACTACTCCTGCATTGTTGATTTGTTGGCACGTGCTGGGCATTTGGAAGAAGCATGGGATTTTATTGAGAAAATGCCTGGCAAGGTAGATGCTGTCATGCTAGGCGCTTTGCTTGCTGCTTGTCGGAAATGCAAGAATGCTGAGGTTGGTGAGAGGGTCATCAACAGGATTATGAAGCTAGAGCCATCAAACTCATGGAACTATGTGGTGTCATCCAAGATTTATGCAGCCTCCGATAAAATGGATGAATCTGCAAGGATGATAGGGCTAATGAGGGAGAGGGGTGTTAACAAGACTCCTGGATGCAGTTGGGTTGAGGTTAATGGCAAAGTCCTTGAATTCTATGCAAGCACTGAACCACAGCATGGTGCAGAATATATGTATCAACTCATGGGCATATTGGTAAATGAGATGAGACTAGAGGGATATGTTCCGAACCTCGATCTGGTGTAGCACCCAATAAAGCATATTTCCTCTTCTTGAAAACGAAAGGAAGGAGCTCTGCTAATTCATAGGAGGAGGAGAAAATCGCAAAAACAAATAAACAGAGGAACAAAAACAGCAGCAGCCAACACTATGATGGGATACCATGCTAAAGCTCAATAGCTGATACTTTCTGCCTGATTTCAACTTATTCCTTAATGCAGTGAACCATTTGCAGCATACCAAGCAAATCGTTATTGAGTGTTATGTACCTTCTCACTTGTTCAATAAAGTGTCGCATGGAATCTCTCATTTAGCTTTTGGGACCTTTTTACGGTCTACTTCCCACCAAAGAGGTTGTTCCTCAGCTGGGAAGGTAATAGAGTCCAGTACTCCAGTTACACCATGGAGCTCCTTAAATCTGCCCATGATTTTTAATGCTATAGAACAAGGTGAGATGAGCAGCTATTGATGGATCCATTCTTCTGCAATGGCACTGATTTTTATTTTTTTTGTCCCGCCTGTTCTGTTCTTATAAATTATAATACTTTGCTTTGTGTTATTTTCTTTTCTCCGCCTGTTCCCTTATATTAAGAAGTAGTACTAGAACAAACTATCGGGTTTGTTATGTTACAACTAAGAGCTGTAAAGCTTGGGAGCCTTGCAGCCCTCCAGACACATCATACTCCATCCATTCCAAAATGCTGGCCTTCTAGTTTTGTCTTAAGTTGAACTTCTCTAACTTTGACTTGGGACGAAACTGGAACAACTTACAATTTTGAAAGGAGTATGTGATTAAGTTATTCAACTTCAAGTTATCCAGCCTCTCAAACTCATTTGCATTCGAATCCCTTTCAAAAAAAATCAAGCTGATTTATCTGCAATTGAAATTTCAGTCCTGATGCATTTGAGTTTCTCCAGGTATGTCAATGATGGAAGTCACTTTTGGCAATACCTACCAGTTCCTCTATTGTCTACTCAGAGATCTACAGTAATTTGAGGAACTATAGCAGTGATATGCGACTGAAAAGGTGAGGTGCAGCGTGCAATCAGAATGATTTTTGCAGCTTCTTCGTTTGCTATATGTTTACTGTATATAAGCTTACAAAACATTTTATGTTTGCTACGGTGGACATCTGTGCGAGTGCGATGCAGACACTGGATGTGTTTCCAAGGCATCGAGGAGAGTGTCCACTTTGACACTCATCTTGAGCCACTTCTTACAAGCCCTGAAATGTGTAGCTGGTTTGATACAGATCACTATCTGCCGAGGACTGAGGTTGGTTTACATTTCAAAATATTTCATGGGTGAGCTTGTGCATGTTTCCAAGGGAACAACAGAGGGCAGTTTCTCCTGTGCGGCTGTGCCAGGCCTAGGCCTCTAGCCTCTTCATGCAGATATACTGATGTACTTATATGTATGCATTTGAAGTTCACCAGCTACTTAGTTGCTTGTTTATGGCTTATGTAATTCGAATCGATTGACCCGGTCGAGCAAGTGGCATCCTTCAGTTTTCCTTCACCAGACTATAATGCTTCTTGAAATAACAGCAGGTGCATTGTAGTCCTTCTGGCTGTGGGGGATATAGGATGACAAATGAGATCAATTTTCTTCTGTCATACGTAGAAAATATTGTATTACAGGATTAGCATATGTATAGCAGATACACTTAACATTAGCAAATTACACCGTGAAAAAGAAACAGAGGAGTTTCCCTGGACTGACAACATTAGCAAATCTGGTTATATGAGCAAAAACGACCTGCATAACTTTACCTCCTTGTCCTCTATATTGTGTGTGCATCTGATTGACACTTCAAAATTTTATTTCAGTAGATTACAATCAAAACTCGCTTGCCAGCACTTAAATTTACTTTTAAGTCTCTCAATGGCACACAATCTGCACCTTCAGTGACAAAACCGGGGGGGGCCTTCAGAACACATGAATTTTCATTTTCATAGGAAAAATGTAGGAAATAGAAGAAAAAAAATCCTGCTTTCCAAAGAGGCAGTCCCCAGAGGCAAGCCAACGATCTCCATTCAACAGGTAGATGGCAGTAACAACTACAAAGGCTTGAAGCCAGTTTGAAAGAACCGAAAATGTCTACCTAGAATTTTGGATGTGTGGTTGTGTTTTGTAAGGGTCATGTCATTTTCTTCTTAATATAATGATACACAGCTTTCTGTGTGTTTCACAAAAATATATAGCTCATGCTGGATTACTGAACAATATATTTAGGAGAACAAGTTGGATTGGAACAAGCAAGCTAGAGAATTCCAAACCTTACAGAGGCTGACATCAGTTATATGTATCAACGGCTCCAGGAAACTGAACATATAAACCAAAACAAAGAAATAAGGTTCTAGATTAGCAATAGCAACCCACAACCATCCATAGCTAAACTCTCACCTTCCCCTGAAGCAGAACCATTCATGATTCTTAAACCAGCGTTACCAGTCATCCCACAATAAAAAGACTGCATATAATTGAAAATTTTGTTGGATTGGCCATTGTATTCAACTACACAATGTCAAGGATGAGCACAAGAAACAATTGACTGTGCTCCGTGATTTAACACAATCAGGTACAGAACTGATCTAATAAACTTCAAGAGTGCACAATAAGGTTCAGGACAATCAGGTTTGGACCTAAGAGAACGTTTGACAGATTTCTGAAAATTAAACCTTCTGAAAGGGTTGATCGAAAGAGCTTATTTAATAAATCAAACTTAGAGGAGGCTTCCCTCCAGAATGCTTTATGCCAGCAACAAATGAAAACATAAAACACAGCATGAGAATTTAAGAGCGCAACAATTTCAGCATTTCAACCGGCAACGCAGTAGAACAATGAAGAACCAATCTGCCCATTCATCAACAAATAGGTGAGATATAATACACATCTCAGCTCCAAACTGGACCCCAAACAACAGCTAGAAAAGCATGGCAAGTATTGGACTGATCATTAACATTCAGATAACAATAGCATTCCATTCAGTCAAAGCCACCGCGGCACTTACACGACACGACACCATTACACCAACCATGCCTCCGAGACCGACCTACTAGAGCTACCAACGGCGTCTCACAGGGAGACAGGCAGGAAGAAGCCTAAGACGAGGTGAACTTGGTGACGGCCTTGGTGCCCTCGGAGACGGCGTGCTTGGCGAGCTCCCCGGGGAGAACGAGGCGGACGGAGGTCTGGATCTCGCGGGAGGTGATGGTGGGCTTCTTGTTGTAGCGGGCGAGCTTGGCGGCCTCGCCGGCGAGCTTCTCGAAGATGTCGTTGATGAACGAGTTCATGATGGACATGGCCTTGGAGGAGATGCCGATGTCCGGGTGCACCTGCTTCAGCACCTTGAAGATGTAGATCTTGTACGTCTCCACGCTCTTCTTGCCCTTCTTCCGCCCCCTCTTCTCGCCGCCCTCCTTGCCGGCGGACTTGCCCGCCGGGAGCCGCTTCTCCGCCTTGGGCTTCTTCCCCGCGGGGGCCTTCTCCGCCGGGGCCGCGGGCTCCTCCTCCGCGGGCTTCTTCGCCGCCGGCTTCTTCTCCGCCTTGGGCGCCATCGGGTCCTCTCGGTGACTGGGAAAGGAAAAGGGCGGTAGGGTTTGCTCGATTGAGAATCGGCGGGACTCGAGGATGCGCTGGGAGGTTGCGGAAGAATTGTGGGGAAGAAGGCGGGGCGGGGACGGCTTCTTTATAGAGCAGATGCCCTGCGCGCTGATTGGTGGAGAGGCGGATGCCGCGGATCGCTGGCGTGGACTAGCGCCAGGCGTTGGTGCGGTCAGGTGTTGGACGGCTGAGATGCGTTTCGGAGCGGATCGCTGACGTGGCCAAAGCATGTCTGACAGGGGAACGCTATACTACGCTTCGCTGGCCATGCATGTTCAGAACTTCAGATATCTTCGTCTGTGTTTTTTTAAAAAAAAAACAGAATCGTCAACCGGAGCTTAACTTTTTGCAGGTTCATGGCGTGTTTTACAGCATTCGAATTTGGTTAGATATTTGGAGTGTAGTAATGGTGGATACTGGCTATACAAAGGCAAGGTTGTACCTTCTCTTAATCCGCTTAAGAATTCCTAGTTAATTTTTGGCAAGCAAAAATACGAAGTTCAAAAGATTTGGCATATAATTAATTTGGTGCCAAAATATTTGGTAACCCGTACCAAAATTTTTGGCAAGAAATTTCTTGTTGATAACAAATCAAATACCAACCTTACTTGTCCTATGCAAATGTTGACTTGCCCTGACATTAGTGTACCCAAATTTTTCCCCAAGTTTACATGGCCCAAAACTAGTCTTCAACCAAGCACTTGTTGTGGACAGTGCGTCGACTAATGAAGTAGATTTAGTGTGAAATAGTAGTGCCTTCATCTCAGAAAATAATACAACTTTAAATATATTTTTAGTCAAAATGTCTAAGGATTGGACAGAATTGTAAAAAGATATTAACACTCATGACATTAAATAGTTGCATTATAAAATATATTGTGTAACTAATTTGTAATAGAGTTTATTTGGCATCATAAATATTACATTTTTAGTTGTTTAGCATAATTTTGGCTTAAAAATTTAGGGTTTTGGGGCATGAATCTCAGAGTGGATTCTAGGTTGAATTCACGAGTAGCTTTGCCAATCCATGTTTTATAGAGAAGTGATTATATGTTGATTCCATATGGTGGTTTGTCTAAAATGAATTATGAGGCTAGGAAGTAAAACAATAGCTTCTCAAGAATCACTTCTTGCCTAAAAATGTCTATTTAACTGAAGTTTATCTTAAAGAATCTTCAATACAATCAATTCTCATAAAAGAACATGACGAGTTGCCCATAAAAAAAACCCTTGCTTATACAGATACACAACTATTGATTCAATAATTTTAACTATACTCTTTTGACCAAATAAGTTTAATTGAACCATGATCGCTAATCTACACTTGTTGTATGGCTGCATCAGTAGGATTGTAATTGTATAACTGGTACGAACAGAGCCAATATTTGTTTGAATATAGAAGGTTGTTCAAGTTGACAACAATGATACATGATAAACATACACGGTAAGAGCATAGATAACAACCAAAGGAACATTTAGTTCTCCAAAAACACAGGAATTCCAAATAATTGAGAACATCCACTCTGACCTATGAATTTCCTATGAGTATACAAAACATCTATCTTCCAAAGAGGCCCATGTGTTCTTGAATCCTTTGTTTTGCAAATATATTCATGCAAAGTTCCTATATATGTTTTTCCTATTCGTGCTTGTTTGCAATCCTGTGTTCCGTGAATTTTTTTTTTTTTTGTGAAGCCGTGAAATTCATCTACGATACTCGAAATTTCATGTTTCTATGACCCGACGTGTATGGGTGTATATATGTTTACCCGTCTTAATTAGCTAGTTTAACTTGCTTAGAGGTCACCATTCATGGTTACCCGTGGAGAGAGCGAAGGCTTGATTGAGGGCTCCTCTATATTCGGTTCATCACCGTATCCCTCCCGAATCCCGTCAGCCCGGGAGTTGACGACGACCAGGGGGCCATCGCTGGAACGACGCCATGACGGTGCGTTCCGGCTGCCCATTGGCCATTGCCGTGCGTGTCGGTGAGGGGCTGGCCGGCCACCTATTTTCTCAGTTGATGATGATGAAGACGAGAACAACGATGAACATGGGCACATGGCTAGGCTTGAATATAACTGTGTTTAGTTACACTGAGACGTGGCTGTGCAAACCCTTGTCAAGAGAACCCGCGTGCATCGAAAAAATCAGGTGCAAAAACCTAACTCCAAATTTTCCAATAATCAACTTGTCCAAGAACCAATAAAGAAGGAGCAGCACACAGCTAGCATGGAGCTGAGGCTATGATATGAATGAAGGCCAGTGATGGAGAGATCGCCTGAGAACTGAGATGCATGGTTAAAGATGGCAATGGATACCCATGACCCGAAACACGATGTGTTTTTATTCTATTAGGGCATGTGCATGGGTCAGTATTCATACCCGTGGGTTTACTAATGGGAATAAACTCATACCCATCGGGTTTGCGGGTATGGGTTTGTTCCTAGGGTACCCATACCCGCAAACCCATGGGGTTTTTTTTACCCGGCATATAGACTGCAGAAGCTTTTGTATTGTGGCTCAACGTTAGAATTTAGTCTAGCCCAATAACACCAAGTATAAATAGGATTGAACCCTAGAGCACCTCACCCATTCTCTACTTTCCCCAATCCAATAGCCGCCACCGCCGCACAGCAGCGAGCAGCTGCTCGCGTCGCAGCTCGCCCGTCGCCCCACACAGCTCGTCGCGCGCGGCGCGCCCCTGCGCAGCTGCGCTGGTGCTCGAGTTCCCTTGCGGCCGTGCTCGCCCCTCGGCCCTGCTCGAGTCCCCGTGCCCACTCGCCCACTAGTGCTAGCAAGTAGCAACTGGACGGTAGTTGTCCATGGCCCTTTATGCAATTCTGCTATTCCAAATTTCCAGTGAACTAAGTTCTATGTCTCTACATGTCCAGTCGTCCGGATGTGCTTGAATGCTTGATATTATTAGCTTAGCTGGTACTTCATTACATATAAATTGTATATGTGTATGTGTTGTTGCCTCTGAAACTGAAACGAATGGCTGCTGCTGCTGCTACTACTACTACGTTATTGCACTGCTTGTTCACTCCGGCATGTCGGGCACGGGTATAGGCACAAATCTGTACCCGCCTGCGGGTATGGGTTTTTTAACGGGCGTATTTTTTTCTCGCGGGTACGGGTCAATTGTACCTAGTGGGTATGTACCCGTTGCCATCTTTATACATGGTCCTTGCCGCTGGCTTCTTGACTGATGGATGGATCCCGCTGTACTGTACCAGCTAGGTGCTAGCTGATACCGAGTTTCTCCATCCCCAGCAGCCGCACCGGCGACAGCCTCCCGGGGCTAACGCTGACGACGTCGGCAAGCCTCCGCCGCCCCTTGCGCTCCTTGATGGTGTCCAGCCGCGGCGACCAGGGCCGTCGGCGCCTCACTGCGCCCACCAGCTGCTCGTAGTGCTTCCTCAGCTCCGGCGTGCTGCAAAGCGCGGCCGACCCGCAGCAGCCGCCGTCATCGTCCCTGCCATTCTTGTCATCACCCGCGACGGCCCTGACGATGAACTCCTCCGCGACCCTGATCACGGTGCGCCCGTCGCCGTCCTTGGCGTACTCGAACGGGCTCTTCCTCCGTCCTGCCGCCGCCGCCAGCGCCAGCGACGTCGACGACGAGGAGAGCGCCGCGAGCGACGCCGCGGTGACTACCCCGGCGGCGCAGGGGAGGCGGTCGACGGGGACGACGAGGTACGTGCGGCCGGCCTCGAGGCGGTCACCGACGGCGAGCACCGGCGCGGGGCGGCCGACGAAGAAGCCGTCGGCGCGGCACACCACGTGGCCCGCGTGCTCCGCCATCACCTCCCCCGCCGCCAACCCGGGCTCCGCGCCTCGTGGGCCGCGGGTGCCCCCGCCCCACAACACCAGCCGCGGCCGGCCAGCTGGGCGCACGCAGACGAGCCATCGCCGCAGCAGCCGGCCGTTGCCCGCCGGCATCAGCAGCACGTCTCAGCGACTTGGTATCGGCAGCAGGTGCAACTGTGCAAGCAGTGCCGGCCCGGCAGGCGGTGGTGCGTTTTATACATATCGCAGGCAGGGAGGGTTGGGCGTGTGCCCGTGCCGTGTGGTGGCATGCAGCTGTGCAGGGGAGCGGTTGACAATGGCGTCTGTGGCGACCGGCGGCACGTTTTTTGGGGGCCGCGGGCGTCAAACCGCGAGGGCAAGTGGGTGGGTTTGGTGGTGGAAGACGCCCAGGCGGCTCGGGGGGCGGCAGCGTGCATCCGCATCCGCTGGCCTGGTTGGCGGTTTGGCCGCGCATGCCTGCAGTTGCCGTGCGTGCGAGGGTGTGTTCTGTGGATGGGGCATCGTCGGCGTGCTTACCGTTTACCAAGTCTCCCTGCACGGCACCGGCTGGCCGACAAGTACAGTGGCTAGCTGCGCGGTGGGCTGTGGCTCCAGTGAACGTGATGAGAGGGAATGGCCCGCAAAAAAGTCAAGCGCGCGGGATGGTGTTGGTGTTGGATGGGCCGGGCCTGCGTCACCCGTGACGAGGAGAAACGTTCTACTTGGATGTAAAGGCAGACCGAGTCGTCGATCCTTTTTAAGTACAGTACTACTTTTCATTCAAAAAAAATATATATCACAGCACAGACAGATCGAGAAGATCTGCTGCTACCATGGATGATGCAACCCGCGTCAGCCCGATCCGTAGTGGCATGCATGGCGGATACAGATCGAGTACTACGAGGACGCTTAATCTTCTTGTGTTCTGGTCGGTCCTGGACTGGTCTGTGATGAACGGTGAACCATACACTTTAGATACGATGATCCATCGTCTTCGCATGCATGTTCCTTCTCTGGGTGTTGCAATTTGAGTTTCGGCGAGGATAGTCCAGCACGATCGATGGATTCACGAGGAGAGCACTAGTACTTACTCCAATGTATGTTATGTTCCGAATTTCTGATGATCCCCTTCAATTCATCCCACTCCCACGCCACGACTGGTGACGAGAGATCCGACGATCCGGTACGTCAGATCAACGGAGACGCGATCGACGACTTGCCTCCCTCCCTAGTCGCAAGGCCTGACGTAGTTGGATACTGTAGCAGAGTCTAAGGCTGTCCGCACCACGGATCTGCAAACGCCCCGGAACGCTACGCTTACAGGTGAAACGTCCGCACCGCAGAGCGCTAAATGGCCCGGTATTCAACAGGTCGCTACAGGGAATCGGCAAAGCCAGAAGTGAGGAGAGAGGGACGTTATCCTCTGTAGCAGGCCCCACGCTGCCGGCCGGAGGGAGGCTGCGCCGCCGTGGTCGCCCCGCCGGAGGGAGGAGGGAGCCGCATCCGCGCTGGAGGGAGAAAGGAGAAAGGAGCTCAAGAAGGGAGAAGGGAGGCGCCTCCGCACGGAGGAGCTCCATGGCCGGCAAGGTCATCTGCCGGCGCGCACGCCCACGGCACGGCCGAATCCGCCGCGGCCGCCCACCGTCTTGGCCGGAGTGGCCCTCGCCCCTGCCATGGCCGGAGCCGCGCTCTCCCCGGCGAGGTCGACTGCCGCCGCGCTCGCTCCCAGCACGGCCGGATTCGGCGCCGCTTCTCGCCCCCGCCATGGCGGAGCTGTGCTCGGTCCGCCGCGGCGCTCGCCCCGCTGCCACCGCCTCACTCGAGCCCGCCGGTCAGCCGCCGCCCTGCCCGTGCCGCGCTCGGCGCTCTCCGCCGCCTTGCTCGGTGCTCGATGATTTTTTTCCCATCGTGGTTTATTTTAAGAGTTGTTCTGCTTTTGGGGAGGAGATAGAGATTACGCGGCGGTAGCTCCTCATCGTGTATCCGCGCTGTCAAGTGGGGTCCACTACTTTTACCTTGTGCTTTTCAGACTGCCCCGATGCGGACAGCACAAACTCTCACGAGCTAGAGCTACAGTGCTAGTAGTAGGGAACAAGACCAGAGGTCGCCGGCCAGCGATGCATACGGCGTGAACAAGGTACGTACGGTACGGGTACGACGGCGCAGGACGTGACGAAGAACCTGCGCCGCTGACTGCATCTGCATTACAGCTCCACTGCGGGATTATTCAGCTTGTTCTGTTGATCAATCAGCGCATATTTTCAACTACGAAATAGTATTTTTCTCTCATAACAAATCAGCATGAGCCGAAATCAACGGTTATTTTTAGCCAAAAGAACAGGCTGATTGACTTGTTTGTTGGCTGAGCAGCAGATGAGTGCAGGAGAAACCACCCTAATGGGTTGGACTTGTGATCTTCTGGCGTGATCATGCAAAGCGCACATCGTCTTCTCGAGCAGCCATCATCTTTGGGTCAAAACAAATACCTCGCATTCACTTTCTAAGAATCTTTGCGTCAACCATCAAAACGTTCTACTTTGTTTGCACCACTGCTTAACGTGGTCAACCAGGTAGTTAAGGCTATTAAACAACAGTTTTGCACCGTAGCGATCAACCATTTTTTGCCAGTTCTTAAATGGCGTGACGATATAAAATGTTCTATATATTCAACCATTTGTGCCTGTGCAACATTGTTGATGCCCTTATATTAGGGGCCGTTCTAGGGGTGTCTTGTCAGGTCACTAATCCGATGAAATTTGTAAATCTTTTACAAAAATAACGCTATAATAACCAAGAAAACATATGCCATGTATAGCAAACATTGGTATTGAAATAGCTACAATTCAAGCTATTCTATCGATGACCATTGAATTATTGAATTATTAGCACGTCAAATCCTACCAAAGTAGCTCAAATCTGATTCATGTTTGGACGCAAATGCATGCAATTCAATCTCATCCCTCGCCCGCGCTAAGGAGAGGTTCTCGACCTCGCGCTGGGGGCAATGAATACCAGTTGGCATGGAGGATGAATACCATTTCTGAATTCCAAACCATCTTCAGAGCTAGCCAATGTCAAATCTGAATTTTAAGCATCTAAACGGAATATTATAGATTTCTCGCTAGCCAAAGGCAAAGAGTGGAATTAACTCTTTAGAATGCACAAGATATAGAAAAAACTGTCTTGGGATAGAAAGATATCGAGGGCATTTTTTATTCATGAATTTCTAAATAATAATTTTGAGAGTAATTTTAAGAAAGACTTAGAGATGCTCTAAAAGTGCACCTGTACTTTTTTTCGAACAACACCTGTGCTAATACCATATACCATCAGTGACGAAGCCAGGAAAAATTTTATGAGGAGCTGAACAAAAGTGCTTCAATTATTTTGGTCCACTATAACCTCTCAAAACAATCAAATATGATAGCTAGAAGTAGTCTTCTATTAAAAACATAGGTTAATTAATCATGAAAAATAACGGATACGGTTGATTCATACCAAAAGGACAAATTAAGAAACTAATAGGCGGCGCTTGACGTTGACACATTATTCATCCGAAGTAGCAACCTACAGAAATAGACACAATTGATTAGTCAAACATATAAGGACCTCTAAATTATGAATTTAGAAGAGAATAGAGCATACCATTATTTTTTTAGACATTAACATACGACGCCTTTTCATCTCTTGAAACCGCTTTTTGATCTTTTCATTATCAATCTTTCTAAATATCTCCTTCTCATTATAGCATATCATCAAGTCATTGAGCCAATCATCACCCATTTTATTACGCAAATCTGTTTTTATAATAGACATGGCTGAAAATATCCTCTCGACTGAAGTTGTTGCCACCGATAATATCAAGGTTAGCTCAATGAGATGATAAACCAATTTATAAGATGTGTCCATTTTAGTCTTCACCATAATTTCAGCCACTTTTCCAAGTTCAGTGCATCCAAGAAATTCTAGAGTCCTTCTAGCACGGTTCACAAACTGTCTAAGTTGATTTGGCAAAATAGTAAGTTCACCGATATCAAAATCCCCAGCATAAATTTCAGCGAGCCTTACAAGTTTGTCCCCACCAAAGTTAGAGAAGGAGTTCCTTGGATTAAAAGCAGCCATATATACTAATAACTCTAAACTAATTTCACTGAACCAATGATTCAACTCTGTCAAGATGGCATCAATGGCAACAAAGAAAAATCTCAACATGATAATAATGCATGTTTCACCATCCTTGTTTGAAAAGAAAAGAAAAGAAAAGAAAAGAGAATGTAATTTCATAGGAAAGCCCGCCCAGATCCAATCCTCCATCCCACCAATGAAAAGGCCAGAACGTTGAACTTGGATCGAGCCGCCCCGTAGTTCCTTCCTTTCCTAAAATATCCAACGGCCCGAAAAACCAAGTCCTGGGCTGGGCCGAGATAATGCGCGGTGTCTGACCATCGACGCGTCCAGGAAGCGCTAGAACAACGCGACCGCCGCCGCCACCACCACGGCAATTCCTCGCAGCCGGCGGCAGTGCGGCACCGCAGCATCGTCCTCCTCTCAACTAGTCGCTTGTTCTGCAGATGGGCGTGGAACCGGCGCAACCGGCCGCGGCCGTGGCGACCACCGCTGAGCAGGCTCAGGATCTCATCGACGTAAGCCCCAGCACAAAACCTCCCACCCTCCTCCACCGCCGCCTTATCGCCGAGCTCTGGTTCCCTTTGTTCGTATGCGCTGCTCTATACTGAGCTCGCATCCATTAAATTGCCAGGCCGCTAGGTATGATGACTTGGACGACGTCGTTGCCCTGTTCTCCGCTGGTGTCTTGCTGGACTCCACAGATTCGCAAGGCCGCACAGGTTGGGTTCGATCCTACGAATTCAGCTGCTGATATTACTTCGCTGTTTATATGAAAATTTTGTTCCAATTTTGTCATGGCTGTATAATATAGGGCTCAGTTCAGTTGTGGCGATTGTCATAGGCTTGCATAGAACAAAGTTTAATTATGTAGTACAAGTACGCAGTATGAATGTCTGTTTGATGAATAATAAACAAGCATTATATGTTAACTGAGGTGCAGTTGCTCCTTGGTGGAAGATTTCCTCATCAGTCTATAGTGTGTCAATGAGCCTTTTTTGGGTCCTTTTGTAGTTATACACAGTTATCTTTTTCTTACCAAGCTAGTATCATTAAGCTGCAAATAACCAAATGACTGCCTAGACTCTTAAACTGTGCAAAACTGGAATAGTTCGAGTTCATCTGAAGCCCGCTGATGGACTTGTTGGCTGTTTTATTACCCAATAGACTATCCAAACTCTTAAACTTTGCAAAACTAGAATAGTTAAAGTTAATCTGAAGCCCGGGCTTGCTGGCTGGTTTTCTTGCCCAAAAGACTAGCTAAACTCTTAAACTTTGTGAAATGCGAATGCATAAAGTTCATCTGAAGCCTACTGAAAACTTTCTGCCTGGGTTTTCATCAAAGATTATTGTCGAATTCTTATGCTACTGGCCATTGACTAACATTTTCCCCATTTCTCTTCAGCTCTTCATATGGCTTCTGCCAATGGCCATCTTGCTGTGGTGGAATACTTGATTCAAAATGGAGCGGTATAAATCTACTTTTTTGTACAACAATTTACCATGTTGAACTAGATTAAATGTCATCGTTTCATGATTTCACTAAGCCCAATATGTTCTCTTTTCTTCTTGGAGGATGGGTAATCCGACTTCTATTGAAAGTCAATTAAGGTCTTTTTCATTTTGATGGGACTACCAGCTAAGAAAACGATCCACTGACCAATCTAGCCTGAATAGAAATATTTCTGTTACACACACCATGCGAGTTAACCACAAGCAAAGCCCGAACCCTTTGAAGTTGCATTTTGTTTTCCTGACTAGTTTCATAAATTCCGTTTGTGACTGCATAACTGAAATTCAGAATGTTAATGCCACCAACTTGGAGAAGAACACACCGCTCCACTGGGCATGCCTTAATGGACATATAGAGGTAAATTGGTAGCTTTGTTGTTTTTCTTTCTTGTGCAGATGTGGATACACTTACCGACACTGCTGCTCCTGAAAATAAACCCACAGGTAATCAAGGCTTTGATATCAGCGGGGGCTAGCGTGAGTGCTCTGAACAGGTAGACGCTCAATCTAAACGACCACGTCTCAAGACATGCCATCATCATGAATGGATTTTCCAGCACTGCGTATGAAATTTAAGCTGAGCAATGATTGCACTTTTTATGGCATGATTTGTGTTCTGCAGCCATGAGAAAACGCCTATGGACGAAGCAGTGACCAAAGGCAAGATGGATGTGATCGATGCAATCAGTGCAGCAGTAGCTCAAGCCGAGCTCGATGGCGTTACTGTCTCCTAAAAGGACCTGATGAGTACCTGGAGCTTTGAATGACTTGCAACCTTTTTCTTATCTCCCCGCGGTTCTGTCTATGTCACTTGCGAACCTGAATTACTGATGGGCCAGTATCTGGGAAATATGGCAGCTCTTTCCTTTCCCTTTGCATGAGTTGAAAGTTCTATTATCTATATATAATGTCGGCAATCGCCCGTTAGCGTCAATGGCATGAGACCGTGGAAGGCAGATCTGTCGTTATAAACCAGATGTGCAGATGTCAATGATAAGGATTTCTCTTACAATGTTGTAGTAGGACCGTTGCTTGTTCTCCTAGGCAACCTTCGTTTTCCTTTGAGTTCATTGGCTCGAGGTAAAAGCCAAATGGGATCCACACCTGTCCCCTCTGTTTTTTTTTTTCATTCAACTTTTATATTGCGTTGAAATGCAATGATATGTCCTTCTTTGAGGGTTGTCTTAAACTTTTTATTGATGAAACTGCTGCAATCATGAATTCTTTCCACTTGATTAATACTGTATTGCAGTATTGGTGTTTTTGGTTGGATGGATAGGCTTTTGGACCATGTCCACTCACTCTACTTGGCTCTTTTGGTTGGGCTTCTAAGAAGGAAAGCACATTGTCACAGAGCCCATTTCGCCCAGTTGTGACGATCCGTAGCTGTGCCAGACCAGAAAGAATTGGACAGAATTCTCGTCCTGGTATGATGCCAACTGGTATGTTTGTGGATGACACTTTGTGCCGTGACAACTTCCACGGGAGACGCGAGACAGGTCTACCATTTCCACTCAAACGGCTGCATGTCTGTTTGAGTGCTGATTTTAACTGTTGCTGATTGTTTTGAGAGTAAAACACTATAAAAAAGAAAGTTGATTTTGGCCGATAAGCCTAAGCGAAGAGGATGCCAGCTCGCTCTCATGATTCTGTGCACTGACCACGAAACCGAACCCATGATGCGCTGCACGCGTTGCTGTCCGTGGTCAGCTTCAGTGACAGATTCGGCAGCGGCAGGAGGATCTTCTAGCAAAAGCAACCCCATTGTCCATTGATGAACAGTTGGTTTGCGATGGCATGCTGCCGACCTGGCGTCGACGGCGGGCGCAGCGTGAGGTGAGGTGCACGAGGCCGCCGCCGTCCTCGCCGCCGCCGCCGCCGCCGCAGGCATGGTTACTCCGCCGGGGCATGCGTGAGACGACGAGTTGGAATTAATGGCGCGGATGGCCCGTGAGTAGTGTAGAAGTTATAGTATAGCAGTATACTCATAGTACGACACGAAAACACGGCGTGTGTCGAGATAGAATAGAAACCTTGAGGTAGGAGTACTCCTATATATACGGAAGTACGTAGGAGTACAGAGTACTACTGTATCTGTATTTCGGTTGCCTGGATACCTGACTGACAGTGTGGCACAGGCACAACGAACCGTCGTCCTGTGCTCGCCGGCCTCCGTGTCGACTGGCGAGGGCAACGGCGCCGCAATGATGCTGGGTGCGCCGCCGGCCTAACGATGCAGCCGGCCTGTGAGCTGTGACTGACTGACTGCGTGCAGAGCAGAGAGCACTGAGGAAGTCAGATAGAGACTGTTCCCTTCAGCTGAAAAGCTGAGCTGATTTGGGCTGAAACTGATTTGTTGTGAGGGGAAATAATGTTACAGAGCTGAAAAATATGTGTTGTTTAGTTGAAGCGAACGCACCCTATCTCCTGCAGTTGACATTTCTGGCGACGCCAAATGGAGATGGCCGAGCGGCTTCACAGGAAACGGTTGCGGTGGTTTTCATCATTTACCCGCAACAATGCGGTTCATCCGTCAGGCGTAGATTAGCACGGTAGCATCTCGTTCACTCCCTCTATCTCATATCAAGTTATTTTAAATTTAACTGAATGCACAGTAACTACTATCAACAAGTATAACTATATACTACACTCTAAAAAATGTACAATGACGATAGACTGTTTGGACGTAGTGATTCTGGAGAGAGCTTGTAAAAAAAAAAAGACTCTACATTGATTCTGTTGGAGATTGAAGTGGGAGCGATGCGAAACTGATTTTTAAGCTCCTAATTTCAAGTGTAAACTGAGAAACGATTTTTTCTCATGCCCACCAGCAAAATCTAATTGCCATTTTCCCATTTAGTTGTTCAGGAGCGATCTCACAGGAGCTAGGATCAATCCCAAATGGATATAACAAATAACAGTCTCCTTTTATAAAACAATCAAAATGAAAATGGTTTGATTTAGCACCATAACTAAAAGTGCACTCTTTGAGCAGTGAAAAAGAATTGCTGTTCCTTAAAGAATCACGCTACGGATTAGCCAGTAGGGAAAAAAAAACTTACGTAGCACGCTTGTGGATTGGGAGTTATATAAGGAAAGAAATACGAGATGTTTTCGTAGCACGCCATCAAGCATGGGCTAAGTACTCCACGTCTCGAGTAAGTCACCCTTCAATGGATGGAAGATATTTATTTCCTTTGGACTTGCATTGGCACCTCAAGGATATGTCGTCCTGGTGTGTTCAGGAGATAGATATTGCTGTGTGCAGTACAAGTGAACGCCATTATTATTCCTGACCGTGAAAGAAGGATCCAAGCTCTGGATCGCTGCCGCTGCACCTGCACCATTCATATGGTGTAGATCAGGCTATCGTTGGGTAGCTTATTAACGTTACTACAGTAATTGTGTACGTATGTGTGCACTGACCTGGCCTAACCTATTGCCGCACACTGCAGCCAGCTCTTTATTTCTAGTTGTAGCTAGCCCTGCAGGTTTTGTTTGCACGCTCGTGCCAGAACCTTGCGGAGATCGAAGAAATAAAAGAATTTTGGCGTCCAACTGTGCGGGTCACTACTTGTACCGGTACGCCGTGTACTTGGCAGTAACTAGGGTACAGGACACTTCACTGCTCTGTACTACTAATTAATTAGTCTCTACCATTACTACACTAATGCATACTTCCTCCGTCCACGAAAGAACACAATTATGGTATGTATGCCGGTCAAACTAGCTCGAGTTTAACTAAATGTATGTTTCCTTCGCATCGGAATTAGATAATGTTTAGGACAATGACACGGTCTCCATAGCATGACTTTGACTCCATATTTCTATAAAAATATTTATTTAAAAGTGATATATGCATATTTGTAAGAAAGTATATTCGAAGACAAATCTATTTATATAATTTCCATATTTTCAAACTCAATAATTTAAAAGTTATTCATGATTTATATTTCCAATGTTTGATCAAGACCTTTTCCAAAACGTCGTCTTTTTCTGATACGGAGAGAGTAGTAAATATTATAAGGATTTATGTCTCCAAGTAAATTTATAATAAAAATATATTCAATAAACAATCTAATGGTATTTATTCTGTTTCATGAATGTTTGTACTTTTTTATATAAATTTAGTTAGAATTCAAATAGTTTGACTTCTCGAAAAGCGAGAATTGCATTCTTTTGTGGATGGAGAGAGTACTAGATATCAAATCTTGCAAAATTTTACTAAACATAAACTACAAAAGGTATTAATATTTATCGATTTAATAGCCATAGTCATCGTTAAATTAATAATATAAATGTGTTTAGAGGTATAGTATTGATACTACCTTCTATAAATTAAATGTAGCCATTTTATATAAACACTTCGCTATACTTGCCTAAATTTTAAGCTTGTACAATCAATTAGTACAAGTAAATACAGTTACTTTTATGATTTGATATTTGTGTCCTTTTGTATCATAACATATCAAATTTGTCATGGTTGTCACAACAATGTTAAATAGAACTAATCCCATTCAAAGCCTAGTCAAATTATATCATTTATTATTAATAAAGTAAGACAAGAAAAAAAAAGTTTTTAGACAAACTTTTAATTAAATAAGAAGAGTGATTAAGTTTGTAGTTAAAATAGGTTAAGCGTCTTCTGATTTGGAACAGAGGGAGTACTAACACAAGCGCATGAGTGATGAGTGCATGTTCTCGCCAGCAGTCAGGCACGCACGGGTGCGACGCCGAGGACCTCGCATTGCTGCACAGGCGGCACAGCAGTTGCGCTGCGTTGCATCTCCGAGTCCGACGACGTGTCTGCACGCAACGCATGCCTCTCGAATCTCGATCGAGGTTACTCCTACTCGGCTGTGGTCGGCAGGCTGGCATGACGGCTTCGGCATCGGCATCGGCCGGCACGCATGCCCATGGCGGAGGCGCGCGGGGGACATGTCACGTTGCGCCGTTGACGTCGCGCGCGGCTGTCAGTACCTGTACCTGTACTCGTGAGGGGAGGCAATACCAATACCGGCCGGCGGCCGGCGGTGGTTGCATTGCATTGCATTGCATTGGCCGGCGTCGCCCTCGCGCTCGGCAGCCTGCCAGCATCAGCATGCGCGCGCGGGAGGGACCACAGACAGACACGCGGGTGGGGGGGCAGCCGCGTTAACTCCGTTTCGTACCGCCAGCGCCAAGCCACGCTGCGCGGCGGCACGCGGGCCCGCCCGGTCGGGAGCCGCCGCGCCGCGCAAACCACCAGCCAGCGCTCCGCCGCCGGCTCCAGAGAGCGGGAGCAGAGCAGGCCTTGGTCGTCGTCGCCGTCGTCGTCGTCTTGCTTGGCGCGACAGACAGATGGATCGGAATCCACGTGGATGCGTGCAGAATCCGCGGCAGGCACAGGCTTTCGGAGATGCATGGTACTTATGCTGGCATGGGCAGCCTGTACCTGTACGTGTCGCCCGGCGGTTAAAGCCAGGCACTGTCGCGTAGATACTGACACATGCATGCATGTAGTACTCCATCCATCCGTCCCAAAATTTTATACAAAATACAAAATCAATAAATAATTATTAAAATGTCTCTAATAATATAACAAATCATAAAAAGATAAATTATATTTATATAAAATTTTTAAATAAGACGAATGGTCAAACGTGATAGCTGAAAAGTGTAAAACGACAGTCTTTCTAAGACGGAGGGAGTACTAGAGCTCGTAAAAGTTTCGGGGTGTGTCTGAGACACCGATAAACAAATAATTTACGCATTTAGTCTGCTGGACGAATTTGTTAAATCTAATTAATCTATCAGCAGTACATTTTTACTCTAGCATCACCTTATCACAAGATGGACTAATTAGATTAAAAATTATGTCCTATATATAAACTCCGTCTATCAAGGAGTAATAATAGAGTAGAACGAACAATGTAACATACTAGTAGCATGTCCGCGACAACCGTCTACAGTACATGCGAGGTGCCGAGGCCCGAGGCAATGTGCTCTGTGCAGCCGGATGGGTCAGGGTGTACACGAGCACGACTGTACGAGTAGTGGAGTGCACGGATGGAGCACAGCACAGTACGTGCAGGCTGCTGCCCGCTCATTACCGGCTAGTCCTAGCTACCACAAGCGCACGCGCCGGCCTTGGCCATGCATATGGCCCGATCACCATGCCCTTGCCCCCTCTCTCATCATTTTACTACATGTCCGTGCACCTGCCTCCGAATTATCACCCCCATCATATCCCCCGTAGACTCTTCCCGCGCCTCTCTTTTACGCACTATTATTGCGTTTGTGCCTTTTGACTTTACAGCTTCATCATCCATTGAAGTACCACCTCACCCCACAGTGGTACTCCCGGATTTGATTTAATAATAAGAAGGGGTAACAAACACCTATTACATACACGAGGAGCGTTACAGGTCGCAACGTATAAGCTCCGGAGATTTAAGGTTCTACATTAGGTTATTATAAAATACTCCCTCTATATAGGAAGCGATACGACCTCCAAGTATGACTTTGACTTCATATTTCTATAAAAATATTTATTGAAAAGTGATATATGTATACTTTTATGAAAATTTATTTGAAGACAAATCTATTTATATAGGTTTTATATTTCCAAACTCAACATTTTAAAAGTTATTCATGATTTATATTTCCAATGTTTGGCCAAGATATTTTCTAAAACAACATCATTTTCCTATACAGAAGGAGTACTAGGAAGTTCTGCAACCGTTCCGGGCTTGACTTCATAGTTCACTTTCCTAGGAACTCAACACAACACATGGATTACTAACACAACAAACCTAGTTTGCATCTAAGCTTTAGGGAAGCTCCATCTCAATAACATTTGTCTCCTCTGCTATGGCCGCCAGTGCATTGGCCAAATTCTTGTTGTTCAGACGCGTGGTGGCCCTGATCATACAAATCCACATACACATTGATGGTTGCATCTGGCACCGACGACTTGCTATTGATGAAGTCCAGTTTGCGCATTAGCTTCCTCTTGGCCTATTCCGCCACTGACACCGGTGATGGGAGGGCCGCGAGACGCAGGCTCGGTAGTGACCCTGGTCTTTTACATCCTTTCCTGTGTGTTTGCTGCTGAGCAATGGTGTTGGTGAGGAGGCCGGGAGCGAGAGTAGTAGTTCAGGTCTCAGGGACACTCTTGAACATGGCGCTGAAGAAGTTGTGGATGTCGTCCACCCAGTGTGCGATAGAGTCATCGTAGAGGTCGTGACCCACTGTGGGGTCGTCATCCCTGGTGGAGTCGGTATTCGGTGTAGCAGTCGTGTGCACCATTGCCGCACCGACTTCCATACATGTAACATGTTGGGAGGCGCACGTCATCTACCTCGCCGTCATTCAATGGCCTGTCTACCGGATCCTGGGGATTTTGTTCAGCAGTCCCCAGAGCCGGAACAAGCTTGTACGGCGAGGGCAGGGCGCCTCCTTGCTACCTTTTGCCTCACAGGCGAGTGGTGTTGGTCGTGGCCTTGTTCCAAATGCAACGATGAGGGAGGGAGGGGGCAAGTGACTGATGAGGGTGTTGCAAATTAGGCCATGTTTGGTTCTCAAAAATAAAATTCAGATTTTTCGTCACATTTAATCTTTGGACGCATGCATGGAGGATTAAATGTAATAGCAGTTGTTGCATGTTTGCACAGTTTACCTGTTTTTCTCGATATGAATCTTTTGAGTCTACTTGGGCCATGATTGGACACTTGTTGAAAAAGATTCTATATGTGCTACAATGACTTTTCACTAAACTTTTCGCGAACTAAACAGACCCTAAGCTATGAGAGTCTCATGACTTAATAAATGGCTTGAGAAAATGAGTTTAGACGGCTTCAGCAAGGTGGTTGGCTAAAAAAAGACTATTTTTTAAAACAAAGGAGAAGCAACAGCAACCTTCATGTCGGGTGGTTTATTTGTGGTTGAAGTCGATCCGATTGTCTCGGTCTTGCCACACTGTTGACTTGGATCCTTATATAACCGAGGACTAGTAACCTACTATTGTATACTACAAGTGTTGACTATTATTAGTAGTATGCTTATATTTAGTTAAATGGCGAAAAAGATGTGCTTCTGTTGTTTAGTTGTCTTACTGTAGCACATTCATTGCATAATCAGGGAAGATTTTGACATTCTGAAACTGACAGGCACGAGACAGCAGCAGTAACATTTACACTAATCGTCACCCGTTGAAGTGACATGGAGGCATGCTGTACTAACAGTGTGGTAGAAGTGTGTGCGAGGAAGCAAAATCCTAATATGAACTTGTAATATGAAAAGACGAGTCACTGTCATCCAGATCCAGTCGTGTTTCTATTGCTTGTAGGATTTACAACACCGCCATTTGTCTCTCTTTTTTTTCCCTCTCATAAAGTCAGAACAGATAGACCCCAGTAGAAAAGTTGGAAGTACTCATCCAGTCAGAAACACTACATAGTCTACTGTACTCCGTAAGGACAATATGAGAAGGCCTTCAATGATTTTAGGGTCGACATGATAATTGCCCGGAATTATAATATGTTTATGTGGCAAAATAATTGGGTTTGGTACCCCTAATAAGGGCCAAGGCTAAAAATGGTGCTCACTACCACGACAAATATCCTCATCTCAGTTCCTGGTTATAGCTAGCGACCATACCTTTGCCTGTCGTGTTTCTATTTCTGCACTTGTTTTATGGAGCTAGGTAGCTAGGCCAGAACAGATTAGGGAGGGATGTTAGCTGGGCCCCAGAAAATCCTAGCAGGTGGACCCTCTTTTCCCTACCTCCCCACCAAAAAAGAAAAATAAAATAAAATAAAAGGGTACAAGAGCAAGCAAGCAAAGCCAGCAAGGAGTAGCATCATCATGAGCTTAATCTCCTATCTTTTCAGCACTAATGTGGGCTGTGGATAGGTGGGGGGGGGGGGGGGGGGGGGGGGGGGGCGGGGGGCCGGGGGCAAGTGCATTCACATCACATGCGTAGGTGGTGTGAACGAGAACGACCCAATGCAAGTAGCCCTAAACCCAGGAGTGTTTAAGCTAGCACTAATTAGACCACCACGATTTTTGGCTAAGTACCTCGGCCATGATCATGACCCTAGTGTGTGCTTTGTTGGCCATTACCTCATCCCCCGGGGCCCACCACCAGTGACCACTAAAACACGTTAGAATTGCAAGTGTCTCACTGCATCACCTTCTTCATCTCTGTAGCTCTGCTATCCAGGAGTAGTACGCATCACATGTCATGCATGGTACACTCGGCGAGTTTGGTGGTGAATGTGGGTGGAAAAAAAACCACAAGTGGACAGAGATTTGAGGCTTGTGGCTTGATCACTCCTCAAGAAAGGAAAGTCTGGACGGTTTGATTTGATGGCACCTTTCAGGACCACAGGCATCCTCAGGATTTCTTGCTTTGCAGTACTAGTACTTCCTTTGGTATTACTCCCTCCAGTTCCTTAAAAAAAATAATTTTAGACAAACCATATGATCCGTCTTCAATGACCGAGACTTAAAATACAGTACTACCTATTTGTCTTTTGGATAACGCCACAGGTAAATAGTTTAATATCTATGTTTCGCACATGTGCTCAACTTTATGTTATATCTCTTCTGGCACTCAAAATAGATCTTATGTATATATAGTCCATTGAAGCATATAGACATTATGTTGAAAATCCATTTTGGATTTAGGTGCCTATATCGATCCCTTGATGGAGACAACCTTATAACGTTCACTTCTTTGTTATAACATATTATTAGATAGCGATGATGATTTTATATGTATATTTTTATGAAAGCAGGAGTATTTTTCATGACAAATCTATTCATAAGGACTCAACGACTTAAAAGTTATTCAAAATTTTTATTTCTAATGTTTGACTCAAAACTTATCCAAAATGACTATAACATGAAGGGAGGGAGTAGAGTATCGCGTCCTTTGTCCAAGAAAGAATACAAATCTTGTCATCAAGGAGTAGAAGAAACCTTCTAAAATTTAATTAGGTTTATTATAAATTAATAGCAATATTTGTTTGTTTGTGTAAATAAATTTACGATGGAAATAACAGGAGTACACATATTAACAAACATGATAAATGAAATTTTAGAAATGGGATCAGGTAACCTGACTGACGCAACAGCCGTGAGCCGTGTAACCATCGCCGACAAGGCTAATAAGGACCCGCCATTTTCCAAGCCGTCAGGTGAAGACAACGTGCCACCGGTGACCAGACCCTCCATCGGACCTGACCCTCCACGGCGAGTCGGCTACGGCCAGGGCTGCAGAAGCTTACTACTACTACGCCCAGTCGCCGGGACGAAAAAAACGGACGGAACAGGAGGCGTCGGCGTGGCGTCGCTCTGCGAGGAGAGGGAAGAGAAGAGAGACGGCCGGGGCATGCAGCAGCGGTGGCGGAGGCGGACGTTCTACTCCTTGCATGGGAGCTCCGGCCGGGCCCGGGAGAGGAAAGGATGACGTGCGGCAGGCCGCAGGCGGGATGAGGACAGCGTGCCGGGCGTGGCAGCGGCAGGCCCTGTCCGGCCGGCCCTACCGCGTCGGCATCCATTGGCATGGCATGGCATGGCCCGGTTCCCTTTCCCCCTGTACCTGCGGCCAGGTGGGCGTGACGGTGACGGCGACGGGCGACCACCCAATCCATTGGCATGGCAGTTGTCAGCTCCTGCTGCCTGCTGCACTGCATGGATGGTTTCCAGGGAAAACAAAAACAAAAAAACGCTGGGGTGTGGTTTTGATATCCACGTGGAGTCCGTTGAAACGGAGTGCGGAGGCAGCCAGGCAGGCACACGGCCGCAACAGTGGAGCGAGACCAAACGCTGGGCGCTGGTTGTCTTGCCTGTCAGACCTCAGTGCTCGGACTGTGTGTCGGTCGCACACATGGCTTGCCAACTCGGGGGAGCCCGTTGGCTTGAGCTTACGAGCCAAAGTCAAAACCAACGATATTTTACTCTCATAATAAATTAGCGTTTTACTTCTCCTATTTTTGGGACATGCATGTTGTTGACATCGTTTTCCCTCGCGTGTTCCTCTGCCGGACACATCTTGTGAAGTTGACTTTGCTAAGTAAGACTGTGTTTAGTTACCCGTTACAGTTATAATTCTGCACCGTAACACTTTCGTTTGTATTTGACAACTTAATGCAATTGCAGGAATACAACTACGTATTGCGTATCATCAAAAGCAATTCATATTTAACTAAATTTTAGTAAATATTATTCATATTTAACACTCCAAATTAATTTATTATGAAAATACATTTTGTAACTAATCTAATTGTATTTATTTGATATCATAAATATTAAGAATCTAAATATTAATATATTTTATCTATAATTTATCAAACTTAAGATACAAAACTATAACACTATATTAAAATTGCATTACTTCTCGAACGAAGTTAGTAATAACTAACTGTACAAGTCTCTCCGGTCAAAAAAAATATTTAAGTACATTTTAAAGCTAAGAACATTTTTTTTAAAAAACGAAGGGACTAGTAGTCACATCAAATATGTATATACCCCTACATCGATGATTGAGCTAACCAACAGGTTGCCTTGTTAACTCTCGCCCTGGTCATAAAAGCATGTTGTTAGAATAAGATTAGTCAAAATTCAGAAATATGGTATCCAATAACATTTAAAATATGAGAAATTTTACAATGATTTGGCAAACATGGACTATTCATTGGGTGAGATTAAATTATTTATTCATTTAGAAAAAAAATATATGCAACCTGATCGAAAGAACTTATTGCAACAACACTACTGATAGTATATTGTTAGAATAGTATATATTGATTTAGAAAATATGTGCGGTAGCAGATATGTGCGTCAAATAACATATACATTTTTTATTAATTTAGAAAAAAATAATTTGATCGAAAAAAACTTACTGTAACTGCAACGACACCATCAATAAGTCCGGTAACAAATAGCTATGGTGTTACAGCAGCACCTCCAACTATAACTTAGATTCACAGCCACGAGCCCACCATAAGCGAAACCAAGCATAGCCATAAGTTAGTACTTAGTACTACTTCCTATGTCCCAAAAAATAAGTTACTCAAACATTTTTGAGAGTTAAATTGTCTCGAGTTTGACAAGTAGCATGCAGTAAAACAATAACATTTATGATTTTTTATTGATCATATTTTCATATTATACCTTTTAGTGTCATAAATCTTTGTGCAGACTACTTATAGAAGGAAGATGTGATGCTCCACCAACGTCAACCAGAAGTGCGCAACCAAGCTCATCTATGACTATGACCATAAGTTATTTATACGCATAGTTGTAAGAGAGATTTGTAAACTATCATAAAGATAAAAGGATTCTAATACATATTTAGAAGAAATTATGGGTCGATGAGAGATATGAAGCCAAATGTTCTAATATATAATTATGGAGTCCCTTTTGGATACACTTGGCTAACTATTAGTTTGGCTAAAAATAATTAGATATAATATGGTGGTCAATGAGAAATATAATTAGATTTTAACTAGTTGAAGACAGCTACAAAATTAGCAAATCTCTTAGCTCTTCTATCTGATTTTTAAATAGCTAGCTATTAGGCTTTTTATCCAAACATCCCAATAGAGCCGAACAACAACCTGACGGGAGATCAAAGATGTACAATGGACAAACAGAGCGGGCACAACTCTTCTTTCTTCTTCTTCTTCTTCTTTTTTTTTTTTGAAAAAAAAAGAGCGGGCACAACACTACAGTTGCCGAGTTGCGTACTCGCCAGACGCCAGGCAAGAACTGGTCTGTTGACCTCGCTTCGTGTCCTACATATTTTTGTTTATTTCTTGACGTCTTTCTCTGTGTCGGTCTGTGTGTGTCGCTTTGTACATTAGATGAGCATGGAGAACTGGTCAAATTCTTCACCGGCCAAGGAAAAAGCTACAAGTTAAGAAATATATAATGGAGCAAATTAATACTTTGGCCACCTGCCAGCATATTAATACTTTGGCCAAAAATAACTGTTTTAGACGAGCAAATTAAAATAATTGTTTTAGACGAGCAAATTAATACTTTGGCCACCTGCCAGCATATTTAGTTAAGAAATATATAATGGAGCAGGATCTGGTCACTTATTTGGACGCACGACATCTGTTACCGGTTCTCTCGTGATATGGTCTGTGGCAATGGCAATTACTTGGCCTAACTTGCAAATCCGGCAGTGTACTGTCAGTGATCTTGAAGACGCAATAAGGAGAAAATAGCAATCCCCTACTAGCAAATACTTGACTTATCTGCAGGAACCATATGCACGCGAGAGCTGTAGATTAAACTGCCATTGCTCACATCATTACAGAAAGTACGTTACCTAATCGTGAGAGATCCATCTTCCAAACACACAAAAGGTGTTCTTGTTGTACTCCTAGGAGTCCGGATAACGTCAATGACAAAGCGACCGAAAATGTCAATGCCATTAGATTTCCGGTGCACTTTTTCCTGCATCTGCTGGTCCATTTTGCCGACCAGATCAGCGTACATTGACGCTGAATATACAACTCCTGCTAAAACGTCGGTTCTGTCTTATGAGTTGAGGTTTTTTGGGGGGCCAAACGTCAACCCTATAGCTAATAGAAGGGAAAAAAATACCACCATTTTTAAATGCTACAGATGGAGGACATGAAGTACATGCCCTGCATCACTGCGTGACAGAGGAACAACCACCACCAACACGACTGAACCGACGATCTCCCTGAATAGGAATATAGGATAGGATAGTATTCTTCAGATATCAGCTTTCCTTTCCTTCTCTGATTGAGCTTTTGCTAGGCAGTTAGGGCCACAAGATTAGCCATATAAAGCAACAATAATCAGGAGGCTGTCATTAACTAACATACCCTTTCTAACTAACCAGGTGCTTAGACCCGCAGGTCAGAAAATTACGACAAAGGTAAAGCTAGCATCAGACAACGCAAGCATGCAATTCACCTGACAGAGGACGCTGGTTCGATTAACAGGTAAATGCGCTGAGATACAGTGACAAGACACCGGACCGGACCAGACCAGACCATTTGGAAGATACTACTGTGGGGGGTAGGAAGAAGAAGGGTAGGCTGCTGGCGACGGTGAGGGAGAGGAGAGGAGGGCTTTTTGCCATTTCTGCAGGCTGCAGCTGCTTGCAGCTTGCTTGGTTACTGTTGAGGACCTGACCATGACCTGGGGCTCCTAGCCAGCCGGCCGGCATAGGAGAAAGAGGCGGAGGCCGCCACCTCGCGGACAGACAGCCAGACAGGCCTCCTAAATTAAGCCAAGAAATGGTTAACTAGTTTGTTGACGCTGCTAATTGAGTATAGGGACAGCGCTACTGCCGAAATCTCTAGCCTTTTGATGGCTTAATTGAAAGGACAGGCGCCGGCACCAGCTGACAGAAAAACCACCGTGGTAAGCAAGTCAGTAACCACTCATGCTCAACCCCAAAACCTCCGAAGCCTTGAGATCGAAACACGTGAAGCTAGAAACCCAATATCCCAAATCTCAGTCCACATAACTATTCCCAACACTCAATTGACATGTGGAACCTTTCACATGGGAATCCCACCTTTCCAATACCAATCTCAAGCTTTTTTTCAACCATGTATGCTAAAAATGACAATGACCCTCTCAAGTGACACCACCAAAGCTTCTAACGCCACAAGAGAGGGCTAGCGACAAATAGAGATGAGAGCGAAGCTTTCCGGCAATTGTAGGTGGAGAGACACGTACACTCTGTTCGGCTGGCTGGTACGGTATGTCTGGCTGGCTGATTGTTCTGAGAGAAAAACACTGCTGAATGGCTGGCTGGTGCTGGCTGGACCAGCCAGCCGAACAGATCTGTAGTGTTGGATAAATTGGATTCTATAAGTAGCATTGTCTCCATCCAAGGACATTGCTACAATGCACCCTACTTAGAAGGCGATATAACCCCGGTTGATTATAAAGACAGCTCAAGACTAGGGTAATTAAGCATCATGCAACTTGAAGTACAACATAAAATAACTACATGTCATGTCTAGTTTTTGAGAGTAGAAATTTGTTATTCCATCCATTCCAAATGATAAGTTATTTTATCTTTCTAATATATATAGATTTTGCTAGTATCTAGACAGAATGTTGGAATGTACGTCTGTGTACATAGTAAATTAATGTATTTAGAAAAATCATAACAACTTACACTTTATAATGAAGAGTAGGATTTAGATACTCGTAAAAACCGCTCTCAAAAGGATACTGTTTTACTTCTGTTCCAAGGCCAGTTTCACTGGAGAGTTTCGTTCCGTTGCTTTCGAGATTACCATGTCATGTATAATGAAATAAAACTCGGATGAAACTCACACGCCCAATGCAAAGTTTCATTCCATAGTGCCATAGACATTTAATTTTATGACTCATAGAAAGTTGATAATCGTGTCAAGAGAGTTTTATCTCTATGACATTCACTTCTTCTCTCTTCATTACAACATTGCTATGTCATGAAAAAGTATACGTGGCAAGCTAATAAAATACTATAAATGAAAAACCAAATCGCTAGTCGATTTATGAACGGGAAACAGTAAAACAATAGTGAAGTGAAGAGGATACGTTGGCAAATCTTTAGAATTGGGGGGGGGGGGGGGGGGACCTTTTTGGACTTCGTACGAGACCAGCGAGTATGCAAGCGCTAGCTACTCTGTCTCTCTCCGCAACAACTAATAGCATTTCATAGGAGCCCAACACCATTGGAGACGTCCTAAGACTGACTTAAAATGATAAAATTTTGAGTATAGATCGAGTCAATTCTAAAAAAATTCTTGTAAGCTTAACTAACTTGGTGGAAAAGTAAAATTGTTATATCTAAGGGTAAGGGAGCTCTTGTAAACGAGGAGAATAAAAAGAAACAATGTCAAAATAATATTTGGCAGGCCTTCCAACTTCCTCTTCCCCTCATCACCACCCCATTCTTCCTCTTTCCCTTCACAGTTCACCCTTTGCTTGCTGTGTTCCCCCACATCCTTTGCTCTTGCTCCTGCCCGTCCCCAAAACACATTTCTTTCCTTGCTTGCTTTCCTACCTTCTCGCCCGCTTGCGTCTATCCGCCCATTCCTCACCATTTTACATCCCCTCTTTCCCCAACAATGCCGCCGTGGAGGCAGCGCTCGCGCGGCCTCCGGCGGTGCTAGATCCGCGGCCAAGCACAGCGACGCGCACCGAGCCAAGGTACCGGGCGGGGAACTCGAGCGGCGGCGGCGGCGGCGGCGAACAGGAAGGCACAGTAGAAAGGCGTGGCCGCCGGGACAGGCGGGGCCGTCCAATGCACGAGCACACCCGTACCAGGGCGTGGGAGGCGACGGTGCGCAAGGTGCAGCATCCGCAGCCGCAGCCCGTGGGCAGGCGCCGGGTGTCCCCGATGTCGGCCGCGGACGACTCCGAGACGGCGTCCTCCTCGGCGTCGTCGACCTATTCGGCCGGCGGCGACGACGGCGAGCACGTGCACGGCTACGTGGAGCGCGGCCTCCCCAACGGCGACTTCTACACGGGCCAGTGGCGCGGCGGCGCGCCGCACGGAGCCGGCAAGTACCTCTGGACCGACGGGTGCATGTACGAGGGGGAGTGGCGGCACGGCAAGGCCACGGGGCGGGGCAAGTTCTCCTGGCCGTCGGGCGCCACCTACGAGGGCGAGTTCAAGGACGGGTTCATGGACGGCTCCGGCACCTACACCGGCGCCGCCGGGGACACCTACCGGGGGTCCTGGTCCATGAACCTGAAGCACGGCGGCGGCAAGAAGAGCTACGCCAACGGCGACCAGTACGACGGCGAGTGGCGCGCGGGGCTGCAGGACGGCGCCGGCCGCTACACCTGGCGCAACGGCACCGAGTACACGGGGCAGTGGCGCGCGGGGCTCATCCACGGCCGCGGCGCGCTCGTCTGGTCCAACGGCAACCGCTACGACGGCGGGTGGGAGGACGGCTGCCCGCGCGGCCAGGGAACCTTCCGCTGGGCCGACGGCAGCGTCTACGTCGGCTACTGGACGCGCGACACTCCCACCGGCATTGTCCAGCAAAAGGGAGTCTACTACCCGTCCCCGGCGGCGTCCTCCCCGACGGCGCGCGATCCCCGCGACGTCTTCGCCAGGGACCTGCCGGGCTTCATGGGCGCCAGCCCGTACTCCGCGTCGCCGCGCAAGTCACGCGCGTCGTCTGGGATCAGGGCGGCCAACGGGCGGGCGAGCTCAGTGTCCGGGTTGAGCAACAGCTCCGGCGGCGACAGGAAGTACGACAAGATTTGCATATGGGAGTCCGACGGCGACATCACGTGCGACATTGTGGACGGGCCCGCGTTAGGGGACGAGGCGGTGGCCGGGCGCAGGAGCGTGAGGACGGACGACGGCGGTGACGACCGGGGCCTGCCACCACCATCGCCGGCGCCGCACGTCACACAGTGGGTGCCTCCACGGGAGGCGAAGCGACAAGGGGAGACCATCGCCAAGGGACACAAGCACTACGAGCTTATGCTAAACTTGCAGCTCGGGATCAGGTGCGTGGAGTTCGTTTGCCTTCAATGGCTGTGTCGAGTGTTGACAGCCCAATTTGGGCCAAGAATTTTTTTGGTCGAGCAATTGTGAGATTTGAGCATGTTATTTTGGCATCACGTAATGGCAGAGGGTTTTGAATTGAATCTTATTAATGACTCTGCTGATTGAGAAGTTCTAATTTGGTAACGTTGACATTTGAATACTAAGTGGATTTCTAGGTGGCTGATCTCATTTCTGTTTCTTATGATATGTTAATAACCCTTCCGTGTGAAATTTTCCACCCTCAGACATATGGCGTGTGATTATTTATGAATTTTGCTTCGTGTTTTCTCCATACCTGACTGAATTCTCTTGCCTCAACATTCATTATCTGGATAGGCATGCAGTGGGGAAGCAAGGCCCAATTGTGCTTGATCTGAAATCGTCTGCTTTCGACCCGAAGGAAAAAGTATGGACGAAGTTTCCTCCTGAAGGCTCAAAATACACCCCTCCCCACAATTCTTGTGACTTCAGATGGAAGGATTACTGCCCACAGGTCTTCCGGTTCGTCATCACTCCCTTGATAAAGATATATGATCATGAGACAACATGTTCCTTTGCAATCATGCTTATCAACAGACCATCTATTCTGAACTGGATCGCAGGACGCTGCGCAAGCTGTTCAAGGTGGATGCTGCTGACTATATGTTATCGCTATGTGGAAACGAGGCTCTCAGGGAGCTTTCATCTCCTGGTAAGAGTGGAAGCTTTTTCTACCTAACAAACGATGATCGGTACATGATAAAGACGATGAAGAAATCTGAAGTGAAGGTTTGTCCTTTGTAGTTCCTTTTGTCTATATGTTGTTTCACAGTACAGGCTATATGTTTTTATCTTGAATTAAAAAACACATTTTGCGCTGCAGATGCTTCTCAAGATGCTCCCAGCTTATTACAATCATGTCCGGGCATTTGAGAATACTCTGGTAACCAAATTTTTTGGTCTACATTGTGTCAAGTTAGCTGGAGCAAATCAGAAGAAGGTTAGAGATGATTGCCGCAGTATAGTTCTTCTCCATCCTTAGCATTAACATAGACATTGTTTGCTAACAATCATATCTTAATGCACTGATTTTTCTTCTGTTGCTGTTCCAAAACCAGGTTCGTTTTGTCATAATGGGAAATCTATTCTGCTCGGAATATCCGATTCATAGGCGTTTTGATCTCAAAGGTTCATCTCTTGGCCGCACAACTGATAAGCCACAGACAGAGATTGATCAGTATACAACTCTGAAGGATCTCGACCTGAACTTCATCTTTAGATTGAAGAAGCAATGGTTTCATGAGTTCCAAAGGTGTTCATACTTTGTCTCATGTTCTACATATGTTGTCTTATTAGTGCTTTTATAAGTCATTGCATTTGTTTGTCCATCATGTCAATAAAGATATTACAAATGTTTAAGCAGGCAAGTGGACAGGGATTGTGAGTTCCTTGAGCAGGAGAAAATTATGGATTACAGTCTTCTTGTTGGCGTACATTTTAGAGATAACAGAGGGAAGCTTCTGACTGAAGGTTGGATAAAAAACCCTGAATACTTTACTAGTTTTGTTATATAAAAAAATGCCTTAGCCAGCTTTTAGCATGGCAGTTTTATATCTTACATGGCAAATTGTTTGGTTGAAGGTTCCATTCACTATGATATCATCAACAATGTACCAACACCTCGTCTTTCAAGAGGAAACACAGATCAGTTTCTTGCTGATCCAAACAGGTAACCGGACACTCAATTATATTTGTCTGTTATTTGTAATACTTATGAGGTAATGGAATGCGACTTGCAATCAGAATGGTTGTGATTCTGTGACATCTAGCGGTCATGATCCTTATGTCATATTTGGCCCAAAATCTTCAAATATTGTATGCCTGTACTGTTTAAGGATATTCAAGCTTTTTGTTTAAGCAACATTTTTCAACTCTCTTAGCACTTTTTTTTGTGAACATACCTTATTAAATAATTTTTTGTCATGATCTTGTGAAGTGAGACAGAATAATTGAAGATGTAAACATGCAATCATTCCTTTGTGACCCATTCAAAATCTAGAGTGTGTCCACATAGTTCATGCCCACCATGACTTCTAGCCAGAACAAGGCATCTGTGCTAAGACCCTATGCCCCTATCAGTTCCTTTCTGTTAGTGCATCTCAGCTGTTCTTGATTTGATTTTTTCTCTGTCTAGCTGAATGACATTAGTAAATAGATAAAATTTTGTATATGTAATCCATATTTTCCGCACACTTAAAAATTAGGTATATATCATGTCTGAGGATTGGGTATGAATACAGACGCGCATAGGACAAATTGTAACTTACTATGATATAGAATCTCTCTCCTGATCCATGCTGTTTCACTTTGTAATTATTTTCATCTGAATACTGTGAATTAACAGGTTTCCTGAAATCAAACTTGGGGCCAACATGCCTTCAAGAGCTGAACTCACTGCTCGTAAGAGCGATTGCGAACTGCAGCTGATCGGAGAGCCAACTGGAGAGTACTACGATGTTATATTGTATTTTGGGATCATAGACATACTTCAAGATTATGATATAAGCAAGAAGCTTGAGCATGCATACAAGTCTTTCCAGTATGACCCAACTTCTATATCAGCAGTGGACCCGAGGCAGTATTCTAGGCGGTTTAGAGATTTCATATACAAAGCATTCCAAGAGGATGGCTAGACAGCTGCAAACATGTTGAAACTTTTTGAGATGTGGCAGCCTCTGTCTGTAGGTGAACTTTCAAATGTCAAAGGAAAGCTGAAGCCGAGCATGGTGCAGCGGGTTATCCCCACCCACGCAAAAAGTCAGTGGAAGCCGTCTGGGTGGTAGAGTTGCTCGAAGCCGGCCGTTATCATTGTCTTCCAGAAATCGTCTGTCTGGCGCTGATGTATATATATTTAGCCATATACATACATATACATAGCTCATCACTAATATTTTGTAGGGTAGGAGATGTTTAACTTATAGATTCCGCTCACAGATAGAAAGGTTGTAACACAAGCGCACAAGCTAGTCCAGAGATGTAAATTTTGTTCACCCGAGGTTAGCATGTACTTTCCAGGCACAGTTCTTTTGCTATTGTCTTGATTGCAACCCCTCCCTCTTAACTTATGGATAGGAAACCCTTGGGAGATGAGATCGCTGTAATGTACAGAGTTTTTGGTGACCAAGAAGTGATAGCTCAGTTTTGTTCCTTTTTTCTGGAAATGAATGATCATGCTTTGGATATTTGCTAACTTCCAATGATGCAACACTGGGATGGGGCCAAGCCATGGTTAGGCTCAGTGGCTGCTGAGGCATCAGCATTTGGTGTGCTTTAGAGTCACCCTGTGATCATGGCCTGTGTGCATTGAGCCAGGACACAGACGGAGCGATGTCTCGCATTTTCTGTAACTTGCTCCCTTTCCTGCTATGAAAAGGACGGCCAGGTAGGCGTTGAGCCTGCACGTATTATCCCGCAACAGCCTGTCAAATGGGAAGCTTCGTATGGCCATTGCGGATTGGTAATCCGAGTGTCCATTGCTCTTTGATGCCTGCTAAATGGCGATGCCTGAATCCTGATGCCATAGGAAGGATCGCATTGGCAGGTCTCAGGTGTGGGTGGATATCGGATAGTATGCGTGTCAGTCAGCCTGCACCTTTCAGATCACAGTCATGCACAGGAACCTGGATGCCAAGTTGTGCTCCTCCTCCCAGCCATGATTGGCCAGTGGCAGGCCTGGTGAGATTGGAACACTTGGAGGAGCACGTGAGTTGGAGCCCACATCCTAATAGGTGGTGAAAACAGAGCTGCATGGCGAAATCCATGGCTCAATAGTATTTTGCAAACTGCATTGCCTGGCCAGCATTGGTCTCTGACTTTATGCTTCTAATTTAATTAATACTGCCTCCTGATCTTGCTGTGATGTTGTAGTATGACAGCCCCTCCATAGTAATATACTATACCCTAACAACCAGCAGACAGAACCAGATCAAGGTAACAATATAAAATTATGGCAGGAGCTGAAAAGATGAGACAGTTGTGTTGTGTCCCCCATTTTTGTGCGCGTGTGGGTTGATGCGTTGTGGCCGGCAACTATCAACACCGAAGTTTCTGTTGGGCGCGGGAGCGCTGCCGATTGGTCGCCGGCGATCCTGTCAATGCAAAATTTAAACGGGAAAAGCAGCTGAGGGGCATAATAAAGTTAAAGTGGCATCCGATGAGCCAGCATGTTAGAAAAATGCTGATAACGTGAAGAGGAAAAGGACCTGGGTATTTCTTTATTATGAACAGGATACTGCATTTGCATAATTGCATGTTGTATTATACTACTTGTCTATGTACCTGGAAGAATCTGCAATGATTGTATGTGTTGCGTGCATGTTCTCTACCATACCGTGTACACGCGTTCGTAGCAGCAACAATATTATTATCTGTCGGTCCTTGTTTTTTTTTTTTTGGTCAGGACCGTTTTTGGTCATTATATTTAATCTTGCGGTAAAATTAAACATAATCAGAAAGTTGTTGACTCCTCACGGCCGCTGTCATGTTCGCATTTGCCACTAGCGCCGGGACTCCCTAAAAGGCAAGCCGCTTGAGAGGGATGAAAAGAACAGAACAGCAAGGGAACCGGAAATGCATGGTGTGGTCCAGAGAAACACAGTCCCCAGATAAATGGAAGCTGCCGCGTGATCATAGTAGCACTAGTATCTCTCAAAAGAAATGCTAGTGTAAATTATTAAATTAACAGTATGACAGTACACACGATGCTTTGTGGAGCGTTGCTCGTTACTTATAATTACTTATATAATAACTACGTAGTCAGTAGTTCTATATATGCAAGCGATCGAGTCCCTAACCTTGCTAGCCGTTTTCCGTATACAGATGGTCGTAAAGCGACATGCATGGTAGCTTCTTCCTTCCGTTTCCGTATGCTCACCGACCTTTAACTTTTTGACACTGCCGCTGCCGGCCCTGCGTCGAATTCGCCAGCCATGCTCATCTCATGCAACGCATAGGGTGATGGGGAAGAGGCCGGCCGGCCGGCCGGCGGTGGGCGGTCGGTGCAGTGCGTTGGTACTGAAACTAGCTAGCTAAGGTAGCGCTGCTTTAATTTCTTGGTCCCAGGGCCAAGGTTAGAAAACACAACAGGGCGGCTGCCGTGCTCGTCGTCACTCATCAAAGGACAAAGACAAAGTTACCGGCACCAACCTCAGTTAGTCCAGAGCAGCAGTGCTGTGCAGTGGTGCTTGGACTTTGGACTACCCCGGGCGGCAAATCCGTCGCTTTTGCGTTGCCACCCGCGTGAGCTCCGAGAGAGTCCTCCGCCGAGCTCATCACCACCCGCCACGCAGAGGTGAGCTTCAGCTTTCAACTTTGGAAAAGCCAGGCGGCAGGTGCACGCTGCACAAGGCGACGATGCTGCGTTGCATGGAGCTTCAGCTCTGTTATTTGCACAGATTAGAAGATGGCTGCGGATTGGATTGGCTCTGCCTCTGCTTGCACTGCAGGGCAAAGATTGGAAGCTGAGGGTCTGCTTGCAAGTTAGCTTGTCTTGCCTTAGCTCGCCAGGGACAGCTGTTTGGCATGCTGACAAACTCTTGCTTTGTGAATAGCCCAAAAGTGTGTTGACGCAAAGATCCGTCAGACACCAGCTGAGGCCGAAGAACGAATCGAGAAATACACTTGCGTGGTGTCGTGGTGACGATTGAAGAATGGTGAGGTTTACGCAGACCATCAAAGGATAACTAATGGTACTTATGTAACCAAGAACCGCTAATTTCTGAGCAAACTAGCAAATGGACCATCGAAACTCTCGTCGAGGAGGCACCCTGTCGGCCGACAAATCTAGGGTGTCATTCTTGAAGATCGTTAGATCAAGAAATGAACATCAACATGGGGTTAAAAAATGACGTAGGAGAGTTGTAGATGTAAAAACGGCGATTGAATTGTCGATAGATCAATCATCCATGTACCCCCTATTTTATAGGGAGTAGTTGGTCTTATCCCGATGAAAACCAACGTAGTATTATTATTATGTAATTTTATAGATTTGTTCTTAGATTGAAACTAAAATTGGACCTCTTTAAATTGGCATGAGCCCAATTTGAACGTTAACACTATGCCTAGCAAACCTTAGCTCACCCCGGCCGACAAAGATTTTCTTGTCAGTGCAGGAGAGCTAAATCGGCTCGCCTGTGTGATCAAGGTTATCTTTGCTTTGCTGGGCAAGTCTGGCCTAGTGGTCACACAAGATTCGCTAAGCCTATTCGCTTTAGTTTATCCGTTAGAGTCAACCTACTTTTCAGTTCTCATAACCTTAAAATCAACCGTATAAATCAGTTGTAGCCACAATAAGTCCGCCGAGTAGAGCCAAAGATACGTTTGCTTAGTGAAGGCTCTTAAAACATACTCCACTAAGCAAGGTACTCAAATACCGAGGAGGATATTAAACATGTTGCAAGGATTCTTGCAAGTGTGCGGTTTAGTAAAACCGGGAGAGAGTGCAATAAACTAGCTCATAGAGTAGCTTAGTTAGCAAAACACACAATGTATATATACAGTGCTGTCTGGAGAAACAACTTTCCTTTTTTAGTAGTGAGCTTCTAAAACTAGAATGTATTTATACTGTTGATGAATGAATGCACTATTTCTCTCGGAAAAAAAAAGGATCAAGAGACAATTCCCAACAGGCCAGGTGCTCTCGCTCCCCCACTAGAATAGTAGAATGGACCTGTTTCACAGTTTGTTGATCCACAGTAGGAGCCGGTGAAACCCACACGACCTGTTTGGAGTGTCTCGTTCTAACTCTCGCGACGAGACGAGCTCTTTGGTGGACCACCATGATGGAGCTCTCGCAGGCTTGGTCGTCACAGAGCATGCAGAGACGAACAAGGGGACGCGACAAATTGGTGGTGGATCATGCAGCAAGCTAGCTAGGGACAAGAACAGCAAGGGACAGAGATTGGTGTGCACACCCGTGTACGGAGTAGGGCTGTAGCATGCAGGCGATGTGAATATGATACGGGTGCCGAGGCTGACGCCCCTGCGGACCGGATGGAAGTATGGAACACGACGAGAGCTGTTGTGCGCTCCGGTCCGGATGGAACACGGTGGGAATCGCCAAAAGGATAAACGCAGACAGAATGAAATGAGCAGAATGAATGATTGATCAGAGTGAAATGAGATGGGTTCCTAGAAAGCCCATCTCCCAGTCACCAACCGCTTCACAGCCCATCTGAGTTACCAGTTTCCAGGCCACAAGCCCTCAACCAAGAAACAAACGCGAACCATCTGTGGGCCGTGGTCATGCCCACACATGTATGAACACTGTACCTTCCTCACTATGATTTTCCTCTCCCTCGAATAAAAAAGAGACTGATTTTCATCGTCAGACTTCAAAACCCAATATCTTATTACTCTCAGAACCATTTAAATTGTCTCCCTACTCTAGCTTAGCATGGTCTTAAAGATGGATTTGTCTTTTCTTAGTTAAAAAAAATCAAACTACTAAGGTTTTTAAACCACGGAAAATCCGGGAAAAAATAGATATATGGATTGCGATATGACAAATGCAGATAAAATATTCAGAGCTCTTGAAAAAATCTTTAGAAACTTCAAAAAATAGGTTTTGAAAACTGCTCATATTCATGTGATGAGCTAGTTGCTTGTTTTCCGCCCTCAGCCAGTCACTCTGACTCTCTGTGCGTCAAGTATCAGGTGCCGAATACTGGAGGGAGGGACTGAGATTATCAGATCTAAACGACGACCATGCTTAAACCCAATATTGAAAGACGCAGTACATTTATTAAACCCCAATCACTCAATCGATCGGCGAAAGTGAAACACACAAGGTAAATCTGAAGAACAACGAAATTACAATGTCCGGTAAAAATGAACAAAGAAAAAAACTTAAATCACCCACACCAACAGCAGTAGTGCACCAAAACCGTCGAACACAGTCGAGCATGCAAACAGCAAGGCGATCAAGCGGCCGTGCAGCGCTCGCGCGCGAAGCCGACACGGCCGTTGGGCACGTCGAAGAGGACGCGGTGGTTCTGCTGCTGCATGCTGGCGATGACGTTGAGGGTGTTGTTGACGCCGTCGGGCACCGCGGCCATGGCCAGGCAGCTGGTGGTCCCGTACGTGCTGTGGATCACCACGTTCTCCTCCGGCAGCGTCACCTGCATGCCGTCGAACAGCAGCGTCACGAGCGGCCACGCGACGGCGCTGGTGTTGAAGCACGTGTCGAAAGCCCCCAGCGACGACACGGGCGCTCCGACCTGGCGCCGGACCTCGTCCCGCACGGCCGCGTACGCCGGCGTCACCAGCCGCGTGAACATGGTGCCGGAGTCCAGCACGGTGCCCGCCCCCCTGGCCGCGTCGAACGCCAGCGCGGGCGGCGGGATGGGCACCGCCTTCCCACCCACGCGGATGCCCGTCATGTTCACGTAGTAGAGCGACGACCGGCGCGGGTTCGCCAGCAGCGGCGTCGTCTTCATGCCCTCCGGCTGGCCGTTGCTCCCCAGCTGGAGCGTCCCGGAGAAGTTGAGCGACTTGAAGCTGGGCAGGCAGTACGAGAACGTGGCCTGGTACATGTCCTTCGTCTGCGACAGGAACGACAGCGGGCCGCGGCCCAGGCCCAGCAGCCCCTGCGGCGGCGCCGCCGTCCCGGTGGCCCACTGCAGGCACCCGAACGTGTACGCCTTCACGGCGGCGCCGCCCACCTCGAGGGAGTCCTGCGACAGCGCGGCCTGCAGCGACGAGTCGGCGTAGCTCAGGCTGAAGCCGCAGGTCCCGTTGCCGCCGCCGGGACTGGGCGGGCACGCCGCGTTGGGCGCCTGCGCGCACAGCGGCGAGTCGCAGGGCACGGGGCGGTACGAGGCGGACGCGTTTGGGTTGAAGGGCGCTGCGGACGACGCGGGGCAGCCGTCGCAGCCGGCGCAGGGGATCCACGCGGCGTCGCTGGTGGTGTCGAGGGCCAGGAACACCTGCTGCGGCGGCGTGCCGAGGCGGGCGCGCACCACGTACGTCGGCGTCTGCTGTAGCTGCCGCCCCGACGCGATGGGCTCGTACGAGCCGGCGCGCCCCAGCGACGCCAGCGAGTCCAGGTACAGCAGCCGGGACGCGTCACGCGACGCCTGGTCCGCCAGGAACCCCGCCCACGACGGCGTCGCCGCCGTCCCGAGCGGCGAGCAGGGACCGAACGCGTGCGACACCTGCAGCGTGTTCCCGGCGTCCGGCGGCGTCGCGGGGCACGACGGGCTCGAGCGCGACGCCGCCGCGCCGCCGGCCGCGACCAGCAGCAGAAGAAGAAGCACTGACAGCATGCTTGCACTGCCCATCTCGTGCGTGACTTCAGAAAATGCCTCGAGGCCTGGGGATGAAGCCAGTGTGCAGGACGGACGGTGCCGCGATGCCATGAGGCTATATAGCGGCAGTGCACGTGAGCGCCACTGAGACTGGGGCCTGGCGACGCGGGCAGAGCGCGCCATGGCGCGCGCCCGTGAGGTTTGGCGTGGACGGACGTATCGCCGTACGTCTGGCCAAACGTCAGGGTCTGCCAAGGCTAGACGCATGGCAGTGACCCAGCCCGCTCTGAGCCCTGTGCGAGCTGCGATTTGGCTGCGGCAGGCGACTCTGCACGGCTCGCCGGCAGGTGAGTGTGCGTCCGCTGGCCAAAGCGACAGCTCTCCTAGGAGTTTGTGAAAATGGACACCGACGTGGACCGCGTCCGTTGGCCAAAGCGTCAGTTTACGCTCACGGGCCGCAACGGCGTCCGCTGGCCGAAGCGACGCCCTGCGCTCTCGGGCAGCGGAGGCCGCAACAGCCCGTGAGCACAAGCTGTCATTTCGGCCAGTGGACACGCTCCACGCCGGTGTCCAATTTCACCGTTCCTCGTCACAGACTCCTAGGAGGCTTGTCTTGGCGCGGCAGTGCTCATGTAGCACATATGGTGGTCGCAGGAAAAGGAGGGTGGACCTGGCTCATGGGCTCCTGTCTTATGAAGAAGGCCGACCGCTGCATTTGCACGGATCTAGCGATGGGGCTAAAGGGGTTCTAGCCCCACACCCTACCCTCGGTGAATCTATGAAACCTCTCATGAAGTTATACGAAGTTTTCAGTATTTTTGATGGGTGGGAGGGGCTGAAAATACGTTTCGGAGGTTGAAGAAAACTTAGCCGTGACTTGGACTTAACTTAAATTCAAATTAATTTAAGTTAAACTAACTCTATGTTTAGCCCCACTCCGCTAGATATTTTCTTGAAAGATATGGTGAACTTTGTTACGGTGTACTAGCTAGAATGCAGGCTGGGATGGTAACTGTGTCCGTGAGAGCTAGCGTGACATTCCGTTCCATATACGAGACGATGGAGAGATGCCGAATCCAGAACAGCGATGCGGAGTCGCCGCCTAGGTCAAGCTATGATAGAAATGGATCCACGCCGACCACGCCAATCGCCAAAGGCGAAAGGCATTTGGGCCACAAGCCCACGGAGCCTCTGCTCGCCGCAGCGTGGGCCCGTTTGCCCGGCATTGCCGGATGATGCGCTCGTCAGTTTTTTTCTATTTGATGATTGACTAGGCCCCTGTTTGATGCACCAACTAAAGTTTAGCTGGTTAATTGTAACTATGATGTATCCAAACACTCCATAACTAAATCTAACTAAAGTTTTGTTGGAGGCCAAAATGTATACAATCGAATTAGCTGTTTCAACTCAGCTAAAACCAGCTAAAAGGTCTAAATAACTAATTTATCCCTAACTAAAGTTTAGTTAGAGCATCCAAACACATCCGGCTAAAGTTTATCTATCTAAACAATATTATTAATAAGGGGTAGCATAATTAAGATTTTGAATTAGCTAGAGCATCCAAACAATCCCAACTAAAATAATCTTTAGCTAGTTAAACTTTAACTCTATCAATTAGTTAACTAAATTTTAGTTGAGGTACTTTCAAACAGGCTCTTAGTCATCATGAGTGAAATAGCTGGTGGCATGGAGTTGGCTACGTCGGCTTTCGACTGTCGTCTCGGGTAAACCTGGCCGTTCGCGTTACCTGAATTTTTGGTTGAGTAATTCGAATAATTGAAAATTTGGGTAATAAAAATTATTGTCGATATAGTAATAAAGCGATATGCTATAAGACAGTGTAAGTGCATGAGCTAAAATAACTGATTGTTGGTTAGACAGACTCCACAAAATTCAAACGTTTTGGCGGATGAAACCCCAGACTTCACTACACAGGCTGAGCTGTAGAATGACCTTAACCGAACTGTCCTGCCCATCTACTTGGACAGTAGCAGGCCTGAAGAAGCCCAGAAAATTGATCCAGATGGTGTTACTGTTACATCGGACTATGCCGAACAACCAGACAACAATGTCCATGTTTTAAAAATAATCGAGAAATTGAAGGTCTTAATTGGAGTGATGCTTAGCTCAGAGAACAGATCCACGTTATTTAGATAAGTTAAACTATATGGTTTATTTGGTTCGTTGGCTTATACCTGGCCTGACTACCGAGGGCCAACTCAGGTCTATTTGGTTCCCTATTCTTGGGTCGGGGCCAGGACAAACATGGCCAACCGTACTAGCCGGTGCAAAAAAAAAAAAAGAAGAACGTGGGAGAGCTGCATTCTCCGGTGGCCAGGCTAGGCTAAGCCCTGGCCCCCGTTCCCCTTATCTCTCTTGCTCTCACCCTCGCTCGCGACAGACTCCCCTCTGTTGACGACAGCGGTGGTCCGGCTCCTCGCCACCGCCTCGCCGTCGCGCATCTGGGTTGCACGCGTTCGGCCCTACCACGACACCACAGCCTCGGTGATAAATTAGCCACGAAACCAAACACACACGTAGTCTTCACAGATAGTCTTCCTGACAAAGATGTTTTTTTTGTCTCTCTACGAATTATGATGATCAAGAACTTCAAAAGCTCAATGAACGGTTCGCCCTGGACTGCATCAGAGCTCACAAGGTAAATCTGAAGATCAACGAGGTCACACTGACTGGTAAGAATGAAAAAAAAAAGCAACTTAAAACACTAATGAGCCACACCAACAGCAGTGCACCACAACCGTGTAGAACACAGGCGAGCAAACAGCAAGCCGATCAAGCGGCAGTGCAGCGCTCGCGCGCGAAGCCGACGCGGCCGTTGGGCACGTCGAAGAGGACGCGGTGGTTCTGCTGCTGCATGCTGGCGATGACGTTGAGCACGGTGTTGACGCCGTCGGGCGCGGCGGCCATGGCCAGGCAGCTGATGGTCCCGTACGTGCTGCGAATCACCACGTTCTCCTCCGGCAGCGTCACCTGCATGCCGTCGAACAGCAGCGTCATGGGCGGCCAGGCGACGGCGGTGGTGTTGAAGCACGTGTCGAAGCCCCCCAGTGAGGACACGGGCGCTCCGACGCGGCGCCGGACCTCGTCCCGCACGGCCACGTACGCCGGCGCAACCAGGCGGGTGAACATGGTGCCGGCGTCCAGCACGGTGCCCGCCCCCGTCGCCGGGTCGAACGCCAGCGCGGGTGGCGGGATGGGCACCACCTTCTTGCCCACGCGGATGCCGGTCATGTTGACGTAGTAGAGCGACGACCGGTGCGGGTTCGCCAGCAGCGGCGTCGTCTTGATGCGCTGCGGCTGGCCGTTGCGCCCCAGCCGGAGCGTCCCGGAGAAGTTGAGCGACTTGAAGCTGGGGAGGCAGTACGAGAATGTGGCCTGGTACATGTCCTTCGTCTGCGACAGGAACGACAGCGGGCCGCGGCCCAGCCCCAGCAGCCCCTGCGGCGGCGCAGCCGTGCCGGTGGCTTTCTGCAGGCACCCGAACGTGTACGCCTTCACGGCGTCGCCGGCCACGGCGAGGGAGTCCTGCGACAGCGCCGCCTGCAGCGAGGAGTCGGCGTAGGTGAGGCTGAAGCCGCAGGCCTTGCCGTTGCCGGCCGGGCACGCCGCGTTGGGCGCCTGCGCGCACAGCGGCGACCCGCAAGGCACGGGGCGGTACGAGGCGGACGCGGCGGGGTTGAAGGGCGGCGCGGACGACGCTGGGCAGCCGTCGCAGCCGGCGCAGGGGATCCACGCGGCGTCGTTGCTGTTGTCGAGGGCCAGGAACAGCTGCTGCGGCGGCGTGCCGAGGCTGGCGCGCACCACGTACGTGGGCGTCTGCAGCAGCTGCCGCCCCGACGCGATGGGCGCGTACGCGCGGGCGCGCCCCCGCGACGCCAGCGAGTCCAGGTACAGCAGCCGCGACGCGTCACGCGACGCCTGGTCCGCCAGGAACCCAGCCCAGGACGGCGCCGCCGCCGTCCCGGGGCCCAGCGGCGAGCAGGGACCGAACGCGTGCGACACCTGCAGCGTGTTCCCGGCGTCCGGCGGCGTCGCGGGGCACGACGGGCTCGAGCGCGACGCCGCCGCGCCGCCGGCCGCGACCAGCAGCGGAAGAAGAAGCACTGACAGCATGCTTGCACTGCCCATCTCGTGCGTGACTTCAGAAAATGCCTCGAGGCCTGGGGATGAAGCCAGTGTGCAGGACGGACGGTGCCGCGATGCCATGAGGCTATATAGCGGCAGTGCACGTGAGCGCCACTGAGACTGGGGCCTGGCGACGCGGGCAGAGCGCGCCATGGCGCGCGCCCGTGAGGTTTGGCGTGGACGGACGTATCGCCGTACGTCTGGCCAAACGTCAGGGTCTGCCCAGGCTAGACGCATGGCAGTGACCCAGCCCGCTCTGAGCCCTGTGCGAGCTGGGATTTGGCTGCGGCAGGCGACTCTGCACGGCTCGCCGGCAGGTGAGTGTGCGTCCGCTGGCCAAAGCGACAGCTCTCCTAGGAGTTTGTGAAAATGGACACCGACGTGGACCGCGTCCGTTGGCCAAAGCGCCAGTTTACGCTCACGGGCCGCAACGGCGTCCGCTGGCCGAAGCGACGCCCTGCGCTCTCGGGCAGCGAAGGCCGCAACAGCCCGTGAGCACAAGCTGTCATTTCGGCCAGTGGACACGCTCCACGCCGGTGTCCAATTTCACCGTTGCTCGTCACAGACTCCTAGGAGGCTTGTCTTGGCGCGGCAGTGCTCATGTAGCACATATGGTGGTCGCAGGATAAGGAGGGTGGACCTGGCTCATGGGCTCCCGTCTTATGAAGAAGGCCGACCGCTGCATTTGCACGGATCTAGCGATGGGGCTAAAAGGGCTCTAGCCCCACACCCTACCCTCGGTGAATCTATGAAACCTCTCATGAAGTTATACAAAGTTTTCAGTATTTTTGATGGGTGGGAGGGGCTGAAAATACGTTCCGGAGGTTGAAGAAAACTTAGCCGTTACTTGGACTTAACTTAAATTCAAATTAATTTAAGTTAAACTAACCCTATGTTTAGCCCCACTCCGCTAGATATTGAAACGACCTCGATTTCCGCGAAGGGAAATCCACAGGCTCGAATTGTAATTCAACAGATTGCTTGGGACAATCCATGAAATTACCCATATCTCAGTTGACACCAGGATCCATACAACGGTAATTAAGTCTTACATAAACACTTATTACATCGCCACACTGGCGGAATCAACAATCAGAGAAGCTTTAGAAGATGCGGAAACGATTCATCCTTCACGGCCAACTTGAGTGTAGCACGTGACCCTATTCCTCGCCATCGTCTTCCTCGAAGTCGTACTCATTCTCGTCACCTGACAGCAAATTTATCAGTACGATTTGTACTGGCCACGGAGCCCACCTATGCAGCATTTGCTTTGTGGAAAGTGGATGCAAGGCTATACAAGCAGACCTATAGGCTGAGGTTTTCCTATGCAGCTGTAATCAATGTGTAATTAGTCAAGTTTTATCACCAGTTAACACCATTATCCCTTTTCCCATCACCACATCTCACTTACCCACACCTCGCTCTCATTCGACAGGCCCAACTCCCTCTCGGGCCTATCTCAGCGGCACACTAGCACAACGGGTACACTGCCAGAAAAATGTTATCCAGGGGGAGAAGGGAACACTCACTACACTAGTAGAAGCTTCACAGGAAAGGTCCATAGCCAACGAGTTGGCATATGTATCGATCGATCAACCGTACACTCTGCAGAGGTTTCACTACTCACAAGATTAGCCATCATAGGTGTTGCGCAAACACCTAGGCAGAATTCCGGGTGCTTGCTTGCCTAGGTCGATGCCACCCTACCACTCAGCCCTGGGATATTCCGGATCCTACACCGTTATGCTGAGACTGGGAGACACAGTACCGGGCCCATCCAGTGGTACTGTGCATCTAGAACGGAACGGGAACCCATCGACCGTCTCCGCCCACCCTTATCACCTTTCAACCTAGCAGTAGTGGCACCGTCCTACCAAGTAGTCCAGCCGTCTCCCGCCCATCAGAAGCGAGTGAGTAGAAAATGATTCCCATGAACCTGAAACTAGTCCATCCTAGGTTTGACCAAGCAGGCATCTCCACTTAGGCGATACTCTCCCCGTGCTATCACAGCACCTCCGTCCACGGGCTTCAAACCACCAAGGCTATCCCACCCGGAACCTCCTCAACAACTTTACCCGCCACAGGTATCTCGCTTGGGGATGCCCAGGTTGCACCCCCAGCACGACTTGCCCCATGGGCTTGTCTCACATCCCACTTGGTCGACATCAACCCTTACCACGCACCCAAAACGCACGCAGCACTCTCTCCCAGTGGTTATAATCAGTTATACACCGTCCCAATCCACCACATAGCATATAGCAAGTAGTAAGTAGTGGAAGAGTAACAGTAAATTAAGCAGCAGCTAACCTAGCAGCGGACAGCAGGGTAAAGTCTTATCAAGGCAGGGAATTCAAATATACTACCATGCAACCAATCCATACATAATCATAAAGCAATAGCAACAATGTCATTTGCAATGCCTAAATAGGATCTAAGGATTTGGTGGGACGTGGCACCTTCGTAGTCGTCTCCTAGCTCCTGAAAGTACTCGTGGTCGTCCTCCTTAGTCAGATCCTCCTCCGGCTCTGAAATCGAACACGAAATAGTTGCGTCAGCGACTCTTATAGAGTATTTCAGAAAAATCCAATAAAATAAAGAGCCAAATGCACACAAACATAGTCTTAGATTGTAGATCTCATTATTCTGAGAATTTTGATATATGGTGCCCAATTTTTGGATATCGTGTGAATAAGTTATGAATTTCCGAAGATTATCCTATTTTCTGAAAATGGAAAATGGTCGATTAATCAGGGGCAGCTCGGGATTGATCCACGTGGCGTGCGGGTCTAGTAGTGCGGCAAGTGGCGCCTCATCAGAACACAAACCCGATGGTCGCCCACCAGGTGTTCGATGCTGGTTCCCAGAGAGTTGCCGGCGTTGGCGTAGCTCGGCGTGGCTCGGCGGTGGTCGGGGGTAGCTCGGCTGTGGTTGGGGGTAGCTCGGCGGAGCTCGGCGGTGGTCGGGGGTAGCTCGACGGAGCTCGGCATAGTTCGGCGGGGCTTGGCTTAGCTCGGCGGGGCTCGGGCGAATCGGAGATTCGGGGCGCCGAGGGTGCCGTTCTCCCGAGGTCTCCCGCGGAGGTTCGGGCAAATCGGACATTTGGGCGCCCGAGGGTGCCGCTCTCCCGAGGTCTCCCGCGGAGGCTCGGGCGAATCGGAAATTTGGGCGCCGAAGGCGCTGCTCTCCCGAGCTCTCCTGGGGAGGCTCGGGCGAATCGGAGATTTGGTGCTAGCAGGATTCCAGGGCGTCTGTTCAAGGCGGCGGTGTCTCTCCGGTGCGGCGGACGATGACAGGGCGGCGATGACCATATTTCGGCAAGACAGGGCTCGGCTATCTAGCGGCGGTGCCGAGGCAGACTTGGCGAACCTCGGCGGCATTTCTCCGCAGCGCGAGGCGACCGGGGGTTCTCGGAACGGATTTTAGGCGAGGCGGAACGTGTCGGCGGCGATGTCGTCGCGACTGTGAGGTTCTGGCGGGGCTAAGGAGGTCTTCCAGGAGATGTATACGCGTCCAGGGTCTATGGCGATGGTATACCAACTACCAATTTTGGCTACCGAGATTCCCAAGGTGCTCGGTTGTGGCGGCGGCGTGTCGCCGACGACGGCGGAAGGCGGCAACGCGGCTACGATCAAGTATTGGTTCAATAGAATGTGGTCTCGTCAAATTGGTGAGGCCAGAGAAGCATACAACACTCTGGTGGCGAACTTTAGCCATGGCATGACCTTCTTTTGGCGACGGCTCGCGGCGGCGCTCCGGTAAGGTCGCGGCGCACGCGGCCAAGGCGATTCAGGCTTCCTCTAGCGCTTAAATCCGCGTAGCTAGCTCAAGGGGTCGTGGCGGTGCTCCACGACGCTCTAACCTATACGGGTGCTAGTCGGATTGCTCGGAACGGGTGATTCAGCGTCGGAACGCGTCGGTGGTGAGCGCGCTCCGCCGAGAACGCGTCGTGCTGCGTTCTCGGTCTAGCAAGCTTGTAGTCCGGGGGTTTCGGCCGGTCGAATGAGTGCATGGTGCAGGTGATCTTCCCGAGCCGGTAAAGGCTCGTGCCTGCGTGTCCCGAGGGTGGAACGCCATGGCAAAAGCAGGGCAAGGTTCGGACGTGGCGTACGATGGCTCACCGTGGTGTCGGTGAAGCTAGGATGGCGGTGCAGTGGCGAGTCAGAGCCGTGCAGAGCGATTGCAGTGCCGTGCCGCTCCTCGTCCGCAGCTTAGGCTTCTCCTCCGTGTCCGGCTCCGGCGTGCTCCGCGGCGGCGGCGCTCCGGCAGCTTCTCCTCCTCTGCTCCGCCCTTCTCCTACGCTCTCTCTCTCTTTCGGTCTGGTGCAGTGTGCCGGTCTGTGCTGCGGTGGCGGCGAGGGGAAATGAGGGTAGGGCTTCGGGGTGTGCTCCTTTTTATAGGCGAGCTTGGCCAGCTCCAATGGCGAACGGTCTTGATCGCGCTCGACCGATCGAAAGGCCGTGGCTCGAGTGGATCTAGGGCTCCGGATGGGCGCGGGTTCGCTTGGCGGCCAAGAAAGGAGGGGACAGGAGGGGGACAGCAGGGTCAGGGCTCTGCCATGCTGTCGACTGTGGGACCGGGGTCACGCCATTCGCGTGACACTCCCGGCAGGCGCGTCGCGTTCGTGAGGAAGAAGAACAGTGGGGGGGCGAGAGCGGCTGACAGGCGGGGCCGGGTTGTCAGCGGCTGCGGGGAAGCGGGTGCGGATGAGACGATCGCGCGTGCGGTCGGCATCGCGCGTGCGCGTGGTGTTGGGCCGGCCCAGCGCGGGGAGGCGGAGTGGAGCGCGCGCGCGGGTGAGGTCAAGCAGGTCGGTTGGGCTGATTGGCTGGCCTAACTCTCTTTCTCCTTTTCTATTTTCAATTTAGTGTATATATACATATATTGCCCATTTTAAATATTGAGTAAATACAAACATAAATTGCAATAAATCACAAATGTGATGCATAAGTTATTATTCTATGTGAATGGAATTAAAATGCAAACTACACTCCCTTATTACCAAATTCATAATGAAACCTATATGCTTGCACAAGAAAAATGGGTTTTCATAATAAATAAATGAAAAATTTTAATTGGTTGGGATTTTTAGATTGTGTGGATTTTTAGGGTTGTTACAGTCCTCCCCCCTCATTAGGATCTCGACCTCGAGATTCAGGGATAACGTACCCATCGAAGAGGTAAGGAAACATAATCCGCAAGTCCGATTCTTTCTCCCACGTAGCTTCCCTTTCAGTGTGATTGCTCCATTGTACCTTGCACATCGGAATGGTTTTGTTTCGAGTCTCCTTTGTATCCTGTGCCAAGATCTTGATCGGATGTTCCTTGTATTCAAGTGTGTCTTGTAGGTCTAATGCATCCGTAGGAACTTGCTCCTCGGGAAGCTTCAAACACTTTCTTAATTGCGAGACATGGAACACGGGGTGTACTCCCGATAATTCCTCCGGTAGTTCTAGCTTGTAAGCAAGCTTTCCAACCCTTTTACAGATCTTGTATGGCCCAACATATCTTGGTGCCAATTTCCCTTTCACGTGGAATCTGACAGTGCCACGAAGTGGAGATACTTTGAGGTAGACATAATCCCCAACCTTAAACTCAAGCTCTCTACGTCTTCTATCTGCATAGCTCTTTTGCCTACTTTGTGCAATCCTCAAATTCTCTCTTACTTGGGCAACACCTTCCTCTGCTTCCACAACCTTAGCAGGACCGAAGAATGTCCTTTCACCCGGTTCTGACCACATTAACGGGGTTCTGCACGGTCTTCCATACAACGCTTCAAATGGAGACATCCTAATGCTTGTCTGATAACCGTTGTTGTATGAGAACTCAGTGTGGGGTAGACAGCTCTCCCATCCTTCCTTGTACCTCAATACGCAAGCACGTAACATGTCCTCGAGAATCTGGTTCACTCTTTCTGTTTGCCCGTCTGTTTGCGGGTGGTATGCTGTGCTGTAGTCGAGCTTGGTCCCGATGGACTTGTGCAAGGATTTCTAGAACTGTGATACAAACTGTGATCCTCGGTCAGATATAATACTCAGAGGCACCCCATGTAACTTCAGAATGTTTGATACGTACAGATCTGCCAGCTTTTCAGCTCTATACTTCCTTTTGATCGGTATAAAATGTGCAACTTTGGTTAGACGGTCCACTATTACCCATATAGAATCATATCCATGCTCGGATCGGGGCAGTCCTATTATGAAGTCCATGGATATGCACTCCCACTTCCATTCTGGTATCTCAACTGGTTGTAGCAACCCTGCTGGTCTCTGATGTTCGGCCTTGATTCTATTGCATGTATCACATCGGGCTACATGCCCTGCAATGTCTGTCTTCATATTCTCCCACCAGAAGTGCTTCCTTAGATCATGGTACATCTTGGCTGACCCTGGGTGAATGCAATATTTGGAGTCATGCCCTTCTGACAGAATCTCTTCTCGTATCGCTGAATCCGTCGGTACACAGATTCTATCTTTGTACCATACAGTTCCCTGCTCATCTTCTCGGTATTCGGGGCCTCTTCCCAGCTTCATCAAACCACGGATATAGTCTATCTCAGGACAGTTCTTTTGCGCTTCACGGATCCGTGAGGTGAGATTGTACTCGACGCGAAGCTCATTTAGCATGCCATAGGAGACTGCCTCGAGCTGAAATGCGTCGAACTCTCTCCTGAGCTCAGGCGGCATAGAGTTGGTGATGAGGGTATGGCAGTAGCTTTTGCGGCTAAGTGCATCAGCGACAACATTAGCCTTTCCTGGGTGGTAATGGATCTCAAGATCATAGTCCTTGATGAGTTCTAGCCATCTGCGCTGCCTCATATTCAGATCTTCTTGTGTGAAGAAGTACTTCAGGCTCTTGTGGTCAGTGTAGATGTCACATTTGTTGCTCATCAGATAGTGTCTCCAAATCTTGAGTCCATGTACCACGGCTGCAAGTTCTAGGTCATGAGTCGGGTATCGCTGCTCATGTTCCTTCAACTGTCTTGAGGCATAAGCTATCACCCTTCCTTCTTGCATTAGTACACGGCCCAAACCTTGCCGAGAGGCATCACAATATACAACAAAATCTTTGTGAATATCGGGCAGGGCTAGTACAGGTGTAGTAGTGAGCTTCTCCTTCAAGGTCTGGAAACTCTTCTCACATTCAGGGGTCCATATAAACTTGTTCTCTTTCTTCAGCAAGTTGGTCATGGGTCTTGCAATCTTGGAGAAGTTCTCAATAAATCTGCGATAGTATCCTGCAAGTCCCAAAAAGCTTCTGATTTCTGACACATTACAGGGTTGTTCCCACTCTTTCACAGCTTCAATCTTGGCTGGGTCTACTGCGACTCCTTCTCCTGACAGTACGTGTCCAAGGAAAGCAACTTCCTCAAGCCAGAATTCGCACTTGGAGAATTTGGCGTATAGCTGGTTGCGAGACAACCTCTCCAATACGGTCCTCAGATGATGTTCATGTTCCTCTTTTGTGGCTGAATAAACCAATATATCATCAATGAATACCACTACAAACTTGTCTAGCTCATTCATGAAGATCTTGTTCATCATGTTCATGAAGTATGCTGGAGCATTAGTGAGTCCAAATGAGACTACTGTGCACTCATACTGTCCATATCTAGTGACAAATGCAGTCTTCGGGATATCCTCTTCCCTGATCTTCATCTGATGATACCCTGATCGGAGATCAATCTTTGAGAAGTACTTGGCCTTACTCAATTGATCTAACAGATCATCGATGCGGGGCAGTGGGTACTTATTCTTGACTGTGACCGCATTCAGGTTCCGGTAGTCAATGCACATCCTCATCGTGCCATCCTTCTTCTTGACAAACAAAACGGGAGATCCCCAGGGCGAAGCACTAGGCCTAATGAAGCCCTTCTCCAGTAATTCTCCCAGCTGCTTCTTGAGTTCCTTCAACTCATCAGCCGACATTCTGTAGGGTCTTTTGGCAATCGGTGCAGTCCCTGGCATCAGCTCTATAACAAACTCCACATCTCTATCTGGTGGCATTCCTGGCAACTCCTCTGGAAATACGTCATTGAACTCACAGACTACTTGCACATCTCTGAATGTCAGCTCTGTCTTATCTGCTTTAGTCTCCAGGGCACATAGGAGGGCTTGGACTCTCTCGGTTTGGGGTACACATCGGACAGCTGTTCCCCAAGGGTGGGTTACCTGAACATATCTAGGTGAACAAGATATCACTCCCCGGTGTTTGGTTAGCCAGTCCATGCCTAAGATGACATCTAAGCTATTGGAGGGTAGTAGGGTTAGGTCAGCTCGAAAGTCAAGTCCCTCGATTGTGATTATCACTCCCCTACATATGTGAATGCTTCTGAAGGTTCCTAAGGGCGAGCTAGTTAGGATGGGGTTTGCTCTCAGGGTTACAGGTATGTTATGCTTTCGTGCATATGCAGATGAAATGTATGAACATGTAGCTCCCGAATCGAACAGAACTGTAGCCATGTTACCCTGAACTAGGAACGTACCGTACACAGCATCAGGTGCAGCTTCAGCTTTCTCAGCGGTCATCTGGTTCAGTCTTCCTCGGGTAGCAGATCCCCGGTTTGGTGTGCCCTGTGCAGCTGCTGGTGCGCGGTTGAGGTCGGGGCACACAGCCACACGGTGTCCAGGCTTTCCGCATCCGAAGCAAGTGAAGGGCGCACTGCCTGCTGTAGCTGTCGCAGGAGCCTTCCAATTGCTTGTCCTTGGCGTGTTGGTAGCGGGGGCGGGTGTGTTCTGCACAGCTCGAGTCGGCGCGGGGTAGGTCTGAGCGGGGCGGTGATAGTTGCTGCTGTTGGTACCACCACGGCTCATTCCCGAAGAAGGTCCCTGGCGGGTTCGGAAAGGCGGAGGTGCACCCGTTCGCTGTCTCTGGGGTGGAGCAGTGCGAGCGGGTCCCTCAGAGCGGCGCTTCTTTCCCTTGTTCTGGGCCTCGAACTCCAGACGTGCTTCCATGCGATCCTTCTCGATCTCAATACAACGGTCAATCAGCTCTCGCAGAGTGTAGCTCTTGTTCCCTGACGGAGCCAACCTGATCTTGGTCTGAAGTCCCTTCCTATAGTAGTACATCTTTTCCTTCTCGGAACTCACGCAAGACGCAGGTGCGTAGCGGAGCAAGCAGTTGAAGCGGGTGGTGTACTCGTGGATCCGGTCAGCTCCCTGAGAGATGTTGCGAAACTCGTTCTCCTTGGCCTCCATGACTCCCTCAGGAATGTGGTGGTCACGGAAAGCCTCGGTGAACTCATCCCAGTCAATGCGGGCTGGGTCCTCGTGAGCGCTGGTGTAGTTGTCCCACCATGCTCGTGCAGCACCGGTCAGCTGGTGGCTAGCAATCCCAACACACTCCTCGTCGGAGCAAGTGGTCAGGTCCAGCTTCTTCTCCATCTCCTTAAGCCAATCATCGGCAGCGAGGGGATCGCTGTCGGTCCCGTCGAAGGTAGGTGGCCTCAGCTTCAGGAAACCCTCCAGTTTCCTTTGGAAGTCATTCTGGGGTGGCCCGTGGTGCCTGTTCATCCCAGTAGCTATGGCATTCAGCAACTGGGTCTGCTGAGCCATCACTTCCGCCAACGTCGGTGGCGGCGGCGGTGGCGGTGGCGGAGGCACGTTCTCGCCTTGTGGTGGCGGATTGATCACCGGCGATGCATCCTCTGCCCGGCGCAGCTCTTCTTCCAGGTTAACTCCAGCACGTCTGCCAGCTGGGCGTCCACGGTTGCGACCACGCCCACGTCCTGGCGCAGGCGCGGGGGAGGGCTGGCGGTTCTCCAAACGCGCAGAACGTCTCATCGACATCTGAAATTATTAGGTACGTGCTCAGTGCAGTAATAATCTTGTAGTGGTTTAAGTAGGAGTTAGATGTTTTCAACGATTTAAATGAATTAAAACATTTTTCATGCTATCCTACACTCAACCAAAAAAGCATAAAGAACCATAAGAAGCATAAGATCCAAATGTCACTCATCACATGGTTATTATTACATAAAGGATGTTCCTAGCTGCTAAGAAGATCGTGCTATGCGCAGATAGCCAATGACAGGATAACTCATGGTATCACTAGTCTAAGGGCCACGCAGGGTCCCATAAGCTACTGGTGCATAAGGTCAAGTACGGCATCGGGTATGCGGCTGTCCTCTGCCTCGATCTCGTCGTCGGTCATGGTCAGGCGCTTGACATAGTCGAGTGCTACTGCTAGCTCTGGAGTGGCCTCAATCTCTTGTATCCTTTGGGACGGACACGCTCTCAGGTTGAGCGTAGTGGGTGGTACGCGGAAGTCTCCCTCCCGGGGCTTCACCATCTCCAGTGGGGGAACCGAACTCTGTACCTTCTGGACCTCAATAGCTCTCCTGGCGTCGGACTGCTTCCAAGCTGTCTCTGTCCTCCGTAGCTTGTCTTTTAGGAACTCCACCATCTTCACGCGGTCGATCAGAATCCCTTGGTTGCGGGTGGACTTGTCCTCGGCTTTCTCCAGCTGCTTTTCCAATTCCCTGATCCTGGAACGCAACGTGATCATCTCGACTACTCTGTCTCTGCTCCTCTGCTCCCTCTCAGCAAGTGCTCTCTCCTTGTCGTCTAGCCTCCTCTGTAATCCTAACACTCTGCTGTTCAGGTAGTCATTGCGAAGCCCAAAATCTCCGATCTTGTCTCGCAAGTCGGCGATCTCGGCTCGGTGTAACTCATCACGGCGCTGCATCTCCAACTGCAAGTCAGTGACTGCTCTGCTCAAACTCTCCAGGGTCTGAGTCCCTTTCTGCAAACTGTCCTCGACCTCTGCCATGCGTGCTCGGTCATGCCGCCTCCTTTGCTCCAATGAGCTGATGAACTCGTCCTGCTCCTGGAGGTGGTGTGCCACTGTGCGTAGGCAAGGGTCAGTCTCGGCCTGAACGATCTGGCTGGTGTACAAAATCCTCTGGATGGGGTCAGGGTGCAGCTCCAAGGCCTGAGGTAGCAGACGGAAGTGGGTCCCCTTAAGGTACTCGTATGCTGTGTACACAACTGCGTGTAGTACCTTGCGGGAGACAGACTGTACTCCGTCCTCCACAGTCTCTCCAGCAGTGTAGTCAGTAAAAACCGGCATTCCTGGAAGGGTCAGGCTGACGGGTGTCTCAACTCTGGTAGTGACAGGTCCTTCGAACCTCTTAGCCTCGACAAGTTTCCCTCGGCTGAAGTACTGGATCTGGTTAGATGGTGTTCCCAGTTCCTCCAGCACCTGACGTAGTACCATGGCAAATCCACCGTGGTTCCTCCCATTGATCGGGATCTCAATAGTGCCGTCGTGCAGTGGACGAAGTGGTGGTCCAAGGCTGGTCATCTGCAAATTTTTCAAGAAACGGATTAGCAGGTCCTTGTATTAGATAAGCCATTGCATAAAAAGTGAATGCAAGGTCGGTAATATAACCGAAAAAGAGTCTGGCTTCCTATTCTAACGTCCATTTTCTATGGGTCTCGTCCTACAGTCAAGTATGGCTCTGATACCAACTGAAACGACCTCGATTTCCGCGAAGGTAAATCCACAGGCTCGAATTGTAATTCAACAGATTGCTTGGGACAATCCATGAAATTACCCATATCTCAGTTGACACCAGGATCCATACAACGGTAATTAAGTCTTACATAAACACTTATTACATCGCCACACTGGCGGAATCAACAATCAGAGAAGCTTTAGAAGATGCGGAAACGATTCATCCTTCACGGCCAACTTGAGTGTAGCACGTGACCCTATTCCTCGCCATCGTCTTCCTCGAAGTCGTACTCATTCTCGTCACCTGACAGCAAATTTATCAGTACGATTTGTACTGGCCACGGAGCCCACCTATGCAGCATTTGCTTTGTGGAAAGTGGATGCAAGGCTATACAAGCAGACCTATAGGCTGAGGTTTTCCTATGCAGCTGTAATCAATGTGTAATTAGTCAAGTTTTATCACCAGTTAACACCATTATCCCTTTTCCCATCACCACATCTCACTTACCCACACCTCGCTCTCATTCGACAGGCCCAACTCCCTCTCGGGCCTATCTCAGCGGCACACTACCACAACGGGTACACTGCCAGAAAAATGTTATCCAGGGGGAGAAGAGAACACTCACTACACTAGTAGAAGCTTCACAGGAAAGGTCCATAGCCAACGAGTTGGCATATGTATCGATCGATCAACCGTACACTCTGCAGAGGTTTCACTACTCACAAGATTAGCCATCATAGGTGTTGCGCAAACACCTAGGCAGAATTTCGGGTGCTTGCTTGCCTAGGTCGATGCCACCCTACCACTCAGCCCTGGGATATTCCGGATCCTACACCGTTATGCTGAGACTGGGAGACACAGTACCGGGCCCATCCAGTGGTACTGTGCATCTAGAACGGAATGGGAACCCATCGACCGTTTCCGCCCACCCTTATCACCTTTCAACCTAGCAGTAGTGGCACCGTCCTACCAAGTAGTCCAGCCGTCTCCCGCCCATCAGAAGCGAGTGAGTAGAAAAGGATTCCCATGAACCTGAAACTAGTCCATCCCAAGTTTGACCAAGCAGGCATCTCCACTTAGGGGATACTCTCCCCGTGCTATCACAGCACCTCCGTCCACGGGCTTCAAACCACCAAGGCTATCCCACCCGGAACCTCCTCAACAACTTTACCCGCCACAGGTATCTCGCTTGGGGATGCCCAGGTTGCACCCCCGGCACGACTTGCCCCATGGGCTTGTCTCACATCCCACTTGGTCGACATCAACTCTTACCACGCACCCAAGACGCACGCAGCACTCTCTCCCAGTGGTTATAATCAGTTATACACCGTCCCAATCCACCACATAGCATATAGCAAGTAGTAAGTAGTGGAAGAGTAACAGTAAATTAAGCAGCAGCTAACCTAGCAGCGGACAGCAGGGTAAAGTCTTATCAAGGCAGGGAATTCAAATATACTACCATGCAACCAATCCATACATAATCATAAAGCAATAGCAACAATGTCATTTGCAATGCCTAAATAGGATCTAAGGATTTGGTGGGACGTGGCACCTTCGTAGTTGTCTCCTAGCTCCTGAAAGTACTCGTGGTCGTCCTCCTTAGTCAGATCCTCCTCCGGCTCTGAAATCGAACACGAAATAGTCGCGTCAGCGACTCTTATAGAGTATTTCAGAAAAATCCAATAAAATAAAGAGCCAAATGCACACAAACATAGTCTTAGATTGTAGATCTCATTATTCTGAGAATTTTGATATATGGTGCGCAATTTTTGGATATCGTGTGAATAAGTTATGAATTTCCGAAGATTATCCTATTTTCTGAAAATGGAAAATGGTCGATTAATCAGGGGCAGCTCGGGATTGATCCACGTGGCGCGCGGGTCTAGTAGTGCGGCAAGTGGCGCCTCATCAGAACAAAAACCCGATGGTCGCCCACCAGGTGTTCGATGCTGGTTCCCAGAGAGTTGCCAGCGTTGGCGTAGCTCGGCGTGGCTCGGCGGTGGTCGGGGGTAGCTCGGCTGTGGTTGGGGGTAGCTCGGCGGAGCTCGGCGGTGGTCGGGGGTAGCTCGGCGGAGCTCGGCATAGTTCGGCGGGGCTTGGCTTAGCTCGGCGGGGCTCGGGCGAATCGGAGATTCGGGGCGCCGAGGGTGCCGTTCTCCCGAGGTTTCCCGCGGAGGTTCGGGCGAATCGGACATTTGGGCGCCCAGGGGTGCCGCTCTCCCGAGGTCTCCCGCGGAGGCTCGGGCGAATCAGAAATTTGGGCGCCGAAGGGGCTGCTCTCCCGAGCTCTCCTGGGGAGGCTCGGGCGAATCGGAGATTTGGTGCTAGCAGGGTTCCAGGGCGTCTGTTCAAGGCGGCGGTGTCTCTCCGGTGCGGCGGAGGATGACAGGGCGACGATGACCATATTTCGGCAAGACAGGGCTCGGCTATCTAGCGGCGGTGCCGAGGCAGACTTGGCGAACCTCGGCGGCATTTCTCCGCAGCGCGAGGCGACCGGGGGTTCTCGGAACGGATTTTAGGCGAGGCGGAACGTGTCGGCGGCGATGTCGTCGCGACTGTGAGGTTCTGGCGGGGCTAAGGAGGTCTTCCAGGAGATGTATACGCGTCCAGGGTCTATGGCGATGGTATACCAACTAACAATTTTGGCTACCGAGATTCCCAAGGTGCTTGGTTGTGGCGGCGGCGTGTCGCCGACGACGGCGGAAGGCGGCAACGCGGCTACGACCAAGTATTGGTTCAATCGAATGCGGTCTCGTCAAATTGGTGAGGCCAGAGAAGCATACAACACTCTGGTGGCGAACTTTAGCCATGGCATGACCTTCTTTTGGCGACGGCTCGCGGCGGCGCTCCGGTAAGGTCGCGGCGCACGCGGCCAAGGCGATTCAGGCTTCCTCTAGCGCTTAGATCCGCGTAGCTAGCTCAAGGGGTCGTGGCGGTGCTCCACGACGCTCTAACCTATACGGGTGCTAGTCGGATTGCTCGGAACGGGTGATTCGGCGTCGGAACACGTCGGTGGTGAGCGCGCTCCGCCGAGAACGCGTCGTGCTGCGTTCTCGGTCTAGCAAGCTTGTAGTCCGGGGGTTTCGGCCGGTCGAATGAGTGCATGGTGCAGGTGATCTTCCCGAGCCGGTAAAGGCTCGTGCCTGCGCGTCCCGAGGGTGGAACGCCATGGCAAAAGCAGGGCAAGGTTCGGACGTGGCGTGCGGTGGCTCACCGTGGTGTCGGTGAAGCTAGGATGGCGGTGCAGTGGCGAGTCGGAGCCGTGCAGAGCGATCGCAGTGCCGTGCCGCTCCTCGTCCGCATCTCAGGCTTCTCCTCCGTGTCCGGCTCCGGCGTGCTCCGCGGCGGCGGCGCTCCGGCAGCTTCTCCTCCTCTGCTCCGCCCTTCTCCTACGCTCTCTCTCTCTCGGTCTGGTGCAGTGTGCCGGTCTGTGCTGCGGTGGCGGCGAGGGGAAATGAGGGTAGGGCTTCGGGGTGTGCTCCTTTTTATAGGCGAGCTTGGCCAGCTCCAATGGCGAACGGTCTTGATCGCGCTCGACCGATCGAAGGGCCGTGGCTCGAGTGGATCTAGGGCTCCGGATGGGCGCGGGTTCGCTTGGCGGCCAAGAAAGGAGGGGACAGGAGGGGGACAGCGGGGTCAGGGCTCTGCCATGCTGTCGGCTGTGGGACCGGGGTCACGCCATTCGCGTGACACCCCCGACAGGCGCGTCGCCTTCGTGAGGAAGAAGAACAGTGGGGGGGGGGGGGCGAGAGCGGCTGACAGGCGGGGCCGGGTTGTCAGCGGCTGCGGGGAAGCGGGTGCGGATGAGACAGTCGCGCGTGCGGTCGGCATCGCGCGTGCGCGTGGTGTTAGGCCGGCCCAGCGCGGGGAGGCGGAGTGGAGCGCGCGCGCGGGTGAGGTCAAGCAGGTCGGTTGGGCTGATTGGCTGGCCTAACTCTATTTCTCCTTTTCTATTTTAAATTTAGTGTATATATACATATATTGCCCATTTTAAATATTGAGTAAATACAAACATAAATTGCAATAAATCCCAAATGTGATGCATAAGTTATTATTCTATGTGAATGGAATTAAAATGCAAACTACACTCCCTTATTACCAAATTCATAATGAAACCTATATGCTTGCACAAGAAAAATAGGTTTTCATAATAATAAATGAAAAATTTTAATTGGTTGGAATTTTTAGATTGTGTGGATTTTTAGGGTTGTTACAGATATTTTCTTGAAAGATATGGTGAACTTTGTTACGGTGTACTAGCTAGAATGCACGCTGGGATGGTAACTGTGTCCGTGAGAGCTAGCGTGACATTCCGTTCCATATACGAGACGATGGAGAGATGCCGAATCTAGAACAGCGATGCGGAGTCGCCGCCTAGGTCAAGCTATGATAGAAATGGATCCACGCCGACCACGCCAATCGCCAAAGGCGAAAGGCATATGGGCCACAAGCCCACGGAGCCTCTGCTCGCCGCAGCGTGGGCCCGTTTGCCCGGCATTGCCGGATGATGCGCTCGTCAGTTTTTTTCTATTTGATGATTGACTAGGCCCTGTTTGATGCACCAACTAAGTTTAGCTGGTTAATTGTAGCTATGATGTATCCAAACACTCTATAACTAAATCTAACTAAAGTTTTGTTGGAGGCCAAAATGTACACAATCGAATTAGCTGTTTCAACTCAGCTAAAACCAGCTAAAAGGTCTATATAACTAATTTGTCCCCAACTAAAGTTTAGTTAAAGCATCTAAACACATCCGGCTAAAGTTTATCTATCTAAACAATATTATTAATAAGGGGTAGCATAATCAAGATTTTGAATTAGCTAGAGCATCCAAACAACCCAACTAAAATAATCTTTAGCTAGTTAAACTTTAACTCTATCAATTAGTTAGCTAAATTTTAGTTGAGGTACTTTCAAACAGGCTCTTAGTCATCATGAGTGAAATAGCTGGTGGCATGGAGTTGGCTACGTCGGCTTTGGACTGTCGTCTCGGGTAAACCTGGCCGTTCGCGTTACCTGAATTTTTGGTTGAGTAATTCGAATAATTGAAAATTTGGGTAATAAAAATTATTGTCGATATAGTAATAAAGCGATATGCTATAAGACAGTGTAAGTGCATGAGCTAAAATAACTGATTGTTGGTTAGACAGACTCCACAAAATTCAAACGTTTTGGCGGATGAAACCCCAGACTTCACTACACAGGCTGAGCTGTAGAATGACCTTAACCGAACTGTCCTGCCCATCTACCTGGACAGTAGCAGGCCTGAAGAAGCCCAGAAAATTGATCCAGATGGTGTTACTGTTACATCGGACTATGCCGAACAACCAGACAGCAATGTCCATGTTTTAAAAATAATCGAGAAATTGAAGGTCTTAATTGGAGTGATGCTTAGCTCAGAGAACAGATCCACGTTATTTAGATAAGTTAAACTATATGGTTTATTTGGTTCGTTGGCTTATACCTGGCCTGACTACCGAGGGCCAACTCAGGTCTATTTGGTTCCCTATTCTTGGGTCGGGGCCAGGACAAACATGGCCAACCGTACTAGCCGGTCCTAGCGCAAAAAAAAAAAAAAAAGAACGTGGGAGAGCTGCATTCTCCGGTGGCCAGGCTGGGCTAAGCCCTGGCCCCGTTCCCCTTACCTCTCTTGCTCTCACCCTCGCTCGCGACATACTCCCCTCTGTTGACGACAGCGGTGGTTCGGCTCCTCCCGCTGCTCCTCACCACCGCCTCGCCGTCGCGCATCTGGGTTGCACGCGTTCGGCCCTACCACGACACCACAGCCTCGGTGATAAATTAGCCACGAAACCAAACACACACGTAGTCTTCACAGATAGTCTTCCTGACAAAGATGATTTTTTTTTGTCTCTCTACGAATTATGATGGTCAAGAACTTCAAAAGCTCAATGAACGGTTCGCCCTGGACTGCATCAGAGCTCACAAGGTAAATCTGAAGATCAACGAGGTCACACTGACTGGTAAGAATGAAAAAAAAGCAACTTAAAACACTAATGAGCCACACCAACAGCAGTGCACCACAACCGTGTAGAACACAGGCGAGCAAACAGCAAGCCGATCAAGCGGCAGTGCAGCGCTCGCGCGCGAAGCCGACGCGACCGTTGGGCACGTCGAAGAGGACGCGGTGGTTCTGCTGCTGCATGCTGGCGATGACGTTGAGCACGGTGTTGACGCCGTCGGGCGCGGCGGCCATGGCCAGGCAGCTGATGGTCCCGTACGTGCTGTGAATCACCACGTTCTCCTCCGGCAGCGTCACCTGCATGCCGTCGAACAGCAGCGTCATGGGCGGCCAGGCGACGGCGGTGGTGTTGAAGCACGTGTCGAAGCCCCCCAGTGAGGACACGGGCGCTCCGACGCGGCGCCGGACCTCGTCCCGCACGGCCACGTACGCCGGCGCAACCAGGCGGGTGAACATGGTGCCGGCGTCCAGCACGGTGCCCGCCCCCGTCGCCGGGTCGAACGCCAGCGCGGGTGGCGGGATGGGCACCACCTTCTTGCCCACGCGGATGCCGGTCATGTTGACGTAGTAGAGCGACGACCGGTGCGGGTTCGCCAGCAGCGGCGTCGTCTTGATGCGCTGCGGCTGGCCGTTGCGCCCCAGCCGGAGCGTCCCGGAGAAGTTGAGCGACTTGAAGCTGGGGAGGCAGTACGAGAAGGTGGCCTGGTACATGTCCCTCGTCTGCGACAGGAACGACAGCGGGCCGCGGCCCAGTCCCAGCAGCCCCTGCGGCGGCGCAGCCGTGCCGGTGGCTTTCTGCAGGCACCCGAACGTGTACGCCTTCACGGCGTCGCCGGCCACGGCGAGGGAGTCCTGCGACAGCGCCGCCTGCAGCGAGGAGTCGGCGTAGGTGAGGCTGAAGCCGCAGGCCTTGCCGTTGCCGGCCGGGCACGCCGCGTTGGGCGCCTGCGCGCACAGCGGCGACCCGCAAGGCACGGGGCGGTACGAGGCGGACGCGGCGGGGTTGAAGGGCGGCGCGGACGACGCGGGGCAGCCGTCGCAGCCGGCGCAGGGGATCCACGCGGCGTCGTTGCTGTTGTCGAGGGCCAGGAACAGCTGCTGCGGCGGCGTGCCGAGGCTGGCGCGCACCACGTACGTGGGCGTCTGCAGCAGCTGCCGCCCCGACGCGATGGGCGCGTACGCGCGGGCGCGCCCCCGCGACGCCAGCGAGTCCAGGTACAGCAGCCGCGACGCGTCACGCGACGCCTGGTCCGCCAGGAACCCAGCCCAGGACGGCGCCGCCGCCGTCCCGGGGCCCAGCGGCGAGCAGGGACCGAACGCGTGCGACACCTGCAGCGTGTTCCCGGCGTCCGGCGGCGTCGCGGGGCACGACGGGCTCGAGCTCGAGTGCGACGCCGCCACGGCGCCAGCCACGACCAGCAGCACCAGGGGCAGGAGCACCGACAGCATCCTTGCACCGGGCATCTCGTGCGCGCGCCTGTAGAAAATGCCTCAACCTGTGCCGACGAAGCGAGTGTGCGGGATGGACGGACGGTGGCGCGACGCCGTGGGGCTATATAGCGGCGGGGCACGTGAGCGCCACCGAGGTCTGGCGACGCTGGCAGAGCCATGGCGCGCCCGTGACCGTGAGGTTTGGCGTGGACGGACGTATCGCCGTAGTACTGGTGGCCAGCGTCTGGGTCTCTGCACGCTGCAGCACCCGCGACGGTGCACGGCTCTCCGGGGCGGCAGCTCGTGATCGCAGGCTGTCGCTTCGGGCAGCGGACGCGCTCCACGTCTGTGCCCAGTTTCACGTTGCTCGTCACAGACTCACAGGAGGCTTGTCTTGGCGCGGCGCTCCCCACGCGCGTGGCATGTACGGTGGTCGCAGGACCAGGAGGGTAGTAGCATGGCTCATGAGCTACCGTCTCTGTGCAGAAGGCCGGCCGGGTGCATGGGCACGGTGGACCATCCGAGATGCGCTCTGGCTCTGGGGGCGGTAACCGTGTCCGTGAGAATGTGAGATCTACCGTGCGTGGCATTCTGTCCATACGAGACGATTGAGAATGGCGATGCGGACAGAAATGGATTGGTGCCGAGCACGCCAAGGCGAAAGGCATATGGGCCACAAGCCCAATGAGCATGTGGGCCACGGGCAGGCGACCACGCCGGCAACCCGGCATTGCCGGATGACGCGCTCGTCATTTTTTTTTTTTGAATTTGATTGACGTGTCAGTCATTATCAGTGAAATAAAAAAGCTGGTGCCGTGGAGTTGGCTACGTCGGCTTTCGCCGCCGTCTCGGGCTCACGCACGCTCGCGCCAAGGTGAAGCCGTCTGCTTGTGGTTGTTCCGGGCATCTGGCCACACAAACGCCATGATCCTTGGGATGTTCTTGGAGCGACGGGTGTCTCATGTGGCCGGCGGCACACCGTGCATTCGTATCCCATCCAAACCAGATGGAGCAAGCACTGTACCTACCGCCTTGCCTAGCGCCAGGGCCGTGAGGGTGGCTACTAGCACGGCATTGCATGAGCCATGTCATGACTGCCCGTTGCCCATACCTATATGTGTGTGTTGGTATAGATATGGCGGCTGTGTCACACACAATATGTTCCAGCCGCAAGTATGGAACAATGTAACAAAATTTAGAAAGGGAGGAAGTCCAACTCTGACTCATTGTGGGAGTAAAGTTTTTCTGATTTTTCTACATACATATACATAACTTCTATTATGTACCTAACATACTTATCTATTTCACATTATATAAGAAACATTTTGCCTTTTCTAGGCACTTAACTTTTATTAAGCGCTTATATATATACTATGTCTAGATACACACTGAAAGAACCTCAAAAGGTCAATGAACGGCTCACCCTGCACAGCTCAGAGCTCACAAGGTATCTATTAATACTAACACATTACACATGGGGTGTGGGAAGACATTGCAAATATTACTTTCTGCATATTTGAGGTGATGCCTCCACCCTGTTTTGCCTTAATTTACTTCCTGCACATTTCATAGGTATCAGAGGGAGCACCTTCCACCTTGGTTTGCCTTAATAAACTTAATGTGCTAGAGTTTTTTCATTGTACTTTTGATCAAGTTGGGTTGTTTTGGATTCCAAAGCTTACAACTCATATATGGCTGTTGGTTATGTCCATGTTTGCCCATGACTTTGGGATATGTCCCATGCCTTAAGGAAGTAGAATTCTATGCAGCATTGACAGTTCTGAGTGAACCATTCAAGTTAAGTGAGTTTCTATGTGGCACACCATGCATAGATTCTCTAACGTTGGGGGTTTTTTGATGAAAGCTAATACATAATCATTTTCTGTAACTATGATCATCATTATTTGTTGTCACTTTTGCTTTTAGATATGCATGCAAAATTTGATACGAATGTATGGTTTCCTTGACAAAAATAGTGTGACAGATCTGGTTCATGGATTCTCTCTAAATATGTTGTTTGTAGAATAAGATAAGTGGTTTAAGGTTTTCAGTCGAAAAATAGGAACAAGTTGGCTCTCTCAAGTATCCTAGCTACAGCTCCAACAGTTCATGCCTAAATAACTTGGGAACACAACTTTCCCAGCGTATGAGGGTGTTCTGGTACGCTGCTAAGCTTGTGGGAGATGTGCTGCGGGATAGAAACTGTGGTAGGAACGTGTCACCATCATCTACTTTTCCACCCACCTAGCTTTCTGCATTTTGTGTGGTTTCAAAATGAGAGGAGATACCTAAGACACTTCTGTATATACTTTGTGCCCCCCCTCATAGCTTTGATTATTGTGTTACCTTAAATTTTCATACAACCACGCTATGTTACGGGTAAATTTTATGGAGCTCAGAAAGCTACATGAAAAAAAAAAGAACGGAGGCAGGAAAAGGCTGTAGTTGCTTTGTGGCTGTATCTCTTCTATCTAGAAGCACAAGGACCTCTAGCATCTCTCTTACATAACTGGGCTTTTGAAAGGCACCGAACTGGGTCATTCGGGTGGGCCGTGGACGCTGTAGTGTACAAACATGGTCCAATCTGCTGAGACAACATGGTCCAGTCGGTTGGCCGCGGACACCTTTCCTCCTCCTACAAAAGCACAAACATGGTCGGTCGGTCCAATCTGCCTTCTTCTTCTTCCTCTTTTTTGTGATGATGATGACTGATGATGATATGAGAGAGAGAGAGAGAGAGGACATTGCTCCAATCTGCTGAGAGCTGAAGATGGCCGCGGCCCGCGGAGTAGTTCCAGGCCGACACACGCGCAAGGACACGGATGGGCCACCGCCCCTGGCGTGTGTGTCATCCAGGCCGGGCCGGCATCGCCATCGAGCATGTGCGGCGGTCCGCCGGAATACTGCTGCGACGGCACGACGAAACAGATGTCCGCTGCTCCGGTGCACCGTGCACTCCACTTGCCGCGTAGGCGTAGTACTACTCCGGCCGGCGTGGACCACCACCTGCCTGCCCGCATCGAGCGTTCCGTGTCACCGGTTTTCTCACGCCGCGACCTGTGCCGGCTCCCTCTTGCTCTGCCTCTGCCACTCTGTTCCGCCTGTTCAGGCAGCCTCCCTTTCTGTTTTCGGACAGAGAGATGCCGACCTGCTGCGTCTGCCAGGCCCGACGTGTCCGTGGAGCTCCCTGGTCCTCGCCAAACAAAGCTTTGGGGCTATGAAGGGAGCCCTTTCCCTGCGTGCCATCAAAAAAGTTGACACTTCCTATGTGCCACTAAAAAGTTTGAACTTTTTCCTGTGCCATCGCACTTTTGGGTTTTGCCCCGTGTGCCATTCCGTCTGATTTTAGCTCTAACGGTGTGAGATTGTGGTGAAAAAAAATCTGGACTGCCCTCAGCTCTAGCACTATAAAATAGAAAAACAAGCAAAAAAAAAAGGCAGAGAACCAGCGCTGGGGCGGATGGGCACCACCAACACGAGGAGCGGTAGCCTGGTTCCACTCCCAGCGCCGCCGCCGCCGCCCCCGTCGGCTTCCGTGCCCGACTGCCCGTGCGGTTGGTGGTGGCCACGTCGACTTCGAGATGCGCAGGCCGACGGCGTAGTCGGCGGTGTCGACGAAGAAGGCCCCGCCGGCGTTGGTGACGACGAGCCTGCAGCGGCGGCAGGCGGAGAGGTCCACGTGGTCCAGCTCGACGGAGGTCACCGCGACGAGCTCCAGCCTAACAAGCAGCGGCAGGACGCCCTCGGACACGAGCAGCGATTCGCAGGCGGCGCTCCGGCTGTTGAGCTTGCGGCGCAAGCTCCTCTCCTCCATGGCCGGCGCAAGCTCCCGCACTCCGACGTCTATTCCGCCACTGCCCTGCTTGCCGTCCCACAGCGTCGAGCTGCTGGGCTACTCCGTCGACGAGCTCGGTTGGACGCTGGGCGCTGGACGCCATGGCTAACGACACCGACACCGTTGGCGGCGGTGGCATGGAGCTGGGCGCGTCCGGCCGCAGCGGCTCCGCAGCGCGCCGCGCCGAGGACGACGTCCACGCGTGGCTCAGCGCGGCGCTGGGCAACCAGGACACCTGCATGGAGGGCGCGGACGGCGAGGAGCGGCTGCGTCGGAGGCACGGTTACTCGGTGCACACGCACAGGCCACAGGCACGGTGGGGACCACGCGATGCAGCAGGCACGGTGGGGACCACTTCTGCATGTATACAGCAGTAGCACAGCATGCATACAGCAGTGTCACAGGCGAGGCGGTGCACACCGAGACCGACGCAAAGCACAGCATGCATACAACAGTAGCCATGCGGGCCCAGCGGCAGGCGTACATGCAGGCCAGGCAAGCACGCGCGTGACCTAGAAAGGGTATTTAGATATTTTAACACGTGGGACTCATCTGTCAGGGCTGGTTAACGGTAGAAAACAGACGGAATACGGACGGAATGGCGTGTAGGGCAAAACCTAATAGTACGATGACATAGGAGGAAGTTCGAACTTTTTAATGGCACACATAAAATATTAATTTTTTTTATGGCACACAGAAAAAGGGCTCCTATGAAGGGTCTCTTTTCGGCTCTCAACACCTCCTTTTTCCTTGTCACAAGTACTGTGAAGGTGACAGAGAAGATCATGTCGATTCTACATGGAAGTTTGGCCACACAGATTTTTGTACTACTAGTACGTGCAAGTAGGGCCTGCCAGCCGCCGGTCCCGGTTTTATTAGTATTAACGTAGCCCCAAGCCCCAAACCACAAGAAGTACGTAACAGATAACACCGGGAGAATGAAATCACAAGATACTCCTCCGTAGTCGTAAGAAAGTTGTTTTGGACAAAATTTTAGTCAAATATTAAAAATATAAATTATGAACAATTTTTAAATTACTAATTTTAGAAATATGAAAACTATAGTAAATAGACTTATCTTCAAATATACTTTCATAAAAGTATACATATATTACTTTAATTTTTTTATATAAATATGAAGTTAAAGTTATGATTTAAAGATTGTGTCATTGTCTTAAACGATTTTAGCCTTTTCGCTTGTCTTATTTTAACTTCTTTTCAGATATAGAACAAAATTTTACTCTCACAACAAATCAACAGTAATTGAAATCAGCATTTCTTTTCAGAGAAACGAGTAGAGCATTTACGAGTACGGAGGAAGTATATATAATATTCAAAACAACGCAAGTGTACGAGTACTTAATTAGCCACCTACTCTCTCCGTCCCTAACCCCGTCACCTAGGTCAGCGACGGCCGCCACTATTGGAACTCAGGCTTTTTTAGTTGACATTTGGATTTATATACTCCCTCCGTATCGAAAAAGTAAGTCGTTTTGGATAAAGTTTTGGTCAAACATTGGGAATATAAACTATAAATAACTTTTAAATTATTGAGTTTAGAAATATGAAAACTATATAAATATATTTGTCTTCAAATATACTTTCATAAAAGTATACATATATCACTTTCCAATAAATATTTTATAGCAATATGAAGTCAAAGTTATGTTTTGATGATCGTGTCGTTGTCCTAAATGATTTCTAATTCCGATATAGAGGGAGTACGTAGTACCGGAGAACGATGTTAAGCCTGTTCGCTTGAGCTAAAAACAAATACTAATTAGTACTCGTATTGATTTATTATGAAAAAAATGTTGATTACTCAAACAAACAGGCTGGCTAGAAAGAAGGAAACCGTTTATATATTCCAGAAAAGTTTGGCCGCTACGAAGAAAATGAAGCCGTTTATATATTCCAAAGAAGAGCCCAAGTTTCTTCCGTCTTGTGTTCCTTCTTCGCCACCTACTACCGTTGCAACAAGTACTCCCTCCGCCTCCAAATGAGTTACTTGTTTTTTTTAACTTTTAGACTTCACGTTTGACCGTTCGTCTTATTCAAAAAATTTATACAAATATTATTTATTTTGTTATAACTTAGTCTATCATTAGAGATACTTCAGTACTTTACTAATGATTTATTTACTTTGTTATTTACATAAAAATTTTGAATAAGACGAACGGGTTAAACGTGAAGTCGAAAAAGTGAAAAAAAATAATTTATTTGAAGGTATCATATCATGTCATGGTCTATTCCTCAAGCTCACGTCCAGGATCAATGACGTACGTCTCACGTGTATTTTTGCGCGCATTCTGGATTTTTCTCGAGGCCAACAACCAACATCAACATCAACATCCCGCCGGATTCTGATGCGAGCAGGAGTCCACCAAACCGAACAGCCGTACCGGACCGCACAGAATATTCTTCACATGGCAAAGGCGGGGCAGCCTTCTTCTCCCATTTGTCCCCCTCCGTATTTAATTCAGCCATAGACCCGTAGTAAATACGATAAATGCAGCATTTACTCAGTCCCCGAAAAAAGTCTCCGGTACACGCCAAGTTTTGTTCTGAAAATGAGCTATCCCTTATAAAATAGTAGTTTAAAAGGGAAAAGGCAACACACGTTCTACGTATAGTACCTCCATCCTGAAAAAGACTGCATTGAAGGAACCTCTGTACAGAACGAGATATTAAAAACGTACTCCCTCAATCTCACAAATAAACGTAATTTTTTTTGACTTCTACAATTCCTGTTTGATCATTCGTCTTATTTAAAAAGTTTTAATAAATATTATTTATTTTGTTATGATTTATTTTATTGTTAAAGATATTTTCATAATGATTTATTTAATTTATTATTTATATAAAAAGTTTGAGTAAGACGAATGGTCAAAGAGAAAGAGTAGGAGTCAAAGAATTGCGTTTATTTGTGAGACGGAGGGAGTAAATACTGTAAAAAATATGTTTTCCACGGCAAACCTAATGACATTATCATGAATTAATTAATCAAACTTAAAATCTCTATGGATGCACCTACTCAATTAGCTAGTTAAATTTAGCTGCTATGCATTTAAATAGCATGGCTAAAAGACCAACTAAAATTTGAGTTTAACTATTTAACACAGTTAAAATTTAGCTCAGTCTATTAGTCAGAGCATTCAAACACCCCAACTAAAGTTTACTTAAAAGAACTTTAGCTAACTAAAATTTAGCTTCGAACTTTTAGCTAGTTATATAAACTTTAGTTGAGTGCATCCAAATAGGTCCTAACTTGGCCCTATATTAAGATCATGTTTGGATGGGCTAGAGCTACTTGCTAGTTAACTGAAAAATAGCTCAAATTAGCTCAAGTTAGCTAGCTAAATGGCAAACAACTAGTAGTTCATAACTTATCTTTTTAGCTGGCTAATGTAATTTAGAGTGCTTGTAACGTGTTGATATACATAGCTATTATCTAATATAAAAAATATATTATTTAGTAATGGGATCCAAAGAGTGTCTAAAATTATATTTTTTAAACGGATGAAGTACTACATTTGCTTGAAATGCTATACATATATTAGGTTAATATTTTGGTACACAAAATGCATGCTCTAATCGCTTCTGTCACAAACAACTCTCGTTTTCAGAGCGCTTGTTACTTTTTTCCCTCAAAACGAGAACAACAGCATCTACAATATTTAGGTCTTATTTGACACAGCTCAACTTCACAAGTAAAACTATTTTTTTAAAAAATGATTTCATGAGCAACTCTTTTAGTGAACCTGAGTCGTTTTAAAATTATTGTTTGGCAAAACAGCTTCATCAACAACTTCATGCATGGTGGAGAGAGAGAAATGAGGTAAAGAGCTAGAAGAAGCTACTTTTTTTTTAGCTCATGGCAGCTCATCTTTTTATGAGAGGGAGAAAAGCTATTTAGAAAATGGTGTTTGCCAAGAAAAACAGCTCTCACAACAAACAGCCCCTTACTATGGCTGCGTTTAGTTGAGAAAATTTTGGAAAGTTTTGTAACTGTAGCACTTTCGTTTGTATTTGATAACTTTTGTCCAATCATGGCCTAAGTAGACTTAAAAGATTCATCTCGAGATAGACAGACAAAAAGTACAAACATGCAACAGGTACTACTTTATTTAGTGCTTTATATAAACGGAAAGTACAATCGATGTGATGGGAAAGAGAAGCAAATTTTTCAAACTAAACGCAGCCTCTATGTGCCAGCTGGTATCACCATTTCTCTGAGCCATACGTGTGATTATCTGTGCTTTACCTGCTTAGTAGTACACGTAACGGCCATTACTTTTATCCTGTATTCCTGTGGATGAGATTTGGATTCCCAACCACGTGTCACGTGTGGTCCTGTGTCAGGACACGAGAGATTCTCTCCCAGCTGCTGCGACTGGCTAAAAAATAAACAGTTGGAATACTGTTTTATGGTTAAAAAAAACACTGATAGGCACAGACGAAGACATTGACTCAAATCAGATTTTCTCAACCATGCATAATTCCATACAGCATACCGTCTCGTCTCTTCTAGTGTCCAAACCCTCAAACTAATTAAAACGATATTCTCGGAATGGCTAAAACGTGTCAAGTCCAAAGATAGTTATTTGGCTTCTATCTATATATGCCCTTTCTGCAATTGGCCAACAGGCCAAGTCCAGGGATCTACAAGGATGATGTAGGAGGGCACAACCTGCTTGTTTTTACTTGGTCACCAACTCAATCCAATCCTCTTGTCAAAAAAAAAAAAAAAAAAAAAAAAAAACTCAATCCAATCCAATCCAAGTTACTAGTAAGACAAAACGATTCTCTTAGTGATCGTGAACCATCTCCATGACCGAGATTCTGAAATTGCTGTGAAGGGCGCGCGCGGCGGACAGGCTTATGTATTATTTTAATATAAGGGGATAAACAAATGAACGGTGATAAGTAGCACAGGAATAATACAAGGCACTGGAAGCATAAATTTTGGCAATTTGGAATCTTAATTAGAAGTTTACAACATCATGGAAGAGCCAGACTAGACTTTGCATCTTTGATCATGTGGTTGTTGAGACTGAAGTGAGCATCTAAAAGTTCTTTTTGCTTGGCATATGTTTGTTCGATAAAAGCTAGTAGGCCTCCAAGCCAAACGAGCATGCTCCCTCCATATATGATTAGAAGTTGTTTAAGACAACAACATAGTCTTTAAAGTATGACTTTGACTTTATAATTCTATAAAAATATTTATTGAAAAGTGATATGTAGATGTTTTTATGAAAGTATATTTAAAGACAAATGTATTTATATAGTTTTCATATTTCTAAACTCAACAATTTAAAAGTTATTCATGATTTATATTCCTAATGTTTGACCAAAACCTTATCAAAACAGGCTTTTTTTTTCCTATATAGAGAGAATATATAGACACATGTACATTTCTTTCTTTCTTTCTTTCTTTCCTTTTAATATAGTGTGTTACCTAGCTTACTCACGCACTAAATATAAGAACTCTTAGAGCTTATCTTAACTCAAGTTGTAATAGGTTTGACCAATTTATACGAAAGAGAATTAATATATACCAAATCCAAAGAGTAAAAATACAAAAGTATAAGTTACAATTTGTCTATGTTCATTTGGAATTGTAAATATTATCGTTATTTAAATTTTAGTTAATTTTAAGATACTTTAACTTGGAACAGGGCTCAGAAGTCCATATATTTTAGATGGAGAATGGTCTATTATTTTTCCATTATGCATTGACGGACTCTAACAACGAGGCCTTCATTTTCCCAAAGCAAGCACAAGTCCTTTGGTCAGTTTCATATATACTTTTCGAGCTTGCAGCCCTCTAAAATGGAAAGAAAGAATAATTATGCAGCATCATTCTCCACAAATATTGTAATCCACAAGGTGAAATAACATGACAATAAACCTTTATCAACCAAAGAATATCCTTTTTAAAAACAAAATTTCAATCCACCGAGCAACATGGGCATATATAAACTTATATGACTGACCGCTTCCCTTTTGCTCTAGACTAGAGGTGATTTATGTTGACTCTTCTACCATTATACTAGCTACTTACTACATCCTTCTTTTACTTTCATTTAGTTCACTAGTCTAGGCATTGTGGGACTATTTGGTGTATATCTTCAGTCAAATATATTCGAACTAAACAGCTATCACAGGTATTGGATTATATCTCCAACGCTTGAGGCTGAGATACACATGTCTAGAGTGAAGGATACCTGAAAACCAAATTGCTACACATCTCTCACGAAATTTTTTTTCCAAGTCAAGACATCTCTAGAACAAAAAAAAAAACTTGAACCTCAACCCTAACACATCGGCAACAAAGGCCCTGTTTAGATGCACTTCAAAATTTAAAGATTCCCATCACATCGAATATGTCGGCACATGTATGGAGCATTAAATGTAGATGAACTTTTTGCATGTTTATATATTTTGCATATAAATCAAAGATTTCCCGTTCAAAATTCCAAAACATTTTGCATCTAAACGGGGGCAAAGAATAACAATGGTTGTGATCCTTTGTGCTACTTGTGCAACGCTGTGGTTGTTGCTACACACAAGCCAATGCTCAGCGTTATATTTGCGCAAGTAGGCTGGTTTCCAGCCACATCCAACAACCACAACCAGACAACCATAGCAGCGCTGCATGTAGCTCTTCTGATCAAATTCAATGTTAGCAAATTATGGAAAAGTGTTTTCTCTTTAATGGAACTGAGCCATTTGAGTACAACTCAAATTCAGTCATACATCTAAAACTGTCCAATGCAATTTAAGCTTTTCACCTAGATGGTCTTTAATGCATTTCTAACCTAAAACTACTTGAGTGGTCTCCATATATACCATGTAATCAAGATTTTTTTCTAGAAAAAAGTAACATTCCTCGATGAAAACCCTAGTTTGGTTTTGATAATTAATGACACCCTAAGGACTAATCTACTTGCTAAGTGAATGGCTAAGTGTAAGTGGTCCTAACCATGGAGTGAAGAGCCTAGGAGTTGATGGTGATGATCAAGGGTGGCTCAACCATGGATCAAGAAGGTAGATCAAGTGGAGATGATCATGTAGAAAGAAAAGGACTTAAAGAGGTGAAAAGAAAATCTAGAAGGCAAAGGTTTAACCCTAATAGGGCTTCTCTTTTCGGTGATCAAGACACCAAGTGTGTGTGATCACATTTAGGATAGATTAGCCGACTATAAAGGGGAGAAGTTGGTTTTGGATTACCTTCAAGTGCTCTAGGTTGCATGTCATTGCATTGCTTCTAACTCAACCTAGACCTAGACTTGAAAACCCTTGAAAAATATTTTGAAAAATGCTAACACACTAGTGCACAAGTATTGAGAACCTTGAGTGTTAACACCTAGAAGCAAGGGGTGGAAACTTGACTTGAAAAACGCTGAAAGTTGAGCGTCTGACGCTGGGCGTGAAGGGCGTGAAGGGCGTCGGACCATTGTTGATCAGGGTCCGACGGTCCCTGAGCTTTGTTTCTAACTGTGTACAAGCGGCGGATTCGTGGGATAGTTCCGACGTCGAGCCTCGGACGTTGTCCGACGTCACTTGTAGCTCTCGGGGTAAAATTGCGAAGCGTCGGACGCTAGTGATCTCTATTCCGACGCACTGATTGAGCACGGTCTGACAGTGGCTCGGTTGTGAGAGTCAGACTGAAGGAATTCGTCCGATGGTGGAAAGCGCGGGAGCGTTGGACCATAGGTTCACGGTCCGACGGAGTTCGCGTTCTAGGCAAGTGCGCGGCGCAGTGAGTTCACAGCGTCGGACGCTTCACTTTAGTCCGACGCTGAGCCTCGGACTGGCGTCCGATGGTTGTCTCCGCTCGGGGAGCTCTCTGTGTAGTTTCTATGAGCGTCGGACGGCTTGAGCTTTTGGTCTGACGCTACACAGTCCGACGGTGTAAGAAGTGGCGCGACCAGTAGCCGTTGGAGATTTGCGGCTGAGGGTAAATCCTGTTGACACGTGGCGCGATCTTGAGCGTCGGACTCAGGGGATTGGTCTGACGGGTCCGGTCCGACGGTGCTAAAAGCGTGTTAACGGCTGTTTTCAGTAGGTAACGGCTAGGAGTGTGGTTAGGGGTATTTATACTCCTTTCCCTGGTCACTTGGTGACTCTCTTGCACATTTGATTCATTGCCATTTACTTGTGAGCACTCTCTAGCCTCCCACTCACTCACTTGTTCATCTTTGATCATCTTTGTGAGTTGAGTGATCCTCAAGTGCATCATTGCTAGTGATTTGCATTCTAGAGCACTTGAGAGCAAGTCAAGGCTGAGTTCTTATTCTCTTGGGGCATTGCCGTGTCCCTAGCGGCTTGAAAGTGATTTCGGTGTTGAGGTTGATTGGTGATTGTTCAAGCCCACACCGAAGGTTTGATTGTGAGGGGTTCTTGCGGTTATTCCCCGGCGGAGTGTCAAAACCGACTCTAGTGGATTGCTCGTGGTTAATAACCACTTCTCTTGTATTGGTGAGCGGCTCCCGGTGAGGGATTGGCCTGTGAAGCCTAGCTTGCAATCCACCAAAGAAGAACGGTGTCCACAACGAGGAGTAGCGTGACGGCGATCACGTGAACCTCGGTAAAAAATCGAGTGTTCTCTCTTCTCCACCTTCGAGTGGACTGTTTGGTCTTCCGGCTCTCTAGTGGTTGATTTATTGGTTTTCATATTATACTTCTCTCGGTGATTGGATCAAGCCCTACTCTTCTCGGCGGTATATCTTTCTCGTTCATTACTCTTGCGTCTTTGATTTGTTTAGGTGCCATCTCCTTAGAACCCGGAGGAGTTGGTTTCTAACGCTTGTGTGCTTTTTCTTGTGAGTAGTATATTGTGCTAGGTGACTTGCATAGAGTAACCTTAGAGCAGTGCTTAGCGTCGCGTTGTTATTTGCTAACTTGTGGTCTAGTGCTTTTGTAGATTTTTTAATAGGCTATTCACCCCTCTCTAGCCTATACGGTCCTTTCACTCGACCTATTGTTTTCTTCTTTTCAATCCATAATAAATATTTCCTCTCTTTTATCTTGTCACTCAGATTTTTTTTTCTCCTCTTGCTCCTCACTCTAATCCTCCCATACTTACACATGCGAGCATGCCATTTGCATGATCGAACCAAGTGAGTATCGTTGTAGATAGATATAGGTGGCACAAGTAGGCTCAGACGCAATAAGACATCATGGTGCACAACCGATTGAGACGCAATAAAGCATCATGTTGCATAACCGGCTGACTGTCGTAGTGATTGAATCAGCGAGGGCGAGGATGCAGCAGGCAACAAGCTCTTTCCTTGGTAACGATGTAAGCGCCCATGACTGAAATAACATGTTTCCTTCTTCTGGGGTTACCGTTTATAAGCATAAATAATTTTTGAGTTGCAAAACTATTTCTCTCATCTCGTTAACTCTCCTTTTCATAACAACAAAAAAGGCAGTGTTTCTTTCCATTTAGTGTTGATCGCACACGCGTACACCCGTGCATTTCACCATAGGTGAAATCATGCGTGCGTATATGTGTGCGCGCTATATCGCGTGTTTATCTTGCCCCTATGGTATGACACAAAAAGGAAAAAAAAAAAACTCGATCTAGCGCCGAAAACACACGCCTAGGATAGTTTTTGTGTCATCCCAAGCGCCACCCCGAGATTGGATGCGAGGGGTGGTAAGATAGCCCGCCGGGCTGCCTACTAGTAAGCAAGCAGAAAGCAAGCAAGCTCGGAATGATTTTTTTTTTTGAAATTTTGAGAACATACTCCATTTGTCCATGAAAATATGTAATTCTTACCAAACACTTTAAACTTTAACTAAATTGGACAACAAAAAGCAACAATTCAGCCAGAAGTTTGGTCACATTGGTTTTCATCTCAAAGTTCTCGTTGACAACCAAAGGATTAATATAAATAAGTACCTAACATTTAAGATACAAGATAAATACCATTAGATTAGATTGGTTATAGAATATATTTCTATAATAAATTTATTTAGAGACATAAATACTAATACTATTTACTGTAATATTTTTTTTGAGGGGCTATTTACTGTAATCTTGATTAAACTTGAGTTATAGTATTGAGTTGCGCGTTTATGATCAAACTGTATTTTCTCTTTTTGAACGGAGAGGGAGTGTTTCGTTTCGTCCGGTAGCAAGCCGCGTGTGACGGCACCGGGGTAACCAAAACCCCGGTCAACCCAGTTCCCAGCCACCCGCAGTGGGCCCCACTAAAAGCGAAAGCCCAAAAGACAACTTGCTTTTGAAAACCACACACTCCTCCCCCCTCCCCAATTCATCCGCCCCGCTCCGTCCCCATCCCAATCTCCATCTCCATCCGGTTTGATCCCCGGCGCTCGCTGCACTGCACCTCACCTTGCTGCGTGCGTGTATCGTTCTCTCCTCCTCGCCTGTGCCTGTGCCTGTGCGGCCCCTCGTGCGCCCGAGAGGTGAGCTGGCCAAGGCTCGTCGTCGCGTTGCTCGTCGTCGCCTTTCGTCTCGCCTCGCCTCGCCTATAACTACTCACTCCTCCGGTCCTCCCTCCGCCTCCCCAGTCCCCACCCCCCGGACTCCCTATCCTGTTCGTTCCCCTCCTCTCCACACGATCCCCTCCCTTGTTGGCTTCCGCGCGGGCGGGAAGGGCCGCGGCCACCACATCCACCGCCCCCCGCTCGCGTGTCACGCCAACCCCCGCCGCGCCGCGCGACGCGAGGTGCGCGTTTGCCTGCCCGTCGTCTTGCTCGGTCCCTTCTTCTTAGTCAGGCGGAGGACAGGCTAGCTCTGCGGGGGGACGCGGCGCGCCGCCAGACCGGAACCGGACCCGGATCACGCCTCCCCGCCAGGCCCAGGCCCAGGGGCCATGGCCACGCTCCCGCGCGCGGCGCCACCCACGCCCGCCGCGCTGCTCCCGCTGTCCCGCGCCGCGCCGCCGCTGCTGCTCGCCGGGAGGGCCGCCGCCGCGCGCCGCTCGAGCCTGCGCGCGCGCGGCCCGCCGGCGGCGTCGCGCCGGAGCTGGGTCGTCGCCTCCTCCTCGTCATCACGGGCCCTGCTCGGCGGCGTCGCCCGCCGGGAGGCCCCTCCCGCGCCGCAGAAGCCCACGCAGCAGGTACGGATGGACATCTCATGCGCGCCCGATCGGGGATGGGTTAGTGGTCTGGTGACTCTCGTCGTTTACTCGTGACGTGGGTCTGTGTTACTGCGCCTTTTGGGGTTTTGTGGCCTCTGGACTGTTCAGTTTTGTCCGTCTACGGAATCATCGGGGTTTTGTGGCTTCTGGATTGTTGATCAGCTTTCTCTATGATATCTTCGACGATCGCATGGTTCGATGGCTTTTGATTTTTGGGATTGGTTTTGCCGACTTGCCGGGATTGAAATAGCTGTACCATTGCCCATTGTGCTGGAGTGATTGGTGAAAACAGGAACAGTACCGCAGGCTGGCAGTTGACGAGTCCAATTTGTTTTGTTTTGACATATCATATCCTGACCAGTGCATTTTATTAGCCTACGTGTTGAAGCAGTGGTTGCTTGCCACTGCAAGTTTTTTTAATCCGTGGTTGATCGTCATGCGCTGCTAGTTGTCGCTTTTGATCTGTTCCTGTCATGGAGGTTTTAAAATGCGTTTTGTAACAAGTGAACAAAGCACACCAAATGCAGGGTTGATAAACAATTGAGCGTGATGGAAATACAGGTGACAGCTGTAGTGGTAGGTACTAATCACGATCAAGTTTCCAGGAGTGTCAGTGCATCACATTGTGTAAAGCATTGGTATAATATCTGTAATAGTACCCCTTCTGGAATGTGTTTGAATGGGTTGCAATAGCTACTACGTTGAAAGCTAGGCTCTGTATTTAAAGCTGGTTAACACAGGAATTCCTTTTCCTTTCTTGTACCAGGCTGCGGACTTGAACCATATCTTGTCTGAACGTGGAGCTTGTGGTGTTGGATTCGTTGCGAACTTGAAAAATGTGCCTTCGTTCAACATTGTTCGTGATGCTCTTTTGGCTCTTGGGTGCATGGAGCATCGTGGTGGCTGTGGAGCGGACAATGACTCCGGTGATGGTGCAGGACTGATGAGTGCCATTCCATGGGACTTGTTTGATGACTGGGCCAACAAGCAAGGGCTTGCTCCCTTTGACCGAAGAAATACAGGTGTAGGCATGGTCTTCCTTCCACAATATGAGAAGTCAATGGAAGAAGCCAAAGCTGGTAATTTCTTGATGCTTTACCACAATATGCTGCCCACACGGCAGCATTATTCTTGTCTAAAAAGAGGAACATTTTCTATGCTCATTTCTACAAGAGATTTCTACTTGGCCATCCCTGTCTTGTTGCATCTTACTTCAACTATACTTTGCTTGCCCACAAAATGATTGTCCTTGGAAATTAGAACCTTCTTCTGGAATTTGGTTTCTTTGGCACACCATTTACCCCTTATACGTGACATTTGGAAACCATGCAAAAAGTTTAGTTGTTGTTTCTATTGTGCTAGTTTGCCCGCCTTCGTAGGAGACTAGGAGCGCATTTTCTTTATAATGCTCGTGTTCTTGTTCCTTAGTAGAGTTACCACAATTGCTATTGATTCTGCTTCCGCGTGATCTGAAAGTCACTCATCTTGTTGCAGCAACTGAAAAGGTTTTTGTGGATGAAGGCCTTGAGGTTCTTTGTTGGAGACCTGTTCCTTTTAATGTATCAGTTGTAGGGTCGCAATGCAAAAGAAACCATGCCTAATATACAACAAATATTTGTGAAAGTCGCAAAAGAAGATAATGCTGATGACATAGAGAGAGAACTATACATCAGCCGGAAGCTGATAGAGCGGGCTGTAAAATCTTTTAGTTGGGCAGATGAACTTTATTTCTGCTCTTTATCAAGCAGAACGATTGTCTACAAGGGAATGCTTCGATCTGAGGTTCTTGGGCAATTCTATTTAGACCTTCAGAATGAACTGTATAAATCACCTTTTGCCATATATCATCGAAGATACAGTACAAATACAAGTCCTCGATGGCCTCTTGCTCAACCTATGAGGCTACTTGGACACAACGGAGAGATTAACACAATACAGGTTTGCATTAACATCCTCGAATGGTGCCTTTGATTACTTTTCAACGAGTTTCTTGTTTTTAGTTTCTTATTAGGATGCTCACGTAATGTTTTGATACTGATTACATGATCCTTAAGCGTTATTAATAGGGTTACTTTTTTCCTTGTAGGGGAACTTGAACTGGATGCGGTCAAGGGAAACCACACTAAAGTCTCCTGTATGGCGAGGTCGTGAGCATGAAATTTGCCCGTTTGGTGACCCTAAAGCATCTGATTCAGCGAATCTTGACAGTGCTGCTGAAGTAAGAAACCATGCACCTTTCGCTGAAATTATAGTTGCAAAGCTTGCATTCTGGTCACCGAAACCTGCATCCATTTTTCCTTTTCCTCTCCACTTCACCTAAAATACCGCTCTTCACATCCTTTCTTGCATCAGTTGCTGCTAAGAAGTGGTAGAAGTCCTGCAGAAGCTCTTATGATTCTCGTCCCTGAGGCATACAAGAACCATCCAACATTATCTATAAAATACCCTGAGGTATGGTTATTGACATGCATGCATTCCCTTCCGTATTAACCTACAGAGGCATCCTGTCTAATTGAGTTTGTTTTGTTCTGTATTTAGGTTATTGACTTTTATGAATACTACAAAGGACAAATGGAAGCTTGGGATGGGACCTGCTTTACTCCTATTTAGGTAAACTCATTTGCATGCCCATATAGGATTGTTAGTAATTCCAAAATCATTTGTATTCCTATATTGGATTGTCAGTTATTCCATACTTTCTTTCATTCTTTGAGTATCTGATGTGAAACAACAGTTTTTTTTAACCACTTTGGTTAAAGCCTTGTTGTGTTATAGCGGATTTTACTTTTGTGTACCTAAAAGCAGGGATGAAATATAAAAAATGGGTATTCTGTGCACTTAATTGAGCTATGCGTTGTTGTTACAAGTGGAATTGAGTAGTATCCTTCTTAGGATGTGTTTTGAACGTAGCTGTTGAAACCTTCTGAGCCATGCTGGGACAGTAAGTTCCTGCATAGGGGAGAAGAAATAATAATAGGCAATAAACATAAGAATAGTTATAGGATAAAACCAAGAAAGTCATTACTGAATTGGTCTGAGACCAAGGCTTTGTGGAATTGTGGTGTAATTTCATGCATAAGATATTCCAGTGCCACCTGTCCAACTGAATATTTGCCAACACAGTGATGGTGCTTAGAATTCTTTTTTAAAATACATTTATTTATGTTCAGTGATGGAAGGACTGTAGGAGCAGCTCTTGATAGGAATGGGCTTCGTCCAGCACGCTATTGGAGAACGTCAGATGACTTTGTTTATGTCGCATCTGAGGTAGGTTTCAGCTGTTTCTTCTGTACAAAATAATATGTTCAACAACAATGTTGTCAGAGAAAATTGTTCTTCTCATATGTAATAAAATATCCATTTGGAATCCTTGAATTGGAGCATTTGGTTTATCTGCCAGTACTTCATTGCAGATATATTGACACCCTTCTATACCAAATCGCAGAGTTCAGATGTCACAAGCTAAACTAAATGTAACATTCAGTAAGTACTGTGTCCATTTGCTAATGTGTAGGTCTGTCAGTTAGGCTAGGTTATTAGGCGAAACTATTAATTTAAAAATCTATTCCTATTTTAATGTAGTGTGATGTAGCAGGGACTCTTAATTTGTGACGTGTAAAAACTTTTACAGCACTAAACTTCTTGCTCTCGTCTATACTAGTTTGTAGAGAAATGTATTGTTCTTCAATTGTCACAGGGAGGATGTCCTTTTTTTTTTGACATTTTCCCATATCTAAATAAGTGGTTTTGTCCTTGTGACCATCTCCTGAGTTGTTTAAATTGATCTAGTTTTGTTTTTAATATTTGCATAAAATTATGCCCTAGTAGTTGAATTGAATTCTGATCACCTTCTCAAGTGCTATGTGAAACCTCATAGTTCATGTCAGGTTTGCACTGATCACTAATTCTGTCAGTGGCAACCTACAGGTTGGCGTTATACCAATGGATGAGTCAAAGGTAGTAATGAAAGGACGATTAGGTCCTGGAATGATGATAACTGTTGACCTACAAACTGGACAGGTTTGAATAGGATCAAATAATCTTTTCTCTTTCTTGCCGTTGACTGCCGCAGAAATTTGTACTAAAGATTTCAAACCTCATGAACCATCCAGGTGCTTGAAAACACAGAAGTAAAGAAAACTGTGGCTTTAGCAAGCCCCTATGGAACTTGGTTGCAAGAACGCAAACGTTCGATAAAGCCTGTCAACTTCCTCTCTTCAACTATCATGGATGATGAGACTGTTATGAGACATCAACAGTAAGAACTCATCAAGCTTTATTCATTGATCCAACACATACTAAGATCTTTTCTTTTACTTGTCCAAATGTGGTCATGTGGAACTTTATATGTTTGCTATCGTCAGAGTTTCTGTGCTTGAATGTCTGATATTCTATCTGGCACTACATGTTACTGTAATGATTATACATTATAAAGGGAAGGTGTTCTCGATGTTTCATAAAATGCATCCAAAACTGTATGTTTTTGCTTGTAGTTCCATTGTGCTATGGCTAATGTTGCCACTGATTGGATTAGTTTTAACATGTTAACCTAGTGTACTACTTAGCTATATTTTAACATGTTAACCGAAGTTGCGCAACAGACATATTCCAAGGGCTGTAGCGGCTATAGGTATTAGATTCATAGATTGTTGCTCAGGCTGAACATTAAATTTAAGCATACTGTTGTTTCCTTAGGGCCTTTGGCTATTCAAGTGAAGATGTGCAAATGGTGATTGAATCAATGGCTTCACAAGGAAAGGAACCAACATTTTGTATGGGTGATGACATTCCGTTAGCTGTGTTATCACAAAGACTACACTTGTTATATGATTATTTCAAGCAGCGGTTTGCGCAGGTTAGTAAGTCCTTGCACATTTTTACCTTTTTAACTAGCCAAGGCCTTTTGAGTCCAAATTAATCGCTTTATCCACTGCTCTCAAGTAATACTTTCTCCTTATCAGTGTGACAATTATTAAATGTCTCGCTGCACAATTTTGTATTACTTGGGAAACATTCCATCTATAGCAGAGTTGGTAGCCTTGTAGGAAAAGAAGTTAGTGATTTTGTAACTTGGTGACTTCATGACATTTTCTCTGTGGAAATCTTCTCCCATTTACAAAAGTTAAGGTTAATGTCCGCTCAGCTTGGTTTTCATGAGACATAATTTTCTTTCCCATCCTAGGTTACAAATCCTGCAATTGATCCCCTGAGAGAAGGTTTAGTTATGTCTCTTGAGGTTAATATTGGGAAAAGAGGCAATATCTTGGAGGCCGGCCCTGAAAATGCTGATCAGGTATGTGTACTTAGTTTCAAGTTAAGTCTTGAATTTACATTTATTCTTTTTTGGGTGCATTATCAAAACACCAATATTGACCTTTTTCAGGTTGCGCTATCAAGCCCTGTGCTGAATGAAGGTGAACTGGAAACTCTATTGAAGGACCCGAAACTGAAGCCCAAAGTACTGTCAACATACTTTGATATTCGTAAAGGTCTAGATGGTTCACTTAATAAGGCAATTCAGGCTCTTTGTGAAGAAGCTGACGCTGCTGTGCGGAGTGGCTCTCAACTTCTTGTTCTTTCTGATCATTCTGAGGCACCTGTGAGTACTGATGTTTAACATGTTAGCACATTGTTTGAAAACTACTACTATCTTTTTGGATTCATTTTCCATCTTTTACATATTTGAATATTTTGGCAGTAAAATTTCACATCTAAATTTTTAAAGTGTACTTGAGACCTAAAATTTATGTTTGACATTCTTTCAGCTTCACTTGCTTAATATGGATTGTCGTAGATTATTTATTCACTATCATATTAGTAATACATAAAATTTGGAACAATGGACAGATTTGTGCTGTCCACAGCTGCACATAACTTTTGTGCAGTTAAACAGAAAAACTACATTAAAACAAAGTGGATAATACAATGTCCATTTTTAGCTGTGTGCATACAATAATTTACTTTGCATATAAAAATAAAGAAGGAAACTAACAAAGCATTAGTGTGCATCACTATGAGATGCCTACAATTATTAATGCTTATGGATGTCAGTACAAGCTGGCACATATAAGGCTAACTGCTCTTATTAGTTATTAGACTTCACAAACACTTGGGACACGCATCTTGTTGACCTTAAGTTTTCCCTTTTCTAACTTGGAAGCATTCCTAAAAGATACAACCACCTCAACAATTTATTTCCCATCAACGCTGGCTTGCTATGATTTTCCTTGTCAATTATATGTACGCTCTATTTCTTAAAATTTCTCAATCTTGGGAAAAGGCAACCTAGCATTAACTTCACTAATGATACATGATGTAAGTGAATGTAACAAAAAAACTAACTTGAGCCGCGGAACCGGTTTTGTACTTGGATCGTTCTATCTTTTAATACAATGATGCACAGCTCTCCTGCGTATTCGATGAAAAATAAAATAAAATGTTGCATTTAACTTGAATGAAAAATTTGAAACTCTCCTTTTGGTTCATTTTTTTCTTAAGCAGTTTTGTTCTAAATTATTATTGCTATTAATAGTTTATGATGCGATTGAGAGCGGATTATTCTTTTCCCCTCTTATGCTTCCTAGATCTCAATTTTATATTATGGATATGTAGGAACCAACTCGTCCATGCCATACCAATACTTCTAGCTGTCGGTGCCATCCACCAGCATTTAATTCAGAATGGTCTCCGTATGTCTGCTTCTATTGTTGCTGATACGGCTCAGTGCTTTAGCACACATCATTTTGCTTGTCTGATCGGATATGGCGCCAGGTATGAATATGTTGTCACCAGTAGATTTCTTTCAATAATGGATACTCCCTACATTTACAGTTGCAAGCCCATTTTGTCTTGTACAGATTAAGACGACTTTCAAATGACTATTACCATTCATTATTGTATTTAGAGCCTAATATTTAATGCATGCATGTAACCAGTGCAAAATGTGGACATTATCAGGTGTATATAGGAACAAACTACTTATTCTACATTGAAATATGAAATAAGCCTTACATTTGTGGACAATACCATTAAAAATCAGTGCCTTACATTTGTGAACAATACCATTAAAAATCAGTACCTTACATTTGTGGACAATGAAAGTGCTTCGTCAGTTATATTTGCTTCTGTTGACAGCCTCATGGAGCATAAAAAGCATGCTCACATTCTTAATCTAACTTAACTTTCTAAATAGGTAAGAAAAATTGCATACCCTTTACTATCATGTTACTAGGGTTTGAACTCTGGTGGGATTTATATTCCCATGGCTGTCATCATCCACCAGACCGTGACTTCAAATCATGAATCTTAGGACACATAGCCATGGATCAACTGCACAATATTATTGTTGAATATGACCAAATATTGACGGAAGTATGATTAGGCAATGCTTATATTGAAGTTGGGTCCTAGACTTGTGCCAAGACATCTGGGAATTCACCAGTTTCACATGTGTTTTCAGCTTTTCAATTTTCACCAACTTAAGACAAATAGGTTTAGTTTTGTTTTTGGTTACTTCATCTTCTTCCTAAATGTGCTAATATTCATTTTTGTATTAGTGCTGTGTGTCCTTATCTGGCACTAGAAACATGCCGGCAATGGAGGCTGAGCAACAAAACTGTTAATTTGATGCGGAATGGGAAGATGCCCACAGTGACCATCGAGCAGGCACAAAGAAACTTTATCAAGGTATGTTTTCTAACTTATGACATGTTTGTTGAATGTTGTTATCCTACTGCGCCTACTCTTCTGAAATCTGAACATAGTTCAATCCAATGTAAGCATTTTACCACATTTGAGCCCTTATGTCCTTGTTTGCATGCTAATGCTCTATGCCCATATTATCATTAGTATTTGATGTCTGTTCTAGTTATCATAGAGTAAGATCTCACATTCCATTTGATTTAATGGTACTTTTTCTTAATGTGTTCAATTGATGTACTTTTCAGGCAGTAAAATCAGGTCTGCTCAAAATTCTTTCAAAAATGGGTATCTCACTGCTCTCAAGGTTTGTCTACTTTGCAATTCAATTAACATAGTTATACTGTCGATACATTATAGTCTTAATTTGCACTACAATTGTTTAACCCATACACGTTGTTTGGACAGCTATTGTGGAGCTCAGATCTTTGAAATTTATGGTCTTGGTCAAGAAGTTGTTGATCTTGCCTTCTGTGGAAGTGTATCGAAAATTGGAGGCCTCACACTTGACGAGGTAGTTAAAATCAAGCAGCTTGAATGCCACAAAAATTGTCTAGTATTTCTACCTTTACTTTTTTTTTTCACTATTGTTCTTTTTTTTTCTGGCACACTGTTTAGAAGGCCTCCCCCCAACCCCCACCCCACCTCTCCTGTAGTTGATTTACGTTTTATATCTTTGTGACTTACTAACACTTCTAGCACTATCCTTGTAAAGCTGAGTAGAGAGACCTTATCATTCTGGGTGAAGGCATTCTCTGAAGATACTGCGAGGAGGCTAGAAAACTTTGGATTTATCCAATCTAGACCTGGAGGTAGTACTCATGCTAAGTTTTATGTTTTGGATGGATTGTAACCTGCTGTTTTCTTACAGTATTACATTGTTTTGTCATGATGTGGTTTTTTCATGATCTTGTCTGGTTTTAGTGTGGTATTATATATTTATATGCTATAACGCATACTTTTGCGTCACTAGTTTGTGACCTAAGTTTATTTCAGCTTTCCTAGAGATTTATCGATAAAGAAGTGTTTTCGTGCCTCCTCCTGTCATGTAGCATGATAATTTTAAGCGGTACTGTAGCACATTTATTTGACTTGCGGAGATCTCTCTCTAGCAGTATTGCCTAGAATCTACTGCATAGCTATGCCTCTTTTCTAGATTTAATGCGATCTTCTATCTTTCCCTCAAACATACCATCTTCTAGTTAGTACAGCATAGTACTGAATTTATGTTTTTCTTTTGAATAGGTGAATACCATGCAAATAATCCTGAGATGTCCAAGCTGCTTCACAAAGCAATTCGCGAGAAACGTGATAATGCGTACACTGTCTACCAACAACATCTTGCAAGCCGTCCTGTCAATGTAAGTAGTGATCCTTCGGGTTGCTAATTACGGAGTATTGTTTTTTTTTTGTTACCACGAAGCTCATAGTGTTTTTTTCCTTGTAGGTTCTTCGAGATCTCCTTGAATTGAAAAGTGATCGTGCACCTATTCCTATTGGCAAAGTGGAGCCTGCAACCTCCATTGTTGAACGTTTTTGTACTGGTGGAATGTCCCTAGGAGCCATATCAAGGGAAACACATGAAGCTATTGCAATTGCAATGAATAGAATAGGTGGAAAATCCAACTCAGGAGAAGGTGGTGAGGTGGGTCATATAAATTCCTTTACAACATAGCTCATGATCTATGTCAGGCTTGACTACTATTATACCTTAACAGATTACACCTTAACAAGGCTTTTTAAATGGAATCTGCAACATAGAATTGCTTATGGACTTGTCATTTTGCACAGGATCCAATCCGTTGGAATCCCCTCACAGATGTTGTAGATGGTTATTCTCCAACACTTCCTCATCTCAAAGGTCTTCAGAATGGTGACACAGCCACAAGTGCCATTAAGCAGGTGGATTATCATAGTTTATTTCTTCTTAAGCATCTATCAACTTTATTTTTTGTGCTATCTGGTTCTTTCTCATTTACCTTATACTATATATATGAATTATAATCAACGCAAGTGTTACCATGACTTGCTGCATTGGGAAAGCTCACGCACTGTTGGATATGTGCATTTTCCCCCTAAAACGAGGGGAGCTAACATTAAAAATCTTCTGCGGCAGAGAAACATCTACTATTTGCGAGTGAACTGCCTAGACATTGGTACTGTTGCCATGTTTTGTCTGTTCCCTGAGAAAGGGTTCTGGTCTTCTGGAGATCTGTCTAGATGTACTGGAACTCCTGGGCCAGATATTACTTATTAGTAAGATACCAAGTAGCAGCTCTCAAAACAGGAAACTTCACAGCAGCATATTTTTTATCTCTTTTTTGTATATCGTTCTTAACTACATCAGTGTTATGTCTTCTTTCTGGTGGACTAAAATATTTGGGTAAGTTTTCATTAATACTAATTTTTTACAGGTTGCATCTGGGCGTTTTGGAGTTACACCAACATTTTTAGTAAATGCTGACCAACTTGAGATAAAGATTGCGCAAGGTGCAAAGCCTGGTGAAGGGGGTCAACTTCCTGGGAAAAAAGTCAGTGCATACATTGCTCGTCTGAGGAACTCCAAACCTGGAGTTCCTCTAATCTCCCCGCCTCCACACCATGACATTTATTCTATCGAGGATCTTGCACAGTTGATTTATGACCTCCATCAGGTTTGTCTTCTGAGTTCTGACTATTATTGGTTGAATGTCAATTAGTACTATTGATACTATAGGAGAACCACAACAACTTACAAATGATAGTTTTCTGTGATACCTTGAAGAAATTGGGTCCCTTCGGTTACCTAGTGGTTCTACTCCAACTAGTTGTGCTGTTAAGTTCATGGTTTCTGGTTCTTTGTACTAATGGAGTTATGCAATAAATATCTGGCTTAACAGATCAATCCTAAAGCTAAAGTATCTGTAAAGCTTGTGTCTGAAGCTGGGATTGGAACTGTAGCTTCTGGAGTTTCGAAGGCAAATGCAGACGTAATTCAGGTTAGTGAAGTTCTTTTTAAATAATTCGTTCATAAACTTAACTCATGCTTTCAGTGTGCAAGAATATTCACATAAATTGACTGTGGCTAACTTATACATCTTTGTATCTAAACTTCAGTAAGGTTCTATATGTTTTAGTTGACCCTTATGAGGTCTGTGTTGTTTTTTTTACTATGTCATGTTACTGGCACTTGCTATGTCTGTGTGCAATGTGCTATTCATGGTGATAGAGCTTCCCTTGTATAATGTGTAGTTATCTATATATATTTGCTTACAAAAAACAAACATACGGTAAAATGAGCTATGAATTGAAGCATATCCTGGGAGAACTTTTCAGATATCTGCTAAATCTCCAGACAGTCTTAGCCTGAAATACCATAAGCTGGACGCGCCTATCATAATTACTGGATGACTGCACTAAGTCCTAATAACGCTTCAATTCAGTTCTAATTTAATGGAGTGCCGCTGCATTTCAGGCTCATCATACTATGAGCTCTTATTCAATTGCTTGCAAATGGTTCTCTCAAAGGCCTGCTGTATCGGGTGGTGAATCAGAAATTTTATGTGGATTTATCAATAACTGTTCTATTACACAGATATCAGGTCATGATGGTGGTACCGGAGCTAGCCCAATCAGCTCCATTAAACATGCTGGGGGTCCTTGGGAACTTGGTCTTACAGAAACAAATCAGGTTTCCTACATTTATCTTGCTGTAATCGGTTTTTCCATGAAACTATTTTCTGTTTTCTAATGCTAGTTAACATCCTCCAGACACTTATACAAAATGGATTGAGAGAGAGGGTAGTACTTAGGGTGGACGGTGGATTCAGGAGTGGTCAAGATGTTCTTATGGCTGCTGCTATGGGAGCTGATGAATATGGCTTTGGTTCTGTAGCCATGATAGCCACTGGATGTGTCATGGCACGCATTTGCCACACAAATAATTGCCCAGTTGGAGTGGCTAGTCAGGTAGTAACAACACAAGTTATTTTACCTTCCTTTTATTGAACTACCTCTTACATTCTTTGCTCTTGTAGAGAGAAGAGCTTCGTGCAAGGTTTCCTGGTGTTCCTGGTGATCTTGTTAACTACTTCCTCTTTGTTGCTGAGGAGGTATGTCATGATTCTCATTACTGATGCTGTTTGTCTTAGCCTTGTTCCTTGATTGGTCTTGCACGACCTGCCTAAATTTTTAGGGATAATTGCAACTTTTGAAAAAATGGTTAATTCATTTAGGTTCGAGCTGCATTAGCCCAGTTGGGTTATGAGAAGCTGGATGACATCATTGGGCGAACAGATTTGCTTAAACCAAAGCATGTCTCGTTGGTGAAAACACAGCACATCGATCTTGGATACCTCTTATCAGTATGTATTGGCAGCCATTATTATTTGAAGCGTTAGCATATCTTCCATGTGCTTTCTATTTTAATCAATGGTTCTTACATCAGAATGCTGGATTGCCCGAATGGAGCAGCTCCCAGATTAGGAGACAGGACGTCCACACTAATGGCCCTGTTCTTGATGAGACAATCCTTGCAGATCCTGAGGTAGTATTTTCGATAAGTTCTCTTAGTTACATGGACTAACTTGACTAATGGCTGTCCGCTAACCTGATTTTCCAGTATCATCAATCAAAGAACTGTATTTATGGTCCATGCACAGCCTTGTCTAAAATGAAATGCAGTTGCTAGGAATCCAAGTTTTATCTGCTTGGAGCACCATTATTTATATTATCTAATTTGCAGATAGCTGATGCTATTGAGAATGAGAAGGAAGTTTCCAAGGCATTTCGTATCTATAATGTCGACAGAGCTGTCTGTGGTCGGGTAGCAGGTGTGATTGCCAAGAAGTATGGAGACACAGGTTTTGCAGGCCAGCTCAACATCACGTATGTTCAAAATGTCATTTTACGTATGTTTTGCATATGTTTATTTATAACGAAAGTAGGAACTTAAATCTTTTTTGGACATTTCAGGTTCAATGGAAGTGCAGGGCAGTCCTTCGGTTGTTTCCTGACTCCTGGAATGAACATTCGGCTAGTTGGAGAGGCCAATGATTATGTTGGAAAGGTACTAAATATTGAACCCTTCAAACTTTCTGTCTGGGCAACTATTTGAAATTAGAAACCTTTTATATATATATATATATATATTTTCCAGGGTATGGCTGGTGGAGAACTTGTGGTAGTTCCTGTAGAAAAAACAGGATTTGTTCCTGAGGATGCTACTATAGTTGGAAATACTTGTTTGTATGGAGCTACAGGTGGTCAGGTATTTGTGAGAGGCAAGGCAGGAGAAAGATTTGCAGTTAGAAACTCTCTATGTCAGGCAGTGGTTGAGGGCACCGGAGATCATTGCTGTGAGTACATGACTGGTGGTTGCGTAGTTGTACTTGGCAAGTAAGTAGAACCAACAGAATTCTCTTTTGGCAGTTGTCTACTTTTCCTCCCATCCTTACACATGCATCTTTCTTAATTTACAGGGCTGGGAGGAATGTTGCAGCTGGAATGACTGGTGGCCTTGCCTACATTCTAGATGAAGATGATACACTTGTCCCAAAGGTTCACAAGCTCCAAATTTTAAGTTTACTTTGTGTACTTTTTTTTGACATGGCACCACATGATGTGATTTCTATGAAATTCATGACATAGATCCAGTTGTGTTTTTATAACTTTCTACTTTCTTAATAATAGGTTAACAAGGAAATTGTCAAGATGCAGAGAGTGAATGCTCCAGCTGGGCAGATGCAGCTAAAGGGCTTGATTGAGGCCTATGTTGTAAGTGAACTACAAGTGTATCTTTTTGAAGTTGTGTATCAAATGTTGTCCATTCCCTTACTTTTGCTACTTTTCTATGTGTTTCAAAAGGAAAAAACGGGCAGCGAGAAAGGTGCCGCGATTTTGAGGGAATGGGAGGCATATTTGCCGCTCTTCTGGCAACTGGTACCGCCCAGTGAAGAAGACTCGCCTGAGGCTTGTGTAGAGTTTGAGAGGGTACTCGCCAAGCAAGCAACCACCCAATTGTCTGCAAAGTGATCGAATCAGACTACAGGAAGGTGTTCTTTATTTGATTCAACTCGCAGACTCAGGCCATAACCGGCATACTCAGGCGCCGAGTGCCCTTCTGAAGACTGCAAATTTTGTGGAATTGAGCTAGCAGAACAACCGAGGGTTCTTCTCGACGCTCGTGCACCCTAGGTAACCCCTGTAAATTGGTTTCCTGGCGCTAGGATGCAAAGGGCCCTGTTTGAACTGCTGCACTGTACATGATTCTTGGTCGTTTGCCCTGTGTAATTATGTTTTGGTTAGCTCGTAAATTTATACGCATCCAATGGAGGCATGCAATGCAAGTCGCATGCGCAATAGTGTACATGATAAATTGTACGGCCAAGTTGGATTGGAATGCTTGCTTCGTGAAAACGAAACTGATGCTTCTGGCGTCATGCCTGTGGTGTGATGGCTCTGATTTGTGAAGGTTGGTATCCAATGATTCTTTTTGCGGAATCCAACGGTTTCTCTGAGCAAACGCTGGAGTGCAATGCTTGGCATGGTAACATTTATTGTCATTGACAAGTTGAATTTCAATATTCAAAGTTTAAACAAGAAGTCCGTGATCTGCCGCTGCGAAACATAAAGCGTGGGACAGGAAACAAATGTTCCATTTATTCTGAAGATAGTGCGACGCGATACAAGCGTGAATATACGTGTGTATGCCACCATCTTTTAGAAGTCTCCCCACTCCACTTGTCTAAGGCCCTCCCTGTTTAGATCCATTTCCCCTTCAAACTTCCATCAACATCGAATGTTTAAATACATGTATAGAACATTAAATATAGACAAATAAAAAAAATTAATTATACAATTTGCATAGTAAATCATGAGACTGAATCTTTTAAATCTACTTTAAATCATGATAGACACTTATTATAAAGTTAGCATACGTGCTATAATACTTAAAATTCAAACTATCCAACATATAAACACAAGCCTAAGGGTCTTGTTAGGTTAGGTTAGCAGATAGGGGTTGTCAGAAGTCCCACTTGTTTCCTCCAATCTCTCTGGGGAGAACTAACCGAACAAGGATCGGCCACATAATTGGCAAGGATCAGGTTTACGAAATGGCAACAGTTACCTCTCCTGCAGTTGAATATATCCCCAATAAAAAAAGATGCATTTATAGATTGCCAAAACATATAAAAACCGTGTCACAATTCCCTCAACTCATTACATATACCATAAGTCCATAGATACAAAAGAAAAACAAAATCAAGCTCGAAAAAAATCCGCCGCGAGCACTAGCAAAACAAGTGAATCAAGGGATATACATTCTCTCACTACCAGCTTCTACAAGCGAACAGTTCCCAAAAAAAAAAGCTTCTACAAAGAGAGAGTGAAAACAAAAAAGAGATTCTATACCAAGAATATACAGAGACGTGGTACTGCAGCAACCGAACTCCCTATCTTGGGCTGTTCCAGGGAGACGAAGGTTTGTATGGGAAACCATGGGACGCGGATCCATGCCCTAAATCAAGGCTGTGGAGCTGTTCCATCAATTGTGACCGCCGATCTTTGAAGAAATCTAGCCTGGTTGTTAGTTCAACCAGAGTAGATGATGGCACAGACGGCGGTCTCCCATATTCGACACCCTGCTGCAAATCACAACAGGAGATTGAAAACTCAAACCTAAGTATTTTTCCTGAAAAAACGTTAGTGTAGCACAATAACCAGGGGGTTTCTCTTACTTCTGTTGTTCTGGGGATGTTCACTAACATTGGCCTGCCTTCTGCAGTCACACTTGTTGATGCCTCCCTTGAATCAATCAAGGAGGTGTCCGAGGAATGGTTTAGGGAGAAAGGCCTTGAAGAACCATGAGATAGCACATGCTGCTTGATGCTTCTCCAGTGGGATGTGCTTGGCAAGCTCTCCTGTCAGAATATCAGGTGTCTTAGTCATAAGTCAATCATTGACGGTTATATTTCTCTTAGAACCTGGGCACCTAGATGCATGGATGTGTTTGATCTACTTAAAATAGTTGCTTAGGGTCTAGGACACTGGACCAAAAAATAAAAAAGAAAAGATAACTTCAAGCCTTATTGATTTTGAGTTGAATCTACAGGACAGCGTGCCACTAGTCCCAGCACTGCCCCTTTAATAAGTAGAGCTGATTGAACTTGTAAAATATTACTATTAAAGTGCAATCATGGAGCTCATGTCAACTAAACTGTGCTTTGATTTTCTCAAGTTGTAAAAAGTATAGCAAGATGAGATTTGCAAACAGCTAACCTCATTTCTTTGCTTCTTCTCTTGACAGAAAGCAACGCTCCTATCAAATCCAGTTTGGACAATGTTCCTGGTAGAAGTAAAATATTGCATATTCAATGAATTGCAACTTGTAAAAATAATTAGGGAATATGATACATTGAACAAGCTTACAGACATTCTGCATTTGTTAAAATGCGTAGCTCCCAAATATTTGGACTTGCAGGCACATAATCCAACAAAAGCTGAAAAGAATAATAAAATATTGTCTTACTGCGAGAGATGATTTGGAAGGTGTTGAGGACAATCATTTGCATCTACGGAAGAGCCATAATGGTGCTGGCGCTGTTGATTGAGTTGGAGATGCAGCTCTGCAACCTTCTGTTTTAATCTTGCAACATCAGCTTCTGCGAGAGCAATTTCCTCAAGCTCTGCCTTTGTCTAAAGAGGAATGCATAGAAACAGTGGACACCACAAAATAAGCCCAGCAAGTACATAACTGTTGAAGAACAACTTGCTTATGATTTCAGTACCTTTGAGTCCATGGAGCGTGAACTAGAAAATTGTGAAGAAGACATGCTTAGTCCAACCTCCAGTGCAGCTCTTAGATCCCTTTCAGCCAGTAGCTGCTCTTGTAACCTTGACACCTAGTGAACAAACAAGTGTGATGATCATACTAAGCACCAAACTCTCATAAAAGAGGCACTTGCAGTTTAAAAATGTTATGTGGACAATTGTCTAAAGCTGCTTGCAACAAAACAAAATATAACAAATATGCACATGACAAATGGGTTCTCATATATTTTGGATGCATAAAGTAGACAAATCATATGCTAGTAGAGTAAGGCATACATCCTGTTCCAGAGCCACACGGCGCTCATGTAGTGCTTGCTTTCTTCTTTCCAAACTTGCCTGTAGGATTGCATTACCTCTAGCCTGAGAAACATATATAGTTAGGTCGCAAGATTCACCTAAATCAAAAACTGATGCACATGTAGTCTTCTTTTCCTTACCTCCTTTGCAATCCTGATCTGCAGGTCATTTTTCATTACCTCAAGTCGTTGGATAGCAAGCCTGCAAATTTTTTTGGGGATAGCTAGCTTAAATCATGTAATTTTTTAGGTGAAATAGCTTTGATCGAACTACACAGTACAAAGCAATCATGTAAAAATGTAAATTTAGTCTACAGCATGAGTGCATGACTAGAAACTTACCCTTCTTCACCTGATGGATCAACTAACTCCGACCGTTGGCCCTTTCTCGCCTGCATAAGCCATATGTGCAAATCACAAATCAGTAAGGTCAACATACTACAGTCGATCATTATAGGAAAAACAATTTCAAGAATAATCTGAAGAAAATTAGTGTGCCATAGAAGCATGACTGGTAATGTTTTCCCTAAGAAAATCATATTGTTTTTATGGAAGAACTGTAGGTCTAGCTATGTAGCATTAAAAAAAATAAACATATGAAGGAAAAGGCAGCAGAAGAGCAGACTTATTGCTTACATTGCTCCGTTCCCATAAGTTAGTACGCTTCACATGCTGCTGAGTTCCATTGGGTTTGCTAGAATGTCTGTCATTCGAATATTCAGCTGCACGACCAGGTAATGGAATTCCCGCATCCAAAGATAGAAGAATCTCTCCCACTGATAATGGAGTTTCATGAGTGGACACCAGATTTGATGGACCCTTTCCATTTTCTGTTAAACGGCTTAGGGAGGCATCATTTAAATCTACATTTGATTCTAATGTGTTATCCTCAACAGAGAGCTCAGCGTCTGAAGTATTGCCATTAACTTCCTGTTGTCCATGCAATACAGTAGAAAAGCAAATCGTGTTATGACATCAACAAATGAACATGCCGACTCAAATAAAAAAAATAAAAGTTTAATCTTGTTAAGCTTTAGAAGGGGATAGAATCTAGATAAACATGTCTAAAACATGAGCTACAATATGTTAAACATATTCAATAACATATGTCCTCAGTGAAAATGGAAGTAAACTTTTCTTTACATTTTTCCTGTATCCTTAAAAATATAGAAGGCAAATGCATTGTTACTGGTTAGTAGCACAATATATCACTACAGATAAAAACAGGGAAAAAAAAACATATCAAACCTTGTAGTCATAGAGGTCAGCACGGGCACTTGCACTGGTTTCACTCAATTTTCCACTCAGTATTCGCTCAGCATCATCTAATTCTTGATCTACATCATTTTCTGCATCATGAAATCCATTATCCTTGATATCCACAGTTTCATCATCAGTTGATTCTTCACTTCCACTATCTCCTGTTTGAGAATCAGGTGATAAGGAGCACCTAAAGTGTTGATCCTGTAAAAATAACAAACATCAATGGTAATGCAACCTTTCCTCTTAACTGAAAGGCAGAGCTCCTGCCATTTGAGTTCAAAAAAAATGGTAATGTAACGATGTGGTGTGTATTCTTTAAGTTTATCAGCGGACATATATCGTTACACAGAAGAGGAACTAATGGTGGATGAAGATGAAGGGTGCAGCTGCAACGTGACATGCTTTATTAGCACCCTTATAAAATCATAATAATAATTATTACTACTTCATGTGCACACACAGAAATCAATCACATGCAATAATGATAAATATCTTCTACGATAAACTGGAGCAAAAACTAAACAACTGTATCATCTTATGTTGTCACAATAATAGTATAATCATGCGTATATTAAGGACACTGGGATAGCACAAGAAACTCACATTGAATATACTCTCATATTCCTCTAATAGAGTAGTTACAATGCCTTGAGCACTGTTAGCAGCATTTGCAGCGGCAATAAGCTGAGCAGCACTGTCACCGCTCATGTCAAGGTCATCTTCCATCTCGCATTCACCAGCAAGAAGGGGACGCAACAAAAGTGGGGCCATACATGCAGCAACTGCTGATGGAGTCATTCTATTATCGGCAGTATGAGAAGCAATGGTATGCATCATTTTCAAAATTCTACAAGCATGGATTTGTGTTAGTTAAAAAAACTTGATATATGAATATATGATAACACAAAGTGCAATTCCTAAAGCAAATTTGATGACTGCATAAAACTACAAGTAAATGCAAAGATATACGTACATTTAGTACATTTTGGAAATATGTATGTATTAGGATATGTATATATTAGGATCAATTAGGATCCTCTAGATAGGCTAGTTGCTATGTATAGCCTAGGATAGCTTCCTTGTATAGTTGATAGCTTCCCATATTTGTACTTTTCATATAAGCCTAATTGGCTCTATATATGGCTCCCCCTCACATTGGGGTGTGTGGTGATTCTCTCCTTCCTACATGGTCGTCGACCAGTTCACAGCCTACTCCGACACTGACTGGGCCGGTTGCCCCGACACACGCCGCTCCACCTCTGGCTTCTGCGTCTACCTCGGCGACAACCTGGTGTCTTGGTCCTCCAAGCGCCAAACGACGGTGTCTCGCTCCAGTGCCGAAGCGGAGTATCGTGCAGTCGCTCACGCCGTGGCTGAGTGCTGGTGGCTGCGCCACCTGCTCCAGGAACTTCACATCTCGGTTCCGCGCACAACGGTTGTCTACTGTGACAATGTGAGCGCCATCTACATGGCTGCCAGCCCCGTCCACCACCGCCGCACGAAGCACATCGAGATCGACATCCACTTCGTCCGCGAGAAGGTCGCTCCGCGCACCAATTCGCGGACATCATGACCACAGGGCCTACCCATCCAGCTCTTCACTGACTTTCGGAACAGTCTGTGCGTCCGTGATCCTACCGCTACGACTGCAGGCGAGTATTATATATTAGGATCAATTAGGATCCTCTAGATAGGCTAGTTGCTATGTATAGCCTAGGATAGCTTCCTTGTATAGTTGATAGCTTCCCATATTTGTACTTTCCATATAAGCTTAATTGGCTCTATATGAAAGGCTACCTCCCCCCCCCCCCCCCCCGGCCCCCCTACAGTATGTCTTCTATCGCTTCAAGTTGCATACTTCCAAAAAAAGAAAATTGTTCAGCGTAAGCTTGAGCAGACAAAGGAAAGCAATTTAGAATGTACTGTACATGATTATATGCTATCAGGTAAAATATAATCCAGAAACACAAAATATAGCTGTGGAGAAGAAATAAGCTAACCTCTGTAACAGCCGCCTATTAGGCTCAGGAAATGTATCAGATATTGCTGCACGCATAGATTTGATCCGAGATTCCTTGATTTCCAGACCTAGGCAAGTACAAAGAAAATATCAAAATAAAATGATATGTTAAAGATAAGCATATGAAAACAAAGAAAGCTGTAAAATCTACAAAAATATCAGCCAGGAAACCAGGTTAGCTCTACTAATCTGCATATTTGCTTGAAAAGAAAAACATAATCTCATATGCTTAACTATAGGAACCAATGACAATATGCATTGGCCACGAAAAGAGCGTGCTGCAAACATGATGGAAAGATGCACATAAATACAACAGCTCGAGTAAAACAGCTACTAAGTTCAAATAAGATAAATCGACACAACACCCTCCATAACCAAGGAAGCATATTCAGATTAATAAGAAAAGAACACTTACGGAAAGCTTCCAACAATGCTGTACAGCAGGAAGCTGGAACAGGAGAAGATGGAAGCTCCCGGAGAACATGCTACAGATACATCATACATGTATACATTCAGACAGTGCGCAAGCAGGAAGAAAAAAAAAACTATTAGAACTCTTTAACATTAATCTTTATAACAACACATGATGACAATTACAGAAACGTACCTTTACACAGTCACCAACAATATGAGCATCCTCTTCTGGCGCAAACTCTGTCCTTCCTAGAATGGAAAGATACAATCACATATTGAGTTAGACGTGCAACGGAACTGAAACTAAAAATCAAAATACAAACTAAGTAACTACAAAAACCTTGCTCATATTCTTGCAATCTCCTGTCAACCTCCTCCACATCTGCAGCTTGACGTAAAATTCCTTCCACCTTTATTCCTGCAAGAGATTATTCATATTTCAAACAAAATATTTACAACAGTAAAGTGCAGCAGGTTCCAAAATTTGGTGACAATGAATATTGCTTGTTCCTACCATGTTTCTCAAGGAAACACAAAGCTTTTTCGAGAAAAGAAGGACTGCCATCTATATCTTCCAGTGCAAGCAGTATTGGCCTGCCAACAACTAGTGATTTGATAGGTTTCTTCTCTCTCCCTGCAGCCAGTAGACGAAACATATATAAAACAGATATATATATATTGAGTTCATAGGCGAAGACGAGCAAGTCACATGATAGTATAAACTGTAAGGGAACCAACAATTCGGAATAGCCCCTTCATATACATCTGTTGTGTCATTGCGAAATATTCCATTATGCCCCATCACAAGAGCTGCATTTGGAGCCTGTGCAAGAGCTTCTTCCAGTGCTGTTTTCCACTCAAACAAATCTTCAGAACTTTCTGCCTGTATATTAAGAAAAGGAGGCATTGTTATGTAAAAGTGGAAGAGGCACAACAATGCATGAAGCAGAATCATAAGGTTTCTAATTAAACTTTTGGGTTTGCTCGAGCGTGTCAAACTGCTTAGGAGAAAGGTAAGCATGTGTACCTTCAAGGTGAAGGCACGGCCATCACGGCCATCTGGAAAAAGGACAGTCAGCAACCTTTTGTCTTCCCTGACTACTACACTGCAAATGAGTGCCAAATACAGCAAAAGATAAGAAACAGTAAGTTATTTATCTAGAGATTGAGGTACACAAATGAAAAACACCTTTAGTACATTAAGCATGACCACTCAAGATTCAAAAGAATACTTGTAGAATAGACACATACCTCCCAGAATTATTAAGGTCAATTCCCCCCAATGTAAGGTTCACTTCACCACTTCTCTGCGGTAATGTACTCTAAAAATGACAAGAATAGTCACTCATCAAGGAAACGGAATGGAGCGCTACTGGCATAACTCATAAACTATATATAATTATATACAGGGAAAATATGACAATGAACACAGTTACTGTAAACTTTCTATGGCACAAGTGTACTATAATTTACATTGTGAACAAAGAGCAGAGATACTAACAGGATCACTCTTGAAGAAAACCAGTGATGTCCGTGTGAGGATGAACCAACGCTTTTTCCATGATTTCCATCCGATTCCTAAAATATTGTGATTGTAACACTGTTACATTCTGGAACCAAAGGAAAACAATGTGTGCCACGAGTAGTTTTACCTTTCGATGATATGAAGAGAGGGCCACTCTTAAATACCTGCCAGAAGGTCAAGACACATTAGAAATATTGTAGTAATAACAACAGGTTTAAGGAACATTTTCTTGTCCAGAATTCTTGTTTCAGATAGAAAACAATCAAGTCTGATTCAAACAAACAGTAAACAAAACACAACAAAAGGTCAATGAAAACCTACGTGTCTGTTGCACCACACCACGAATTCACAACGTACATAGGTTGATCCATCGTGAGTAAGTTCCCTAGGTTTGGGCGTGAGAAGGCTCTCGAATCAACAAATGAATGGTAACAAGCTGGTATCCTGCACCGCACCCTCTCTACTTACATGGCATCTCATCTTCATAGGACATCACTCATCCTACTCATCCTAGGGGATGTATGTAAAAAAAAAAAAAACGCACGCCCGTGTCCTCCCACATTTCTCGTAGCAATTCAACGGGTCCATTACCCAGTTCAATATCACAAGTCCACTACAAAACATCGGAACGCCTCCATCAGGTACGGAGACTCCCTAACTAAAAACATTTCAGTTCACATTTCCACAGTAAAAAAAAATTACCCAAACTCCTAAACGAATTTGAGGGTCGCGCACACCGCTCAACAGGTCCATCACTGTCCAATCCAGCCAAAATCCAGGGAGCATCAGCAGAAGCAGAATCAACCGAAGCAAGCTCATCCCCCATCGTCCTCGCTCGCACGCTCCGCCGCCGAGCAAGCAGCAGCCACCAGCCCACCACCCACCCATCCATGGAAACGTCGTACCAAACAGCGGCCGGCTGGTCACCGTCGCAAGCCAGAACCCAAAAATCCCACCACCAAAAAGCCAGCCAGCCAGCAGAGCACTACCAACCAGAGCAAGGCACAGGGCACCAAACGCACGCCGCCAAATTCCAGCCGAACGCGCGCGAAGAGGGAATACCGGGCGACTCACCGCGTTGCCGTTCGCCGCCGCCGCGCCGCGCGCCTGCCTCTCAGCCGACCCAGGCGCCGCCGAAGCCGCCATCCCGTCGTCCTCAGATCGTCCGCATCAACAGTGTGTACCCGGCGCCGCAGCCCGGAGAGCACCGAAGCAGCAGCCACGCCCACGCGGCTTAGCAGCTACCGCGGCAGCCGCAGCGGCAGCATTGGATCCGCCGCGATCTGCCGCACTCGCGGTGGAAGAGTGGGGGGGCGGGAGCCGGGAGCGGAGCGAGGATTAGGCGGCCGCTTGCGGTGGTTAGGATTTGGGGCTGCTCGCTCGTGTTTTCGCCCGGCCCGCCCGTGGAGGTGGGGCGCGTCTCGTCTCGTGGGTGCCTCTCTCTCTCTCTCTCTCTCTCTCTCCCTGCTCCGTCCGGGCGCGAGGCGACAGCGACGGGGGTTGGGATTACGCGAGGGAGGGAGGGAGGACGCGCGCTGCCGCCGCCGCTGGACGCAATCACCTCACCGCTCGCCGCCTCGCCCCCGCTCCGCTGCCCTCATCAATCTCAGCTGGTCCGAGGAATGGATGGATGGATGGCTCGTTGGACTTTTGGAGTCATCCGGGAGTCCACATGGCAGCTTGCGCCGGAAGCCGCAGGCAGCTCGGCGGCCTGTGTGTGGTGTGGTCTTAAGCTTTGTTAATTACCCTACCCGCGCCTTTGGATCTGCCTTAATCTCGTCCCGTTGTTTAATCGGGAAACTCCTGACGCGCCCTTTCCGATATGTGCCATCGTCTGGTATAACACGACGTGATCACGGTTTTTTTTTTCTCTCCTTTTCAACAGCATCGATCGATTCAAAAATCAGGCGCCCTTTACCTTTTTTTTACTTTTCGAACAACATCGATCCAAAAATCAGCTGCCCGTTACTATTTTATTTTCAAACAGCATCGATTCAATCCCTACATGAACACACGTATGGGGCTTTGCCTGTACTGTATAGGTTTATGGGTTTTGTATAATAGTGGCGTGCATACATATGATTAATATTTGATCATAATTATTTTTTTGTTCTGTTTTGTTTTGTTGTGGTTGCATCCACACCCCAGGCTATGTAGTCCTGCTTGTTTTGCTAACACTTTTTTAAAAAAGAAAAGGTATCTATCGTCGATATGCTATGCGACATTTTTTGTTCGTGGCAGAAAAGACAAACGGGCCTAATTGATCTTGACAAATTGGATAAATATAAACGAATGCTGTTGGATTATATCAATTCCATTCCTAACATGGTCTGCTTGTATTACTACCACCTAAACAGAACAGAAAGGCGTCTGTTGCGTTAGCCAAAGAAAGGCTTCCTGTGTGGTTAGGCCAGTGGCACTAAAAGCGATGAGACCAACGTGATGACACAATAACCTTATACTACTACTAGTACTAGAATGTGCACCAAACCGTAACCAACGACATGCCAACACGCGGAGGAGAGGACTAGGGGTGTGTTTAGATCCCAGTTACAGTTGCAATTTTGCACTGTAGCACGTTCGTTTGTATTTGACAACTTTTATCCAATCATGATCCAAATAGGTTTAAAAGGTTCGTCTCATGATGTACATAAAAAAGTACAAACATTAAAAGGTTCGTCTCGTGATGAATCTTTTAAGTCTACTTGGGCTAAGATTGAACAAAAGTTGTCAAATACAAACGAAAGTGCTATAGTTGTAAAATTTTACAAACTTTACAAACTAAACGCAGCCTAAGTGTAACCCAGCAGGCCAGCACTCAAGAAACACACATTATTTATATACTACACACTACTTGATTGATGCTTGCTAGGTGAGTAGGAGATTAGGTACAAGCCAGCAGCCAGCCAGTAGAAAAGTGCACAAGATTAGGCAGATGAAACGGACGGTTACTATTTTGTTAGTGCAAGCTGTGGATACTGACTCGCCGTAGGCAGCAGCAGCCTCGGGCTGGACCTGGACCTGGACCCCAGGACTGCTCGGAGCCGGGCGAGGGCGATCGTTGGGTCTTGGGAGCTTGTGCCTGGACGGTTGTTGAGGATCTGCAGGCGAGGACACGTCCTTTTGGTCCTCCACAAGTTTTCCCTTTTCATTACAAAAACACACCGTTTCGCCCTGAGCCCCCCGAGACGTGAGAGTGTGAGCCTGCGGTATTTGTACCGAATCCGACTGGGTTCGGTTCCGTTGGTTCGGCGAATCTGAATCTCCGCTTTTGTGCGTGCTTGTGTTGTGACTGTGGAGTCAGTGAGGCTTCGTAGTAAATATATAGGACATTTCAGACCAGGTGCATGGCAAAAAAGAGTTTGCAGGCTAAAACAAAAAGTTTGAACGATACTGAGGCTCTGTTCGCTTCAACTAAACAGCACATATTTTTCAGCTCTGTAACAGTATTTCCCCTCACAACAAATCAGTTTCAGCTCAAATCAGCTTAGCTTTTCAGCTGAAGCGAACAGAGCCTGATTTGCTGAGAGAGAAAAATATTGTTTATTGCCTAAAAATAAACGTTGATAAACATAAACAAACACGTTATTTATTATTTGCTGGATTGCTGGTCTGTGTAGCATGCTTGGTGAAGTTTGAGATAGATAGTTAACTAAATCGGTACATGAAGGAATGTAAGCTTCGTTTTTGCGAAGAGGCTGCAAAATCATGATTGCAGATGAGTGTCGTATCATGGGCAAACATGTCCAAGCACGTTATTCATGGCCAGACATGTCCAAGCACGTCACGTAATCATTCTCCACATCATCGTATTGCAGGCTACCGTAACAAAAACTCCCTCCGTAAAAAAAAAACTTTTGACTTCAGGCGGTGTTGTTAGAGGAGTCAAAATTTTACGCCTGGTTTGTTTAGGCTAGAACACGTTGATCTTGGCTAATGCTAATTTCTTTTGAGCGAAAAATATCATTTCGTGATAGGAAATAAGTCCCGATTAGTTAAACAAATGGGACGTTAACTTATTTTAAGTTACGAAACATTTTTTCTTATAACAAATCAGTAGTAATAAAATTAGTACTTTTTTTTGACAACACCATCGAACACTTCTCCAGTTTTGTATATTAGTACTAGTATATACCCCCTCCGTCTAAAAAAGAATGCAATTATAGGATTCTGAATTCGTGCCGATCAAATTTCTAAAGTTTGGCCAAGTTTATAGTGAATTAATATTAACATTTATGTCTTAAATATAATTTGTTACGAAAATATATTTCATTATTAATCTATTGATATTTATTTTGTATTATAAATGTTAGTACTTTTTCATATAACTTTTGGTTAAAATTAAAAACTGATTGACTCCTCAATAAGTGAGAATTGCATTCTTTCTAAGACGGAGGGAGTACGCAGGATCACACCATTAAATAAAAATCTCCTACTTTCAGAAAGAAAAAAAGACAAAATCTCCATACTGCCCGTGCTCGTACTTGCTGTAAACAAAGATTGTTCTCTGAACGCCCACGATCTCATCTTTAGTTGCCAAAAAGTCTAAGATTCTTCATCACATCGATTATTCTTTACGCATATATAAAACATTAAATAAAGTAGCAACTGTTACATGTTTGTACTTTTGTTTGATTTTCTCGAGACGAATAACTTAACGAAAAAGATTCCTCGCATGGCACAGTAAACTATTCACTGCCTTCTCGGCAACTAAGCGGAGCCTCAGCTGTGCCGTAGCCAGAGGCCTCTAGTCTTTTTACCGACAAGATGCTTGTAGGCACAAGGCAGTACAATCACATGCGTGTGCCCCCAATCTTGTCGCTTTGGACCTTTGCAAAAAATCTATCGAGACAAAAGGTCCCAATGCGAACATTCAATCCAAAGGACGTGTGCAAATCCGTATCCTTCGGTTGATTTTTATTTAGGTGAAATTATTAAATTCCAACATCTTTTACAGTCACTCTCACATGCTTGCAGAGACTAGTCATTTCTACTGCTTCTACTGCTTGCTTATGTAGTGTTGTCCTGATTCGTACAATCGTACATAGCCTCTCTTTGAAAAAAAATAGGTCTAGTTAATGTAAACTATCATTAGTTCGACAAAATTTATAGAAAAAGTTATAGGTCTCATAATATTTGATTGTAGCATTCAAATTTTATTTCAAATTAGCTGTCACTCTTGTTTTTTAATGCACCTTTTTAGTAATATAAACTAAATTGTCCTAAATCTGTATCATTGATATGTTTTCTTTCTTATAATATAAATTTGTTTAAACTTACTATTGTTTGACTGACTAAATTTATACGGTATTTCTATGTGATGGGGTGTACTCCTATGTTTTTGCACATCTTGTCGTCGATAAATCAACAGATCAGCATACAAACAAAAAGGTTCGATTAATGCTACCAAACTCAGGACAGTTCGTTTGTGCAAATTTTCAGGACTAGTAACAGGCTACCAGAAACACATCTGCCAGGATTTGTTGACCCCACACGCCCTCTTTAGTTAAAAAAATTTCAGATTTCCTGTCACATCGAATTTTTGGACATATACATAGAGCAGTAAATGTAGTAACAGCTGTTGCATGTTTACACATTTTACATATTTTTCTCGAGACGAATCTTTTAAGTCTACTTAGACCATGATTAAACACTTATCGAAAAAAATTCTCTATATGCTACGATAATTTTTCACGCCACTTTTCGCGAACTAAACGCGCCTAGTGGTTTCGTGCATCAGTGGACTCGGATCCCTTTTCTCTCACGCTTCGTTGCCACTCGTGCACTTTCGATCTCTCAGATTCGTGTACTTCAATTAGTACGGCTGCCAGATTTAGTGACAGAGAAACAGTGAACGCGGCTTTCGTGCAAGGAAAGGGCGATGCAACCTGGATTTACCCCTAGCCTTGAGTACGGCCCCCGTTGATAACTCACATTTAATAATTATCTATAGGCCCTATTTAGATCCAGTGTAAATTGCAACTGCAATTAGTCACATCAACGTTGCGGCACATGCATAGAGCATTAAATGTAGACGAAATGTTTGCATGTTTGTACTTTTTACATGTACATCACGAGACGAATCTTTTAAACCTACTTGGGCCATGATTGGACAAAAGTTGTCAAATACAAACGAACGTGCTACAGTGCAGAATTGCAACTGCAACTATGATCTAAACGGGACCATAGTTTCGGGCTCTACTTTGGAGCAAAGAGGATTCCTATAAACATGGATATAAACAGTTTCAAAAAAAAAAATTATATTCATATATACTCCCTCCATTTCAAATTATAATTCATTCTAAAAATCATAGAAAGTCGAAGCATCTAAACTTTAACCAAGTTTATATATAATAATAATGTAATAATATTTACAATACCAATTAAGCATTATTAGATTCTTTAACAAATATATTTTCATAGCATACTTATTTGGTGTTATAAATCTTCGTATTTCTATCTATAGTTTTGGTCAAACTTGAAATACTTTGACTCATCAAAATTCTTAAAATGACTTACAATTTAGGATAGTGTCGGTTACCAAAGTTAGGGGTACCCAACTTCGATGCAAAAACGCTCATTCCCAACATGGTCTGGCCCAAGTAAGACCAGTGGAAGCCCACGAAGGCCGCGTCTACAGAGGCCCACGACTCCGATTCGCCCGAGCACCCGAGCGCCCGAGCCTCCCCGGGAGAGCTCGGGCGAGCGGCACCCACGGCGCCCAAGTCTTCGATTCGCCCGAGACTCCTCGGGAGAGCTCGGGAGAGCACGGGAGAGCGGCATCCTCGGCGCCCAAGTCTCCGATTCGCCCAAGCCTCCTCGGGAGAGCTCGGGAGAGCACGGGAGAGCGGCCCGAGCGCCCGAGCCTCCTCGGGAGAGCTCGGGAGGTGGCGTCCTCGGCGCCCAAGTCTCCGATTCGCCCGAGCCTCCTCGGGAGAGCTCAGGAGAGCGGCATCCTGGGCGTCCAAGTCTCCGATTCGCTCGAGCCTCCTCGGGACAGCACTCCTCGGCGCCCAAGTCTCCGATTCGCCCGAGCCTCCTTGGGAGAGCTCGGGAGGCGGCGTCCTCGGCGCCCAAGTCTCCGATTCGCCCGAGCCTCCTCGGGACAGCACTCCTCGGCGCCCAAGTCTCCGATTCGCCCGAGCCTCCTTGGGAGAGCTCGGGAGGCGGCGTCCTCGGCGCCCAAGTCTCCGATTCGCCCGAGCCTCCTCGGGAGAGCGGCATCCTGGGCGCCCAAGTCTCCGATTCGCCCGAGCCTCCTCGGGAGAGCTCGGGAGAGCGGCGTCCTCGGCGCTCGAACCTCCGATTCGCCCGAGCCTCCTCGGGAGAGCTCGGGAGAGCGGCGTCCTCGGCGCCCAGTCCTCCGGTTCGCCCGAGCCTCCTCGGGAGAGCTCGGGAGAGCACGGGAGAGCGGCACCAGCTCGGGAGAGCGGCATCCTCGGCGCCCCAAGTCTCCGATTCGCCCGAGCTTCCCTATCCCCCTCGAGCGCAATCTCGCGAAGACATCCAAGGCACAGGTGATGTCAGCGGAGCAATCTTGGACGACAAGAGATCTCTCTGACCACTTTACAAGTACTGTCCCGTCGGACGAGACTCTCGACGCGACTATGCTTCGCACGCCCCTGACGGCCATACCACCTGTCCTCCACGGTATGGTCCACGGTGCGCCGCCCCGTTTTTCGCCGGGACCTATCAACTCCGACTGTGACAAGCGCCTGACGACGGGCTACGCAAGAACAGGAAAAGCGCCCACTGCGCCGTCCACACGAAAGGACGAGCACGCCTTCAGGATCCCGAGCCTCGGGAAACAACGCCCCAAGTTGACTCACCCTCTTGTCACATCGTACGGAAGGATAGCTGGCAGGTGTGAACTCACCAAAGTCGTGCGGACCACGACGGCCATATCCAGAAGACCCAGAGAGCTGACGACATGACGTAGTCAGACGACTATTTCTACCTTGGAACTCACGAACCAAGATAGCCATACCCATACCCCGGAGACACGGAGAAAAGGCAGCAGCTAGTCAAACGGGGAACGGCAACTCCTCACTATTTTAATAGGTAGCGTCGTAGCCGCCTTTGCCTCTCCCTTGCGGCTATAAAAGGGAGAGCAGAGACCAGCTTTAGAAGGACGAACGGAGAACGGACGGAGAAGTTCCAAGTTCTCACCCACAGCAAACGACTTGTAAACACTTAGACACTCACAAGAGACCTGGGAGCACTTTCCTCTCTCGACTAGCTTGTAACCCCCTACTACAAGCACCCCGGTGCAAGGCAACACGACTCTCCTCTCCACTGGACGTAGGGCTTGCTCGGCCTGAACCAGTATAATCCCTCTGTTCCCCCTTTGCACACCATCTGTAGCCTCAACCGCAAAACACATATTTACTAGCCGGTGTTAGCTTCGCCAAAACTAACACCGACAGTTGGCGTGCCAGGTAGGGGCCTTTTGCGTGTTGATCCCGGTTGCGGATGGCAGCCAACGTCCCTGCGCTTCCCGCTGGCGCGGTGCTCCGGTTCGGGCCACTGTCCTCGGCCTCGAGATGAACTTCCGCCCAACCTGAGCCCCGGGCCATCATCATCCTGACCCCGGCCCAGCAGGTGGCTGGGAAAGGGACCCCGGCGACACCTCCACCCGTTTCAGGGAAACAGAGGGAACGCCACGCGCCGCTCCCGCCGAACTAGGTGGGGGATGCGCATCCGCGTCAACCCGACCAATCCGGTGCCCCCCGCGCGAGACACCGCCTCTACGATCATCACCAGCGCAACGCTGGCAGCTCGAGCAGCTAAGTCACAGTTACCCTTAAGCTTCCAAGCTTTGTTCATATTTGTGGTCTCGCAATCGATGAATAAGCGTTCTTTAATTATCACGAATTTTGAGATTTAAACTGAAACCTCCCTTACGTCCGAACCTCTCCAGCACTCTTGAAAAAATCCGTGAAACTCGAACAGGCAAGAGAACACCCTTAGGGCATGGCTGGCTGAGCCGCGAGACCGCCTACGCCTCCGGGCTACGGCACCTCCACTCACCACCCACCGTCCGACGGGTGACTTACGCTTCGAGGCAATTTCATGGAGTTTTTCAAGTACGGGACGAGGGGTAGACGCCTGGGGACCGACGATCTAATTTTCTCTGCGCCTTTTCGATCGCTTTTTCGAAAATTCCGCGCCGAACTCCTTTCTGCACTCTAGCAAAACTTGCGAGATCCAAAGAAGTAAAAGGACACTCTTAGGGCAGGGCTGGCCGAGCCGTGAGATCGCCTACGCCTCCGGGCTACGGCACCTCCACTCACCACCCTCCGCCCGAGGGTCAACTTGCGCTCCAGAAAGATTTCGCGAATTTTGCCTGAGTGCGAGAAGAGAGACAGGCGTTTGGGAAATTTAGTAAAAAACGATCTCACTCGAGCCTTCTCTGAGATACCTAGCTGTGTGCGCGACAAAGTGGGAACCCCTCGGGTCGGACTGGCACAGCTCTGGCTCTGTCTACACCACCGAGGCTACGGCATCCCTAAAAATGCTAAGTCCTCAACTTTCATCACAAAGGTTACTTTTTACAAGGGCACTATGGCCCGCTTCTTCTTCACGGCAGGTTCAGAGGAGGGAGCTCGACCTCGGCTTGGAAGAGACCCGCCATCACCGCGCACGCAAACCGCCTCGACTGAGCCGAACCGTCGCGTCCGTCAGGCTTCGCGCCTCAAAAGGTGAGCCGAATCATTACAACCGCGCGCCTCGATTCCACCTACGTTTTCTCAACGAAGAAACCCCGGGCTCGGGCGCCCGTTACGTTCCCAGGGGATCGAAGACTGGCCCTCCGAGGCTCGAACTGTCGCCCCAGGGAAATCAAGTTAGGGACAGCTAGTGGATGGGTCACGAAAACGGCCAGTATCCCGACGCTCGAAACGGCACAAGGGACATCCCATGCTGTGTCCAAGTCCCAGTAGCGAGTCGGTTATGTGGAATCCCTCCGTGGGAGGCATCATGCCCCCGGGACCCATCGAAGGGACCCGACATCCACTAACTGACCCTCGGGAAATAATTGGAGTGTGCTCAGGCCACTAGCCGACCCTTAACGAATAGGGCACGGACCTCCACTTGGACCAACCCGTTTGTAGCTCACCGGAAATGCCGACTCGCGCCCCAGCGGGGAAGTCGAGCAGGACCAAACCTTCCTCTTCCGAAAAAAGAGCGTGAAGGTCGAATTAAAAAAAGACAGGGAAGAACCCGATCGATCTCCGATACGAGAACGGAGGCTCGGAAACTTGCCCTGCACCTTGGAAAGACCACCGAACGATCTCCCACACGGTGGGAGGCTCAGGGGCTCCGCTTCCAACGAAACAACCCACCTAAATAAATCGAAAAACACCCGAGAACTAACGAACACGATTCTAAGCCTTTGAAGGGATATATCATCCCTCCAAAGCCTCGGGGGCTACACCCGGCGGGTGCGCTCGCGCGCACCCCCCGGAAAAAACAACCCGCCACTTTATCTTTTTTGACAGGAAGAACCAGCGTGAACCTGTGGAGAAGTGCCTTCACTCCGCCACAGGCTCGGGGGCTACTGTCGGTTACCAAAGTTAGGGGTACCCAACTTCGATGCAAAAACGCTCATTCCCAACATGGCCTGGCCCAAGTAAGGCCAGTGGAAACCCACGAAGGCCGCGTCTACAGAGGCCCACGACTCCGATTCGCCCGAGCACCCGAGCGCCCGAGCCTCCCCGGGAAAGCTCGGGCGAGCGGCACCCACGGCGCCCAAGTCTCCGATTCGCCCGAGACTCCTCGGGAGAGCTCGGGAGAGCGCGGGAGAGCGGCATCCTCGGCGCCCAAGTCTCCGATTCACCCGAGCCTCCTCGGGAGAGCTTGGGAGAGCACGGGAGAGCGGCCCGAGTGCCCGAGCCTCCTCGGGAGAGCTCGGGAGGCGGCGTCCTCGGCGCCCAAGTCTCCGATTCGCCCGAGCCTCCTCGGGAGAGCTCGGAAAAGCGGCATCCTGGGCGCCCAAGTCTCCGATTCGCCCGAGCCTCCTCGGGACAGCACTCCTCGGCGCCCAAGTCTCCGATTCGCCCGAGCCTCCTTGGGAGAGCTCGGGAGGCGGCGTCCTCGGCGCCCAAATCTCCGATTCGCCCGAGCCTCCTCGGGACAGCACTCCTCGGCGCCCAAGTCTCCGATTCGCCCGAGCCTCCTCGGGAGAGCTCGGGAGGCGGCGTCCTCGGCGCCCAAGTCTCTGATTCGCCCGAGCCTCCTCGGGAGAGCTCGGGAGAGCGGCATCCTGGGCGCCCAAGTCTCCGATTCGCCCGAGCCTCCTCGGGAGAGCTCGGGAGAGCGGCGTCCTCGGCGCCCGAACCTTCGATTCGCCCGAGCCTCCTTGGGAGAGCTCGGGAGAGCGGCGTCCTCGGCGCCCCAGACCTCCGATTCGCCCGAGCCTCCTCGGGAGAGCTCGGGAGAGCGGCGTCCTCGGCGCCCAGTCCTCCGGTTCGCCCGAGCCTCCTCGGGAGAGCTCGGGAGAGCACGGGAGAGCGGCACCAGCTCGGGAGAGCGGCATCCTCGGCGCCCCAAGTCTCCAATTCGCCCGAGCTTCCCTATCCCCCTCGAGCGCAACAGGTGCTATTTCATTTAGTGTAGTGCTCCATGCAAACGGAAAGTACAATCGATGTGATGGGGAAAGAGAAGGAAATTTTTCAAACTAAACAGAGCCTCAAAGTATACTAGGCCTTTTATGGCAGTATATGGTGTGTTTAGATTTCAGTTGCAGTTGTAATTCTGCACTGTAGCACGTTCGTTTGTATTTGACAACTTTTGTCCAATCATGGCCCAAGTAGGCTTAAAAGATTCGTCTCGTGATATACATGCAAAAAGTACAAACATGCAAATATTTCGTCTATATTTAATGCTCCATGTATGTGCCGCAACCTTGATGTGACTAGTTGCAATTATAATTTGCAGTGGATCTAAACAGGGCCATACTCAATTCAACTAAGGCTGCGTTTAGTTCGAAAAATTTTCTCTCTCTCCCCATCACATCGATTGTATTTTCCGTCTGCATAGAGCACTAAATAAAGTAGCAGCTGTTGCATGTTTGTACTTTTTGCCTGGCTATCTCGAGATGAATCTTTTAAATCTACTTAGGTCATAATTAGACAAAAATTATCAAATACAAATAAAAGTGCTACAGTACACTTTTTCACAACTTTTTCTAACTAAACGCTGCCTAAGAAAAAGAAAGTACGCCTCTCCTGTTGCAACGCGTAGGACACTCCTGAGCGGCATTCTGTGCGGAAAAGCGGAAAAACTAAACAAACCGAATCAAGCCGCTAAAACCCTAGCTTCCTTGCCGAATGGTCGCCGCCCTCCTCCGCGCGCCACCATGCTGCTCCGCCGCCTCCTGCACTCCTCCCGCCACTTCCGGCACGGCCTCCGGACTGTAGCTCCGACCACCTCCGCCGCCTCCGTATCCTCCTCCTCCTCGCCCCTTCCATTTCGCCGCCTCCCGGACCTCCTCCCCTCGCGCGTCCTCTCCCCGCGGCTCCTCTCCACCTCCGGCCGCGACGACGACCGCAACAAGCCGTGGAACTTCGCGGCGGACTCGGGCGATCCGGACCCCTTCGCCAATGAAGACGCCGCCGCCGCCGTTGGCGCTGGCGAGGGGCCACCGGTAGGATCCACGCGCGCCGCCGACGAGCCTTGGGCGTCGGGTTTTGGCGGGGAGGATGGCGAGAATGGCGACATGTTCGAGGGGATCTACAAGGAGGCTGCTTCGGCGGCCCCCGCGCGCAGAGAGACGGTTCCGCCTGGCAATGACGAGCAGTGGACGCTGAGTGGGGATGACGAGAAGGATCTATTTGCCGCGGCCGTGCTTGAGGAGGGGATCGAGGGGATTCAAAGTGAGGATGCTGGGCTCGATGACCTCGATGCTGGGGAGGACCCTGAGGACGAGCTGAAGCGTCAGCAGAACAAGGCGAGGGAAAAGGAGCTGATGGAGATACTCAAAGGTGATCTGCAACTGATTTTGTGTAAATTCTGTTTTGATTTCTCTGCAACGCGACAATCAAAACTGGGAGCATGATCTGGTGGTGATCATGTGTAATGTTTTGATTAGTTGGATAACTGATGAAGCGCCACACTTTGAAGTTGCAGAACCATATTCAGAAATGTAACAGTTTCCTGCACTTGTAGTGGGAACTCCAAATGCTGGTTAGATACTGTGTAAGGGCCTGTTTGGCATGGCTCTAGAGCCCAACTCCAGGCTAGAAACTCCATGGAGTCCTTGAAGCTCTAGTTCATTTTTCTGGAGCACCTCTTTCCCAACTCCAGGAAGCTCCAAAATAGACATAGACAAGGAGTTTGAAGAAATTACCCGCAATTGCCATCGGTTACACACTCTAGACAAAAATAACTCCAGAGTCAGCTCCACCTAGAGTTCTGAAGTAGAGCTGCTCCACCTAAAATTGGAGCCATTCCAAACAGACCCTAAGAGTGGCCTGGCTGGAAAGGCACAGTTGCTTGAGTGCTTTTGAGCTTCGATGCATTTCCTTAGTCGTCTACTTTTTATTCCATCCTTTTCAATTTAGCTTAAGCCTCAAGGGAATTCATCTTAAGATGCAAACGTTGAATATAAATCTTGGCATCCAGTGAGCAGTAGAGTTTTCACTTCAGCTGTAGCGTCAATCTCATAAACTGCCCAATATAATTAGGTACCATCATAATGGTCAGATAGCTTATATACTACTTTGATGCTCATGATGTCTGTGCTGTTAGACTTGACCTATCAGCTATCACAACTCTAAGATGACCATAGTGAGTTTCCTTTCATTTTTGGTTTAGTTTTTCTTATGTATTTGGATGGGAATGGTTGCTTCTAAGTCAGCACTACATGTAGATTTCAAGGTGGGTGAAATCAACATTTTATGATTGCAGGTCCAGATCGTTTATTTGTTGACAGTTCATTGTCTTTCTTTTTTTTTTTTTTCCTTTTTGGTTTAGTTTTTGTTGTGTATTTGGGTAGGGATGGGCATTTCTATATCAGTACCATGTGCAGGCGTCAGTGTTAGTTAAACCAACATTTATGATTGCAGGTCCAAATCTTGCTTTTGGGGATCTCATTGAGGCCTCTGGGATCACAGATGGAATGATTGCTAGTTTGATCCTATTGAAGGATGTCAGAGACATTCCCGGATTGCCTCCCCTGAATGAAATCGAAGATGAAGCTATCCAGAAACTGAATGCGACATCAAGCAGAGCTGAAGTTGAGCGGCAAAAGCAAGAGGACATTGCTAAGGCACGAGTAAGACAGGTTGATGAGAAAGGAAGGGCTTATGGAACAGGGAAAAGGAAATGCAGCATTGCTCGTGTTTGGATTGAGCCTGGTGATGGTAAATTCATTGTCAACGGAAAGGAGTTTGATGTTTACTTCCCAATCCTGGACCATAGAGCTGAACTTCTTCGTCCATTTACTGTGACCAATAATTTGGGGCTTTTTAATGTAACTTGTACTGTTAAAGGTGGTGGAGTATCAGGTTAGTGTTCATAGTTTGTACAGCTATACTTCAATACATTTCTGCAATGGGCTAGGTGCCTTGACTTGTCATGATAATTTGAGAGTGGTGTATTTAAAAATTGCAATTGTTCAGAGATGGGTGTGCTGAATTTATGCATTTTCATTGTTTAACTTGTGCATAAATGAATCCTTGAATTTTGTATACTAGAATAAGGTCAGTAGTTCTGAACTGATATAAATTGTAATTTTTTAACATGGACGTTTAAGCATTTATGTCATGGCATGGGTGTCAGTAAATTATTGAACAAATATGTGTATGTCTTTGCTTATGATTATTAGACAGAACACTATTCCCCGTGTTTTTCATATTGACTGCACATCTACTGTTTTGACATGCTTCATTTATTATTATATTTGTGGGGTTCTTGTACATGTTGTATTTTATCGAATACTGCCCTTCAACTGTTTGTTTTCATGAATTTACTATTTCCTGTGTGCTTAAGTGATCATAGATTGCACCAAAGCTCTCCCAAACTAAACATCTGCTGTCAAACACAGGACAAGTTGGAGCTATCCGCTTAGGGATCAGCAGAGCCTTGCAGAATATGGAACCAGGACTGCGTCCACATCTCAAAGCAGGTAAAATCAGATGGCTTTCACCACAAACCATGTTTATTGCCACATTATGCTCCCCTGCCAAAGTGCCAATTGACCTAGATGATTGGTGGTACTATGAAGTGTGAACTCCTGTTTTCTGGCAACAATTCACACCAGAAGTACATTTGAGTGAATATTTTAGCACTGTTGTCATTTTACATTTCAATATCGGTCTTCCAAAAGTTGCTTACATCTATGTGTATGCACCAAAACAGCTGGATATTTGACGAGAGATTCACGTGTGGTCGAAAGGAAGAAGCCTGGAAAGGCGAAAGCAAGAAAGAGCTTCCAGTGGGTCAAGCGGTAACAGGTAAACTTGCTCTGTTTGCCAAATTGTCAAGGGAATTTGGTTTTGATGTTATTTTTATAGGGTTCTTATGTTGACTTTATTTAATGTTACAGAGCCTTCGGCAGGGCTACATATTTTGTTGTGGCAGGTATCTGCCCTTTGTTGTGGGTTTTCTAGTCAACACAGATCATTTGATCTGCTGTTATTTTCCAGAAGGCCCTTTCCAGCTTGATTCTAAGATATTCCTAGTTGTATCGATACAAGGACCATGCTACACTTTAGATTCTGTTTCTGAAACGATGAAACAGCAAATTGATCTAGAAAATATCATTGACCAAATGAAAAGACTAAGAAGTTGCTTGGCTTTGAGCTGCCAATAAAACAGGCTGTGTCAATGAGACTAAATGTTCAGCTCAGAAGGAAAAAACCATTCTCGTCTCTTTAGGATTTTATGGCTGGTAGACGGGTTTGGGATGTCAACTGATGATTATGATAATTTGCTTCATTTTTTCTTCTTCTTCGTGTATGCCCTTGCACTCCAAGCTGCAGGTTGGTAAACGAATGATAAGGGTTCGGTCTGTCTGAAATAACAGAACCAGGCAAATCCCATTCTTTGTCATAGCTCGTTTCAGTTTTACATTTGTTTTTTGCGGGTTTGAATCATGTTAGAGTTTTGAATTGCCGTGTCACCTGTTTGACACCAGGACCAGTGAATGCCATGTTACCATGACTACATCAGTCAGAGAGATGCCTTCGAAGTAGATAGAAGCCGTTGTGGTCCGGAGTTACAGCTCTTGACCGTCAACATCTAGTTATCCATCCTGATTAATAATTCACCGAGTGAAAAAAAACAGTAGTAGTATAATTGACAAAAGATCCCCTCACAGTGAACATTAACAATTAATTAATAAACGCCACTGAATCTTGGTTCTGTAATCTTGTGCACGCAAACAACACCAACTCTGAATAAGACTAGACAGGCTCAGAGTTCACCGTCAGAGAAATGGCATTGTTCCAAGCTGCGTCCACCGGCGCCGGCGACGAACAGGCGGCCAGGGCCAGAGTCTTGTGCGCCGCCGACTTTGTCTAGTGTTTTCTACTGCACTCCGTTCCTCACAACCGGCGTCGGTCTGTGCGCGTGGCCGGGGAGGGGCGGCGGCGACCTGCTCGCGTGGTGAGGGAGGGGCGAGGAGGAGCGGCGTCGGCCTGCTCCTGTAGACAGGGATGGGACGCCGCTCACGAGCACGAGGAGGAAGAAGAAGCTGGGATGTGCCACGTGGGCCTCACCAGTCAGTGACTCCTCCCACGTGTATTTGAGGTGATTTTGGGTCATGACACTAGGATTTTTATAGAAAAAAAAATCGCTCTCTAAAAATGAGCTTTATTTTCATAGATAAGTGACCGATCTTAGTTGACTTTAAATTTAGAGACGGTTATATTTGGCTCAATTAAAATAGGTTGTCAGCCTTTGAAAATTGTTGTCCATTTCTAGATGTGCGTACTTGTGTTCGTAAAAGTTTGCTTAATTAAATGTTTTTTATGCATAACCTTTTTTTAAGAATTCTCTTTCTTTTTGAAGCCATTAAATAAATAAGCTTCCGCTCTAACTTTCTATTGCTTATGAAGGAAGTTGCCGCTAAATATTTTTAAACATCGATTGAAATGATAAGGATATCTTTGAAATGCAAGAATTTTACAGTCATATATACTGAAATTTCACCGAAATCCTACTGCCGTCGATGGTTTGGGCCATTTCTCCGATTCTTGATTAACCACGGAAAGTCTTTGCACAGCTAGAGCGTCACTCTTCCTGTGATCCTCCGTATGTATTAAACAATGCAAAACGAAGACTAATAAGAAACGGCGCGACCTGCTCGATCTTGCACCCACTTTTTGCTGCCGACGTGATCGGTGGCGGCCTCGGCTCTCTTGCTGCTGCCGTGACAACAGTTAGTCGTCAGTTGGAAATTGGAAAGTGGCTCTGAAATCTTGCATGAAAAAGAACGTGAAAGCATGCGTACCGACTGGGATAAACAAGATCACTAGATCAGAGCTCACCATATACAGGAGCATCAGTTAATAAACGAGTCGATCCATACTTCACCATCAGAGGCAGCAGCAATGGCAACATCATCCACCGTCGCCTCCTTCCTCACCATGGCCGTTGTGGCGATGGCAGCGCTTCAAGCTGCGGGTGCCACTCCGCCGCCGCCGCCACCGCCACCACCGCCACCATGGTACTTCATGCCGACCTACTGTTCAGCAACGTTATACCAGCTCTACCAGTGCGTTCCGTTCCTGACGATCGGAACGGTCTCTGGTCCTCCGGCGAACTGCTGTGCGTCCCTGAGGGAGGTTCTCAGCACGCCGGCATCCATCTGCCTTTGCCACGCCATTGGCCGCGAGCTTAACGAGTTCTTGCACATTAATATCGACCCCATCCGACTGGCTTTGCTACCTATTGCCTGCTGGGCGATCGTGCCGCCTCAGCTCCCTGCCATGTGCGTCGGTAAGTTTTTCAGTTACTATATATATAAGTCATGTTTTTGCTAATATAATACTACCTTGTAGTAATTTATTTCTTTGATGGTACACAGTTGGACCTGTACCACCCATCTATATCATCCCGAATGCGCCTTCGTCGCCGCCCCCTCCGGTGACGCCGCCTCCGTCGCCGCCGATGAGGCTTCTGCCCTAGGCCTCAGACGCCTCCTCGATCGCCACAATAGGCCTACTATATAGGCCTCAACGCCACCTCCTAGCTTGATACTTCAACGGATGTGTTCAGAGATGAAGATATGACTGTAATCAGTATTCAGTAATAACTGAAATTATCCTTCGTGATCCGTGTTATGTGTTAGTATTTGTCAAGTTTTTTATTAGTTTTTATTATCGGAAACAAAAAATTATCGAGGGTCTAATATCCCATCAATGGTCCGATATTCCATCTATCTCAATTCATCTGTATTGAAGTGGATTGAAGTAGAATTAAAGTAAGTTGCATGCCAATCTACTCCAATAAATGTGTATTGAAGTGAATATATATGTATCCACTACAATACATGTGGATTAAATAAACAAGGGCTTATAGTTTAGAATTTGGAATGGAGAGAGTAGTTCATAGAGGCATATACTCCCTTTCATAGGCCTTGTGGCTCGTGAATAGTCCTTTTGGTTCATATAACAAAAAAGAAATAGGTAATTAAGATCCCAGCAAATATATATCCTTGTGATAAATATGATTGCACATAATTCAGAGCATACATATGACTTCCTAGGCACAAGAGATCTTAACTAGCTACCACGCTTATTGTATTCTACTGCTAGAGTGCCACACACTACTATATGTCTGCAATCCGCGACTTTATTTTTCCATCCTGGGAGAACTGATCAAACCCTTGCTACGTACTGATATTGCTGTGTCCTGCTGCTGCAAAAAAGCAACCAGAATTCAGAACACTATGTTAACTGTTACACAGTTATACTATCAGGAACTACGCATGCATATTCTTCCAGAAAAAGAAAATATTGAAAAGAAAATGAAGAATACCTAAGCTGCTGACGGTGGAGGACTAGGGAGCGTCATGGGCGGGTCTTTAAACCCTGTTACATGCAATCCATTATCCATAAGACATTAGTTATTAGACATTAAAACCTTTCGCATAACAGTGTCAGGCTCTATATATAAATATATTAGCCACATACCTTTGCAGTGTTTGACCAAATAGTCCATTCCTAGAGTGACGCCGCATTGGTTCGTGATGTTGAGCATGCGCTCGAAGATCATCGGCGCCGGCAGCAGCTGCTGGATGTCGCCGTTCGCGAGGTAGCAGATGCATACCCCTGCTGAGTCCTTGACGATGATCTGGTTGAAGCTGTCGCAGCATGCGCTGGGAGGCACCGTGACGCTGCTGTTGGTGAGATAGCCCGCGCACGGCATCATCTTCATCAGGTGTGACCGGCACTCCGTCGGCTGCGGCGGCGGTGGCGGTGGCTCTATGCAAGGGAACAGTGGGATCCGAGGAAAGCCCGGTATGCATGGGAAGAGCGGAGGGAACGAGAACGCCGCTGATGGATGCAGTAGCAGCCATGGCGTGGCGACGGCCAAGAGCAAGGCGACCAGGAAGCTCTTGTTGGATGGCGCCATCTCTCTCGTCGTCGGGGCTTTGGTATGAGCTGATGATGAACACCTCGTCGAATCTTCTATATCTATCTATATATATATATAATAGGACGAGTTGGCGTGTTTATATACAGATAGAGAAAAGAAACAATCTAAACTAACTCGTCGAATCGTAAGGGGAATGGTTTGCATCTCATATAACCATAGCACGTACGTACCCATGCATCTAGCTAGTTTGATTTGATTTTTTTTTTTTTTGGTTTGAGTATCTAGCTAGTTTGTTTTGATTGAATAGTGATATACGTACGCCTTTAATTTATATTATATATATCTGTGCCATAGCTATCTACAATGAGGTCGCGTGATTCTGTCAAGGCTTAACTGAGATGGGATGGAACATTTTTTTACGCGAGGAGTTTAATTTTAAACTTATAAAATTTGCTATCAACAATTGGTCATTTTTTTACCACTGAAGTATTAATATTAACTAATAGATAAATTTTATCACTAATAGATAGTTTCAAGGCGGTTCAGTGTTTGCCAAAAATAATAATAAATCATTTTAATCTCTAAAATTTGAACTAATTTGTTCTAATAAAAATATATTAAACCAATATGTAAAGTTCCTTAAAGATATTATATATTGATGGGTGCTCTATATTTAAATTTATTGGACACTATCTAAAGTAGGGCGGTTTGGAGTTATTAGCATTTACTATTCTTATCTAATCTAAGTATTTAATTTGTTACTCATTGTCATGTCCGCTACTTTTTTTTTCTTTTTAACATGTCACCGGAAAAAGGGGACGAGGACTATAGTCCCTTCTGAATAATTTTCTACTAATTCCCGCAAGGCTCGGAATAAAGGCTGCAAGCGAGCCCTCCAAATCTAATAATGCTGAAGTTACTAGTGTAATTACAAGAAGTAAAAATATCACATTTCATTTATAGATATATATTTAGGGCAATGGTAATTAAAAAAAGAACGTATTTCAAACTAGGGCACATACATATTCCTCAAATATATACAAACCAAATATAGTTCAATCGGTCGGGTTCAAAGTTCCTTGCTGTGGAATATAGGCCCTGTTTAGATGTATTTTAAAATTTCAAAACCCATGTTACATTGAATGTGCCGGCATATTTATGGAGTATTAAATATAGATAAAATTTTTTATATGTTTACATAGTTTGCATGTAACCACGAGACCAATCTTCACTTACGCCATGATTAGATACTTCTTGCAAAAGACTTCTCACTGTTACAGTGCCATTTTGTCCAAAAGTTTTTCTCTAAACGGGGCCTATTAAAAATCCCCAACTTACACGAACTATCATATTTCTGAATTTATTGTATGATTTGACGATATTGTATTGTGCTGTCAAATAGTGACACTCCAATAGTAATTTTGTTAATCTCAAGATCTATCACAAAGATAGTCATGAGAGTAAAATACTCATAGAAATATAGCGCGTGTTGTATTGCACATGGCTGAATTTGTGAATATGTATGAGTGCTTGGGTCCATATGTTGCGATTCAAGAAAATATACCATAACAATAGATACTCCTATATAGGAGTAGCTCTTTGGTTTTACTAGCAAAACATGCCCGTGCGTTGCATCGGGGCGCAATTTATTATCCGTTATTCATACATCAACAGTAAATATGTCGGGGTTAATAAAAATATATGGGTCTGTCTACTTGACAACCGAGTGTTTGGCCCATAACCCACACTTGATTTTTTTTTTCACTGTTCTTCTTCCTCTTCCAGCCGGCTGCCATGATTCTCGCTCATCCTCGCCCCCGCCGTCGGCCACCGCCCCGCGGCCCTAACTCGCCGGAGCTCCGGCGAACCCTTGCGCTCGCGGCGGCCGCCCTCTTCCCCCTGCCCTTGCCTATCACCATCTTCTCTGACTCTGGCGAGCCTCCCCCGTCCTAAACCTGGCCCGGCTGTCTCCCCCGCCGCCTGCCTCCATCTCCACCGCCGATCTTCCCCGCCTCCCCCCGGCCGGCCCCTTCTATACCCGCTGGAGTTAGAGGAGCAAGATAGGGGGAAGGCTCGCTGGAACCCTAGCACCCGCCGCCGTCATCCTTATCTCCGGTGGGGTTAGATCCAGGAGGTGGAGGAGGAAAAAGAAGCCTACCTCGTCCGTGCCCGCGAGCTTGGCCGCCGCCGCCGCCAGAGGGGAGGAAGGATGGAGCCGCGAGGTCATCCTTGCGCGGGATCCGACGGCCGCGAGTGCTCCCGCGCGTGGATCGGAGAGCGCACAAATCGCATATTGCGGAGGGGAGAAGCACTCGGTTGTCATATAGCATTACTGAAATATATACAAATTTTTATTTGACTGAATTTTTTTGTTTAAAAGAAGTTATTGTTTATTATGTCAAAAGTCCAAATTAGTCCTGATAGCCAAAACAAAAAATCAATAGTATTTAATGGTGCACCTTCTATTTCAACCAGAATACACAAACACTATTCTAAACGACAAAGTCAATCTAAACTGAATGATGAGGCCAATTCATGTAATCGATTCTTGTGTAGGCAACAGGAAAAATCAGAAAGGAAAATATATGATATATTTGTATAGCTGTTTAAGGAATAAGGTGTATTAATGGAAAGTATTTTCCCTAGCTCTCAGAAACATTTTATCAAACACCCATAATGCATATGAGAATTGATTCATTTCAAATCATTTTTATGAGCATGTATGCACGTGATGGATGATTAACGGAGGGGAGGGAAGACGTGACCTTGTATATGTACCTGACAATCTTGATGGATCTTTTTCCATACATATTTAAACATCTGGTGCCATGCTTGAGTGGATCTTCAGCCCTCTGCATGCAACTATGCAGAAGTTGTTGCTTAACTAAAATCATTCCATCATTCATATGCAAATTGAGGGAAGGGTTAAAAGCACATGGCCATGTGCACTCATGGCTGAAGGGGAGATGCATGCAACGGACGAGAAGAAGCAACGTCTACCTTGTGTTCAACGCTGCTGGATCCAAATCGCTTGGTGGGGGAATGCTCACATTGACGAGAATTTGTGAAGGGGTGGATCCCTAGTTTACTCCGTGCGGAGGAGTTGGCCTCAACACTGCTGGACCCAAAGCTGAGATGAAGCCGGCAAGGGGGCGTGAGTTCTCCATGAGGTGGTGAGGGCGCGACGCTCGATCTCTAGTGAGAGGGCGTGAGCTGTCCGGCAGAACGAGCTCCGGGCTTGATCTCCACCGATGCAGTGACATCCAGCTTGATCGTGTAGGCCGAGCTCGCCGGTCTCCCACAACACTGGTCCGTGCAGTTATTGGATCCCGCCGTCCTTGTGCTGCCACCGTGCGCGTTACAATGGCCGTCGTCGCCGCGCAAGCGTGGCGCAGCCCCATGCACCGTCGGGCAGGCTCTTTCCGGTTGCGCCACCGATGCCGGGCTGATACATGTGGCGGCGGCAGCATCAGGTGCGAGGGTGAGATTCAAGGGTGTGGTGTAACACCCCTGGTGTTACGGTTAATTAAAACCTGCTATGTCATCATCCTTAGTTGCAAATCATCCCGCATCAAATCTGATCACTGTGCATTAATTGAGACAATTTTATTTCCACATGTGATTGTACTTAGGTATCTTTGAGTGACTTTATGTTTTAAATAATGGTTTGTATGTATGCCTTTAAATCCAAATAAGAAATAAAAAGAAAAACAATTAAAAACACTAATCGGACCCGAAACCCTAAATCAAAAACTAAATAGAATTAAGTGTTGGGCCTTAAACAAAAATTGTAAATCTTTAAAAGTTGAGCAACTTCTATTTTGGGCGAGTTTGAAGTTATTAAAAATAATTTCAAATAAAATCTTAATCAAGGTTTTAAAGTTTAAACTTGAAATACGAATTCAAAAACTAGTAGGAATCTGAGGATGGTATTTTAATAGAAGCTTTAGCCCTTGCAAAATGGAACAACTTTCATGTTTGGAGATTTTAATGTTTACCAGCGAAAATTTAAATTAAGACCCTAACTGCTACAGTACCGATAGGGGAGGTCGGGCTCTGTTCGGCTCTGCCCGCGGCAGGGCGCGCGTGCCGCGCCGCTCGCCGGTGCTGCCCGGGGCCGGCCGGCCGCGTGTCACCAACGAGCCCAGGGCCGTAGGGGTCCTCTCCACGCCGCACATCTCTCCTTTTGCCCTATAAAACGCGCCACCGTCGCCGTCACCTTCTCCTTTCTTCGTTGCCACCGACGAGCTCCCTGTTCCCGATCAATTTGGCCATAGCCCTTGAGCCGTTGTTCAATTCCTCAAGCCACATCATCCGTCTCATCATTGCGCCTCGACTGAGCCCGCTCGTGCCGCCTACCGTTGTCGGGAGCACCCTAACGGCTGCGTTTTCTCCTCGTCGTCCGGCAGTGCACCGTCGCGAGCCGCCTCGGACGTGGCTGAACCACTCCGGTGAGGTATTGCCCTCTCCATACCTCGTTTTTTCTTGTTCTTAGAAACTCTAGGAAGCTCATGGAGGCGGTGGTTCATCTGTTCCTGCACAGAGCTCGCCGGAACAAACCGTCGCCACCGGTTCGCCCCGCTGCGTCCACCATTAACGTCAACGAGGCATCTCCGGATGTCCTCCACCTCTGTTTGCTCAAGCACCGTGTCTTGGTGAGCCTCCTAGACTTTCCTTGTACGCTAGCCCCGAGCCTTTTTGCACTCCGCCGCCGGAACGCTGCTCGCAGGGGAGTGGACCGTCGCCGGTCCGCCTTGGTCGCGACTGCGCGTGCTCCAATCATAGTTTCACCAAACCTAAGATACAGTTGGATTCGCCACGACTTGGGGAGTTTAACGACCCACTGTGGCCCCCTTGGCCACTTCTGGCCGCCCGCGGCCATGGCCGTGGCTGGCCTGGCCGGCCACCGGTCATGGCTGCAGCCCTCTGGCTGGCCAGGACTGGCCGGAGGGCAGCCAGCGCGAGCAGGGCCGGCCTAGTGCGCAGGGGCATGCTGAGAGTGAGGAGGAGCAGGTGCTGGGCTACGCACAGGCCGAGTAGGCAGGCCCAGTCCCTCAGTTAGTGGACGAAATGATTTTCTAAATTTCTAAATATGATGAATAGTGTTGCAATTTGTTATTTTTATAGGAATAAATGTATTGTTCAAAAAATTATGAAATTTATTTTGTAGCTTCTCGGTGTAGTGTAATATTTACGAAAAATATAATATAATGATTTTGAGCACTTTATGTATAGTATAAAAATACCTCTTTTAATTCTTAAACGGGATTTCTAGGATTTTTGTAGGCTAGAATAATTATCTAAAAATCATGAAATTTGAGTTGGCACTGTTTTAGATCAAGATCTATCAGTAGAAAAATTTTGAGCTCAAATGGAGATGATTTAATTATTTCTTATTTATTACTTGATTAAGAAAAGGGTTATTAGAAATAAGTTTTAAGGGTTTTACTTAATCTTTTTGGATTTGATTGGACACCTTGTAGCACATGAATCCTGTTGTTTCAAAGTTTTTGATCATCTACTTTGTAAGCATAAAATGGATTGCTTTATGTAGTAATTAAGTGCTAAAACAAAATGTTAATGGCTAAATTGAATAAAGATAGGAAACCCTAATAACCTAGGGTTTGAGTGACTTTGGCATTATATATGACCATGGATCATTAACTCTAGACGTTCCTTGACGCTTGATTAGTTGTTTGAACTCATCACTAGTTGATCAATAGTAATTCATTAGTTGAGTTACGAGTGGATTAATCTTATTTCCAACAACTAATAAAATAAAACTCTAAGTCAATAATCGATAAGTTGGTTTGTTGGCTTGCAATTTTATTGCGAAGGGAAGTTGTACTCAACCATCAAAAATTAAGTTTACTTACTATTGGTCAGTGATTTTGTGCATCCCCTGCATCATGGCATACATATCATCATGTAAGTGTTGCATTATTATTTCGTGTAGTGTTCGCGCGGTGATTATGATCTGAAGCGTGTCCCGAGTAAGGTCTTCACTCGGTGGACGTGGATCCTTCTCGGTGATTGACTTCAGGGTTCGATCTACTTCAAGCAACAGGCAAGCCCCGGTACACTTGCCCCTCCTTGCTATTTAAAAATATTTATCACTTGAGTTAATCTACTGCATTAGGTTAATAGGAGTTGAGTGATAACCCATTGATGCATTACCTTTCCTTGACCACATATTATACCTGAGACCCTGATTTATTTAAAAGTATTGAAAAATGCTTAGTCATGCTTAATGATAGAGTTGCAAAAATGTTATTTTAAAAACTGTGATGATATGAAACAAATGAATCAGTTTATGGGATTGGTATTGTCCTCGTTTGGTGATGGTGTACTTGGCCAGTCCATTATCATCAACGTGGATGGGTTTTCCGTATGGTTGACCATCTGTTTGGGTTAGAGTCCCAACGATCCTCGCCATCGGAAAAGGGATGCGAAAACCGGGTGGTCTCCAGTGTACTTGGGTTAGAGTCCCAATGCATGGTGTCCAACGGAAAAATATTTATGGACCATTCATTGTCGGCCTGCTGTGATCATGACTTTGCAAGTAGCCACATACTACGGAAAGCCACTGATTCCGATGGCTCTACTGCTGGAACCGACAACCACGCACTGAGAGTGGAGAGATGGCGAGAGTAGCGTGTACCCTCGTGGCCGTCGTGCCTGGAGACGAGAGGGGTACTGTGCTCTCGGGTGGCGCAGGGCCGGTTCCGAGGTATGAAAAGCCATGGTAGGCGGGGTTGGCATATGCAAGCTTAAGTGCTACATATGCAGTGTGGATAGGGATCCCCAGCTGGGTACTTCTAGATTCGAATCGACGTTGCTCCTCGGTTAATGGAGACATGATCCTCACCCCTGCAGTGAAGAGTGGTTCGAAACTAGGTGTTTTTGAGAATGAAAAGGAAATTGAAAGTACATGATATATGAGAATTGATATTGGAATCATGGATATGAATAAAATAATATTGAGATCAAATAATGAAACAGGATAGTGATGCTTTTCTACAAAATACTTTGATTCTTGCTCAAGCCTTACCTTGACCTCCTCAGCCTGCATTCCTGAGTCTAATTTTACACCTTTAGACGGGTAAGTCTTGCGGAGTACCCCATGTACTCAGGGTTTGTTAACCCCTGTTGCAGGTAAACTGAGTGTGCAGTTTCGCGTGGGACCGTGCCGGTCAGCGGATCGTGCATGGATGAAAAATATATGATTTAATCCCTTGGGCAGAGTGCAAAGTTGTAGATTGCTACTCCACTACGAAACTCTGGTTTGGAATAAAGTAATTTATATTTGTAACTCTAAGTTTATGTAAAACTTCCGCACTCTCTACTCTGATTTATCTCATTTGTGTGAACTGTTGTAATACTGTAAGACTTACAATGAGATCCTCGGGAAATTAGGGTTTCCTAGGAGACCCGACAGGCCACCTAAGTCAAAAGGGAACTCGTGCAGAGTAGTCAAAGGTCCTTAGGGACGATGACGGGGCACGTGGGCCCTATGAATAAGGCGGTTCTGTCACAAGTGGTATCAGAGCATTTCATTGTAAAGTACTTGCAGTGTTACTTTACAAAAACTTCAAAAGGATTTTGAATGAATAAAATTGATGGGGTAGTTTGGTCCGAGTTGTTTCCGAACTTTTCTCATTCATTCTATAGCATCTTTCCTCGATTACTTCTATAGATCTATAGTTAGGTTTTGAGCTTAGTAGTGGATTAGTATATTAAGTATGCCCTATGTTTAAAAACGTTGAGTGCATGTCACTCTATTAATTGATTTAGTCAATATGTTACGTATATGTCAGGGTATCCTGGCTTGCGTTGGAACGCTCATGCATCATGACATTACAACTACTAATAATACCTCGATATGAAGTATATCTCTACTTTCTAAATAAAACCTATTTCTAAATATATTTCTTTTAAAAATAAATTCTTATCCTTCTTCTCAATAGATGGATCCCAAGACCCTGCCATTGGGATCGACGAATGCATGGCTATGTTCGGAACCCCTACAGTGTTGTGGCAGTTACTACAAGAAGTAGGCTACTCAGAACTACCCAAGTATCGTTGGTCCCGTACTGTTGTCCTTGGTCGGCCGTGGTACGAAGTGTCTCTCAAGATCTGAGCTTGTACCACTACTCCATTTTGGCCAGTTTGGGAAGCACAGGCTGAAGGTATGAGTCCCTGGGAAGGAGCTCAGGCTACAGCATTGGAAGTCCTTAGAAATATCTGCTTTAGGTGTCGGAAAGAGGTCAGAGTCTCTACTCTGAGAATTTTTCCGTCCGAGGTACTACGAAACTAGGACAGTCTTCAACGACAAGGCAAGCAACTGGAAGAAAATTCTGATCAACAAGATCCCATACTTGTAGCCACTACTCGCGCTATGCTAGCCGTCCTTAACCTACATTTGACCCGTGAGCGAGGACGCGAGGAGTGGCAGGAACTTTTCTCTGAATGTTATGAAGCACTCAAGAGTACAGAACTCAAGAAGAGGAAGGCCAATAAGAAAGCCTTAAAGTGGCAAGATGCTGCTCAAATCCGTGATGTGGAAAAGATCGGTCTGGACGTCCAGGTAGAAGCACTCGAAGCACAGCAATAAGCAGACCAGCACCACATAGAAGAACTAGAGAGTCTGGTGGATAGTCTTCAACTTCAGACAGGACTTCTCATCCAGCAGCGCGAAGAAGCTCATTCTTATGCCGTAATGGCAAGAGAAGGTCTTAAAGAGACCGTTGGATATCTGCAGCATCAGGATGCGATGTTTTGGGGTCTGCATAACACCTATCAGCAACAACTTTAGGCAGCCCATCAGAATATCGCCGATTTGCAACGAGAAGTGCAAATGCTCCATGCCATGAATGATCCAATTCCAGATGTAGAGGTTCCAGCAGCTGACCATCAGGAAGAGTCTGGTTTAGTAGAGAATGCCGATGAAGAGTTGGCCGAAGTAGCGAGTGACTTGGAGTCAGAGGTAGTGAGTGGTCAGGTCAATTAGTTTATGAAGATAGATGGTCTCCTAGACCCAGTGTCAAATCAAGTCAAGTCTGAGGTTAAGTGTCCTTGTAATCCAAAACCCTGTGTCGGTAGGTGTTGGCGCCAAAAGTGGTTCCCTAAACCCAACACACCAGTGAAGCCGGAAATGAACCTTGAAAGGAGTAGAGCTCTCGCAGATCCAGCTAGCTTCGAACCCGGTCTGAAAGTGTCGGTAACACCCAAGCGTGCCTGTCAATTTGACCTGCAATTGACAAGGAAACAGATATAATCAGTAACCCAAGGCGGAACTAACTGGTGAGTCCAGATAGTTCCAACTGTACGGCTCAAAGAGCCAGCATAATCGGAGATCGACTAGAAAGCCGGTTCCGTCATGTTATGAACCGATAGTATAATAATGAAGTAAAACGGCTATCAGGATACTCATATGAAGATAATAACGTACTAGCCGATCTAATTAAGTTAATGTGTATAAAAGAAAATAGATCACGCGTACAGATCTGATCTGTGCATCAAACAAGTAGAGATCCACTAAAGCTGGTCTAGAAGGCCAGCGGCTTTAGTAAACCCTCTTCGCTAAGTTCACCAAATCTGCGTTCACCTGGTCTAACGGCCAGCGGGCTTCGACAAACCCGGCAAACAAAGCTAGATCGTTTGATATCCAAATAAGTCTATATGCATGATCTATTCGTGAAAGCATAACTGAATCGGCTCTTTAGCCGATGCAGGGTCCATGAAGCACGAACGAATCCTAGCGTAGTCATAAACATACCTCAAATCGAAGCAAGTCTAATCTAGCGAAACCTGTTGAGGTTAAACCTGTTCCACCGGATGAGACTCAGTTTAACTTAAACAAGGACACGAAAATAAGACTTACGATAACCTCAGAACCACTTATGTCTTGACTAGAACCGAACACACAACATGTAACGAACAAGATTGATAGGGAATTAGCCGATGTAAGCATGGAACCGATCATCATGGTAAGATAAGCATAAGAAAGCATAAACGACGATCAGATTCAAATAAATCTAAAGCCAAATCTATCAATCTTGATCGGACAGAGAGATGTTATATTGATAAATAAACAATAAACAACAAATAACATCTTGATAACTTAATGAATCTAACTAAATTGCCATATTTAGCTAGAGCCGATAACTAATCCTGCATGCAAACTATCTTGATCTATAGCCTGTCTACCGAATGACATTAACTAATAGATTAATCAAGCAAACAAACACGAATCGATAACTAATCCGCGCGTGAAAACCGTCCTAATCTGCATCTCGTCCACCGAATGACGGTTAACACAGATTGATCGGGTAAACCAGCGTGAATCATCCTTGACTCACCGTGCTTCCCACGTCCACCGGATGACGTCAAAGAAACAGAGCTTAGTAAGGACCCTGGTCCGCCATGTGTAATACCCCTGGTATTACTGCATAATTAAACTGCCATGTCATCATGTTTAATTTGATCATTTGCATATGATTGTGTCTAGGGTGCTAGAGTGATTGGATTTCATTGGTTGTGTAATTAAGTCCCCAATCAAAAGTTAAAAATAAAATTAAATATAAATCAAATTAAGTCCTAGGGTTGACCTAAAACCCTAGTTCAAAATCTACATTGAATCTGAGGAAAATGTCTTAATGAAAGTTGTAGAAATTTTAAAATGGAACAACTTTATTTTTGGAGATTTTGAAGTTATGTTCCAGAAATTCAAATTAAACTCAAATTACTATGTTTAAATTTAAATTTGAAACCTCAATTTCAAAAATATTAGGAATTTGACAAAACCTCCTTAATAAGAATTGTAGACCTCACTGAGTGGAACAACTTCTATTTTGACCATTTTTCTAGTTGTTGAGAAAAATTAAAAGTAATTTAAGAATTTCAGTTTTGAAATTCAAAACCCTTTTTACCCCCTTTTCTGTAGTTTAAAAATTTGATCGAATTTGAACATACTTCAAAAAGCAAAAGTATTCTAAACAAAATTCTCCACAAATTTTAATTTGGGACCACTCACTGATTCAGCTTGGGTAGGGCTTAATTGAGTAGAATAGCTTTTGACCTTCTCCCTGAGCTACGGTAGACTAGGGGGGTCCCCTGTGCATGAGCGCCGCCGTACCGCGCGTGCCGCGGCTGGCGCCGGCCGCCGTCCGGCCGGTCTGCTCGCTGTCACCGCCACGCCAAGGTCGCGAAGGGGGGGTCCGGAACCTCGCTTTTCTTATCCATTCCGCTCCCGGGCCATTAAAAGGCGACGAGCACCTTTTTTCCCTCCCTTCCTCTCCGCGGCTGCCGTCGAAATCGCTCCGGCTCACCGGCGAATTCGTCGTCCTCACTCCAACTCTTGTTAAATTCGTGATTCACATAGCTTCGCCACTCCCTTGCGCACCTATAGAGCCGTTCTTAGGTCCTCTCGTTGTCGGAGTCGTTCGCGCGGAGTCATCTTCTTCGGAGCCGGCGAAAGCGCCGCCGCGGTCGGTTTGTCGTGGCCAAATCGATTCAGTGAGTTTCTCTGCATCGTAGTTGCCGTTTTGAGTTTACCTTGACGCGGTGGTTCTGATGCCCGCCTCGGTTTTTGTGGCGAAGCTCTGTCGACGTCAGAACGTCGACCTTGTCATCGGAGTAGCCGCTGGGACCGCCGTCGACACCGCCACGCGTTACAGATTCCGTTCAACCTCTACTAACGCGAGCAGCAGTGCTTGGTGAGTCTCCTTGTGCCGCTTTAGTGATCTTTGGGTCATTTGGCCCTTGGCCTGGCCGGAGCGCCGGTGCCGCCACGGCCACACCCGCCATGGTCGCGGCCAAGTCCGCTCGGGACACGGAAGCAGGGGAGGGAGAAGGGGGCTGACAGGTGGGGTCTTCCTGTCAGCGACCCAGAGAGAGGAAGAGAGGAGCGCGGGTGTGTGCTCGGCTGGGCTGGGCCGGCCTGCTCAGCTTGGGCCGTCCCGGGCCGGTTTCGTGTTTTCCTTTTTCGGGATTTTTTCAAAGAGTTTTCCAATTGAAATTGCAAATGAATAGTGTTGCGAATTGGTATTTTTGTGTGAATAAATTCATTGTGCCTAAAATCATGAAAATTTTTGTGAATACTCTCTGTAGTGTGTAGTATTTTATAAAAATAGTAAATACAGGTTTTGAACACTTTCTATAGTAGTTAAAAATCAGTATATTAAATAAAAAATGCAACTTTAGGCATTTTTAATTAATTCCCTGTAATTCCAAAAGTCATGAAATTTTATGTGCCACTGTTATAAGTCAAGATCTATCTGTTTGTGAAGTTTGAGGTCAAATAGAAATAATTTAATTAAGTATTAATTATATGCTTGGTTAATTGATTAATAAAATAAATAGGAAATTTTAGTGATTAGGGTTTGATGTGGATTTTAGATTGATTGTAGTTCTAGGTCAAACACCCTTATGACCTAGGGCACCTTAGTCTAGTATGGTTATGACTAAGTGATGAGGTACAGTTATGCTTGAATTAGGCATCATTTATTCTGGGATTTTGCATTTGTCATTTTATGTTGCATCGCATTGAAACATTCATCATTGCATGCGTATAGTGACCGAGGAACCGGAGGTAAAAGTGAAGGCAGTCACTGAGGAGATTGTTCTCGAGGTCGTTCTGGATTTTGACATCTGTGGTACTGGTCCGGATCCGACACTTCACGCAATCCAAGGCAAGCCCCGGTGCATTTAGCCCTTCCTTGTGTTTTAAAAATTTTATCACCTTGAGTTAAATAATTGCATTAGGTTGATAGGAGTTGATTGTCACCTGCTTGCTGCATGACCTGCCTTGATATATAACCCCGAAGCCTGTTTTAAAAATGAAAATGTTTGAAAATGCTTAGCCCTGCTCTTTAAAGTTAGTTTTGCATAAAACGCTATTTTCTGAGCTATGATGATATACTAGAGATGGATATGAATTTGCAACCGTGTGGGTGACTTGCACTTGGGTTAGAGTCCCAATGTTTTGTCATCGACGGATTGGAAACCGTTCGGTTGGTCTTGCACTTTGGGTTAGAGTCCCGATGCATTGCCGCCGCCGGAAAAATGAAAATGAAAAAGGAAGTCCGTTCGGATGGATGTGCACATATGGCGGCGTTCCCATGTCTTGTCACCGACGGGCACGGATTTGGAACCGTTCGGCTATCTTGTACTTGGGTTAGAGTCCCAATGCATGGTAACCAACGGAAAACTGTTTTAGGGACCGTTCGTTGTCGGCCTGCTGGATCGAGACTTTGCAACTAGCCACATACTACGGGAAGCCTCAGACTCTGGTGGCTCTACTGCTGGAACCGACAACCACGCACTGGGAGTGGAGAGATGGCGAGAGTAGCATGTACCCTCGTGGCCGGCGTGCCTGGAGACTAGAGGAGTACTGTGCTCTCGGGTGGCGCAGGACCGGTTCTGGGGTATGAAAAGCCGTGGTAGGCGGGGTTGGTATATGCAAGCTTAAGTGCTACATATGCAGTGTGGATAGGGATCCCCAGCTGGGTACTTTCTGGATTCGAATCGACGTTGCTCCTCGGTTAATGGAGACTTGATCCACTGACTTACACCGAAAAGTGGTTCGAAACTAGGTGCTTTTGAGAATGATTAAGCAATTGAAAGAATGTGACATATAAAAAGGAATAAGGAACTATGGTTATGATTAAAATAATATTGAGATGAAATATTGAAATAGGATAGTAATGCTTTTCCGCAAAACTCTTGAACTCTTGCTATAGCCTTACCTTGACTCCCCTCAGCCTACATTCCTGAGTCTAATTTTACACCTTTTCGTCGGGTAAGTCTTGCGGAGTACCCCAATACTTAGGGTTTGTTAACCCCTGTTGCAGGAAGTCAGCAGCCGGAGGTCTATCTTGCTCCCAGCTGCGGGATGCTCATTGTGAAGGAACTGCTGATGATTGATAATGGGCCCTTGGGCAGGGTCCGTATTACTATGTGTATCTGCTACCCTGATGCTTCCTCTATTTAGGTCTAGATTGTAATAACTGTACTTGAGTTTATATTTGAACACCTGATTTGTAACCTATGTATTATAAAGTCTTCCGCACCTTTACTCTGATGTATTTTATTATGAAACGTTGTAACCCTGTAATGGCTTCGCAATGGGATCCTGTCGGAGAATAAGGGCGCTTATGTAGCCCGGCAGAGCCCGCCTAGATCATCTGGAACACGGGCCTGGTTGTCAGATGTCATTAGTGGCGATGACAGGTGCCTGTGGGCCACGTGATTTAGGCGGTTCTATTACACCATGCTTCCACGTCCACCGGATGACGCTAAAAAGACATAGTTTTACAGGGGGTTGACGATACTTACAAGCAAGCCTGCGTCCACCGGATGACACCCAGCCTGGATGAAGTAACTCGCCGGACTCGACTGACTCTAGGGTTTTTTGGCCGGAGCCGAGAGTTGTGTTGTATTGATGTTGTTGTTGTGAAATCAATAGCTGAGGGCTTATATTTATACCCTGAGCGTAGATAGAGTCCTAGTCGAATTACAACTCATCAATAGATAAGGAAACTAACAAACTATCCTATATCTAAGGTAACTTGGAGTCCAACCTTCCCTTTCTATAACGGACTTCGATCGTGATCGCACCCTGGCGGCGTGGACTCTAGATGACGTCATCAATACTGACGCTGCGCGCCTCCTGCCACCTTGGCCCGATAACCGATTCACCGTGCAATCGGCTATTTCCTTCCTTCCGCTGGACGGAATCTGCTTCCGAGATCGGCTATCTTCCTCTGGTATCGGCTATCGGCTCCCAGTCCAAAATTTGGTGTTAACAGTAGGAAACTGGTGTAATGGTAGTTAAATAAGTCGGAGTAAGTCGACCTAAGCTAGTAGTCAATGTGAACTAATATGTAAACCTCGGATAATCCTATGTCATCGGCCAGATCATTTCATACTTAAGCTTATGAATGTTAGGTGTGTTCAACAGTTGATAAATTTTGCCATAGGACTAGGTTTTGCAATCCCCATTAAACTTCGCTCCAAAAGTTTCCAGTCCTTGAGGAACTTCTGGATGCATTCAACTCGACACTAAAGACTCGATAAATCTTTAACTGTCTAAACCCAAGTATATGTCAGTCTTGATTTCCTCCTTTCGCGACATATGCTATTTCTTTAAAACCGTCCATCAACATGTGTTGGTTGAAAGCTATTGTAATTGTAGTCTATGGGATATCATGCTCCAAGACCATGACACAGCGTCGAAATCTGGGGTCTCCTATGGATCGCAACCATGGGAAATTACTACCGGACACTCGCTGTTGTCAGGGTTGATGGTCATGATCCTAGTCTGCAATTAATGTGCTTTCACCATGTTTCAAATCTCTTCCACAAAATTCATATCCACACTTCTGCCAGAATTTCTACAATTCTTTTGCTACGTAAAACTATATTAAATCTACTTTGAGAATTCATATCTGATCTATCTGAATTTCTGAAATTCTTTGTCCTTGAAATCATCCTAATCTCATCTGATAAAATAACGGGAACCGATTTGGAAATGGTACTTAAGATCCAATCACTTGGAAATGGTATCTGAGATCCGCTGAGGATTTCCTGTTGTTTTATGGATTCCTGGTTAGCTATAAATATCTTGTAATCCATTTTTGAAAATTCACTTCTTCGAAAAACTTAATGATACACCCCAACTCACCCACATACCCAGTACAAAAAACCTAGTACTAGACCATGACTTTTATCTACATACATGTCATACCTCGATCCGATACGTACCGCTCACTCAAATCTAACATGTTATTCCAAAATCGTTATGGTTGTGCCTATAGTGGTGTCGTGACCTGTGACCATGGTGCCGCGATGAAACCTAGGGATCCTGGCGTGCCATAGCCACACAGCGATTCTACTAGGCACGCGCAGGTATCGAGGTTTAGGGTTGTCACATATTATAGCTTCACAAGTAATAAAAGATTTCTTTGTTGCACTTTATGTGGAAACAAATCCATCTCGCTACCATGTAACATGATCTACAGCTGCAATACAATATAGCAACCTGGGATCTCCTGAAACTTACATGCACATGAGATTCTGAAGGGTATATGCTCGTATCATGGTCTGTGGTCATTTTACACCATAGACACAATCGATATATTTTTCTCTTTTTACTGAGGTTACTTTAATTGTGCTCTATGATGGAATCTCGACCCGTGACTATGGTACCGTGTCAAAACTTGGAAGCTTCTGTGGACTGCAGCCACATAAGACCTTACCATGGTACGCACTGGTGTCGTAGTCGGTGATCCTGAACCATTATAGATCGCAATTAATGTGCCCTCACTCTCCTTGAAACCCACCCTTAAAAGATATTCCTCGCAAATGTTGTATTTCGAAGAAACAAGGTTTCAAGTTTTAGTGTTGAGAGACAACTGATTAGGTCAAATAAGAATCTTCCTCATAACACATAGTAAGAGAAGTGTGGGCTAGTAGCTTACCAACTCAAGCGTCCGAACACTTGTCAGCTGCATAGGATGTATTTCATGTGACACCACTCGAGAAGTAACTTCAAGTGTCAAATCGGGTTATTGATTTGGTAGGAGTGGAATTGAACTAGACCTGACGCACTCCGAATACTCAGTGTGGGTCATAAACCAATAAGAGATCGTGTTACTCAAAGGACTTCAACAGGATGATGCACAAGTATGTTGGAATCAGCCTTCAGGAGAAGAAGTTACCTGAGCAATCAGAGATTACTCGCCTGAAAACATTCTTAAGTTCTTAGCTCACCTTTAAAAATAATTTACCCCTTTCAAGTCCTACAAATGTAAGACCTCTACTTGCTCTATAGTCAAGTTTGAAAAATGTTTTCTTGACTTATTTTCTTTTTCATTACTAAATCTAAGGCTTTAGCCACATCTTAAATCTCGGGACGAGATTTATTTTAAGGGGGGAAGGCTCTAACACTCCTGGTGTTACGGTTAATTAAAACCTGCCATGTCATCATCCTTAGTTGCAAATCATCCCGCCTCAAACCTGATCACTGTGCATTAATTGAGACATTTTTATTTCCACATGTGATTGTACTTAGGTATCTTTGAGTGACTTTATGTTTTAAATAATGGTTTGTGTGTATGCCTTTAAATCCAAATAAGAAATAAAAAGGAAAACAATTAAAAACACTAATCGGACCCGAAACCCTAAATCAAAAACTAAATAGAATTAAGTGTTGGGCCTTAAACAAAAATTGTAAATCTTTAAAAGTTGAGCAACTTCTATTTTGGGCGAGTTTGAAGTTATTAAAAATAATTTCAAATAAAATCTTAATCAAGGTTTTAAAGTTTAAACTTGAAATACGAATTCAAAAACTATTAGGAATCTGAGGATGGTATTTTAATAGAAGCTTTAGCCCTTACAAAATGGAACAACTTTCATGTTTGGAGATTTTAATGTTTACCAGCGGAAATTTAAATTAAGACCCAACTAGTGTTTGTTTATTTAAATTTAAAATGTCCTTTCAAAAACTATCAAGAATTTGGGCAGACTACTTTAATGAAAGTTGTAAGGCCTTTCAAGTTGAACAACTTTTATATTTGGAGATTTTTAAGTTATGCAGTGATATTTCAAAATAAACCCTAATGAGTGTTTTAAAGTTTAAATTTGAATTGCTGTTTCAAAAAACTTTGAAGAATCTGCCAAAACCCATTTACTAAAAGTTATGGGACTTGACAAGTAGAACAACTTTTATGTTTGTATATTTTCATGTTATTGAGAAAAATTGGGAGAATTTCATTGAATTGCAAAATGAATTCAAAATTGATTTTTTACCCCCTTTTTCATAATTTCAAAACTAGGCAGAATTTGGACATGATTCAAAAAGCAAAGTTGAACTTCACAAAATTTTGCACAACTTTTATTTTTTGAGATTTTATAGTTGCTACAGGAAATAGGGAGTAATTTAACAAAATAGCTTTTGACCCTAACTGCTACAATACAGACAGGGGGGGTCCGGCTCGGTTCGGCTCTGCCCACGGCAGGGCGCGCGTGCCGCGCCGCTCGCCGGTGCTGCCTGGAGCCGGCCGGCCACGTGTCACCAACGAGCCCGGGGCCGTAGGGGTCCTCTCCACGTCGCACATCTCTCTTTTTGCCCTATAAAACGCGCCACCGTCGCCGTCACCTTCTCCTTTCTTCGTTGCCGCCACCGACGAGCTCCATGTTCCCGATCAAATTGGCCATAGCCCTTGAGCCGTTGTTCAATTCCTCAAGCCACATCATCCGTCTCAACATTGCGCCTCGACTGAGCCCGCTCGTGCCGCCTACCGTTGCCGGGAGCACCCTAACGGCTGCGTTTTCTCCTCGTCGTCCGGCAGTGCACCGTCACGAGCCGCCTCGGACGTGGCTGAACCACTCTGGTGAGGTATTGCCCTCTCCATACCTCGTTTCTTGTTCTTAGAAACTCTAGGAAGCTCATGGAGGCGGTGGTTCATCTGTTCCTGCACAGAGCTCGCCGGAACAAACCGTCGCCACCGGTTCGCCCCGCTGCGTCCACCATTAACGCCGACGAGGCATCTCCGGACGTCCTCCACCTCTGTTTGCTCAAGCACCGTGTCTTGGTGAGCCTCCTAGACTTTCCTCATACCCTAGCCCCGAGCCTTTTTGCACTCCGCCGCCGGAACGCTGCTCGCCGGCGAGCGGAACGCCGCCGGTCCGCCTTGGTCGTGACTGCGCGCGCTCCAATCATAGTTTCACAAAAACTAAGATACCGTTGGATTCGTCACGACTTGGGGAGTTTAACGACCCACTGTGGCCCCCTTGGCCACTTCTGGCCGCCCGCGGCCTTGGCCGTGGCTAGCCTGGCCGGCCGCCGGTCATGGCTGCATCCCTCTGGCTGGCCAGTGCGCAGGGGCGTGCTGAGAGTGAGGAGCGGGTGCTGGGGCGCGCACAGGCCGAGTAGGCCGGCCCAGTCCCTCAGTTAGTGGACGAAATGATTTTCTAAATTTCTAAATATGATGAATAGTGTTGCAAATTGTTATTTTTATAGGAATAAATCTATTGTTCACAAAATTATAAAATTTATTTTGTAGCTTCTCGGTGTAGTGTAATATTTACGAAAAATATAATATAATGATTTTGAGTACTTTATGTATAGTATAAAAATACCTCTTTTAATTCTTAAACGGGACTTCTAGGATTTTTGTAGGCTAGAATAATTATCCAAAAATCATGAAATTTAAGTTGGCACTGTTTCAGATCAAGATCTATCCGTAGAAAAATTTTGAGCTCAAATGAAGATGATTTAATTATTTCTTATTTATTACTTGATTAAGAAAAGGGTTATTAGAAATAAGTTTCAAGGGTTTTGCTTAATCTTTTTGGATTTGATTGGACACCTTGTAGCACATGAATCCTGTTGTTTCAAAGTTTTTGATCATCTACTTTGTAAGCATAAAATGGATTGCTTTATGTAGTAATTAAGTGCTAAAACAAAATGTTAATGGCTAAATTGAATAAAGATAGGAAACCCTAGTAACCTTGGGTTTGAGTGACTTTGGCATTATATGTGACCATGGATCATTAACTCTAGACGTTCCTTGGCGCTTGATTAGTTGTTTGAACTCATCCCTAGTTGATTAATAGTAATTCATTAGTTGAGTTACGAGTGGATTAATCTTATTTCCAACAACTAATAAAATAAAACTCTAAGTCAATAATCGATAAGTTGGTTTGTTGGCTTGCAATTTTATTGCGAAGGGAAGTTGTACTCAACCATCAAAAATTAAGTTTACTTACTATTGGTCAGTGATTTTGTGCATCCCCTGCATCATGACATACATATCATCATGTAAGTGTTGCATTATTATTTCGTGTAGTATACGCGCGGTGATTATGATCTGAAGCGTGTCCCGAGTAAGGTCTTCACTCGGTGGACGTGGATCCTTCTCGGTGATTGACTTCAGGGTTCGATCTACTTCAAGCAACAGGCAAGCCCCGGTGCATTTGCCCCTCCTTGCTATTTAAAAATATTTATCACTTGAGTTAATCTACTGCATTAGGTTAATAGGAGTTGAGTGATAACCCATTGATGCATTACCTTTCCTTGACCACATATTATACCTGAGACCCTGATTTATTTAAAAGTATTGAAAAATTCTTAGTCATGCTTAATGATAGAGTTGCAAAAATGCTATTTTGAAAACTGTGATGATATGAAACAAATGAATCAGTTTATGGGATTGGTATTGTCCTCGTTTGGTAATGGTGTACTTGGCCAGCCCATTATCATCAACGTGGATGGGTTTTCTGTATGGTTGACCATCTGTTTGGGTTAGAGTCCCAACGATCCTCGCCATTGGAAAAGGGATGCGAAAACCGGGTGATCTCCAGTGTACTTGGGTTAGAGTCCCAATGCATGGTGTCCAACGGAAAAATATTTAGGGACCATTCGTTGTCGGCCTGCTGTGATCATGACTTTGCAACTAACCACATACTACGGAAAGCCTCTGACTCCGGTGGCTCTACTGCTGGAACCGACAACCACGCACTGAGAGTGGAGAGATGGCGAGAGTAGCGTGTACCCTCGTGGCCGTCGTGCCTGGAGACGAGAGGGGTACTAGTGCAGGACCGGTTTCGAGGTATGAAAAGCCGTGGTAGGCGGGGTTGGCATATGCAAGCTTAAGTGCTACATATGCAGTGTGGATAGGGATCCCCAGTTGGGTACTTCTGGATTCGAATCGACGTTGCTCCTCTGTTAATGGAGACATGATCCTCACCCCTACAGCGAAGAGTGGTTCGAAACTAGGTGTTTTCGAGAATGAAAAGGAAATTGAAAGTACATGATATATGAGAATTGATATTGGAATCATGGATATGAATAAAATAATATTGAGATCAAATAATGAAACAGGATAGTGATGCTTTTCTGCAAAATACTTTGATTCTTGCTCAAGCCTTACCTTGACCCCCTCAGCCTGCATTCCTGAGTCTAATTTTACACCTTTAGATAGGTAAGTCTTGCGGAGTACCCCATGTACTCAGGGTTTGTTAACCCCTGTTGCAGGTAAACTGAGTGTGCAGTTCCGCGTGGGACCGTGCCGGTCAGCGGATCGTGCATGGATGAAAAGTATATGATTTAATCCCTTGAGCAGGGTGCAAAGTTGTAGATTGCTACTCCACTACGAAACTCTGGTTTGGAATAATATAATTTATATTTGTAACTCTAAGTTTATGTAAAACTTCCGCACTCTCTACTCTGATTTATCTCATTTGTGTGAACTGTTGTAATACTGTAAGACTTACAATGAGATCCTCAAAAAATTAGGGTTTCCTAGGAGACTCGACAGGCCACCTAAGTCAAAAGGGAACTCGTGCAGAGTAGTCAAAGGTCCTTAGGGACGATGACGGGGCACGTGGGCCCTATGAATAAGGCGGTTCTGTCACATGTGGTGAGCTTTATCATAGCCTTACTCTCACGCTCGGCGCCTCGACCGCCTCGCCTTGCGCATCTGCGCCCTTGCCCGTTTGCGACCCAGAGCGGCCCGGTCCATGGAGTGGATATATTATCGGCGGCGTGGGCGAGCGGATGGGGCGCGCCATTAGCAGGATCTCGCGAGGAGAAGGACGTGTCGATGGCACGGACGGCGCTGCGAGTAGCGATCCGTTCTAACCTCGCTGTCGTAACAAGAGCGGACAAGGACACTAGGGCAGAACAAAAAAGGTTGACGAAAAAAGAGGGAAGAAATATTCCATATTTATTAGTAGGTATAGATAGGCCTGCTAATGGGTTAGGTTGAAACGGGTTTAATGGGTTAGGTTCTCAAGTGGGTACACTTTGGACGGATAGAAATGGGTTGACTTACTGAACGGGTTGGGTTGGGGTGGGTTTAATAGAAAAACGGGTTGGAACTGACATCTTGTTTTTGTGGGTTTGAATGGATTGAACTCGTGGATGGATGTTATATTAATAAACATCTGACAGTGCCGATTGTCATGAAGTTGCTGTTTGCTATATTAAATTATTTGCAACAAATTTTAGCCAATTTCGATAAAAATTTAAGGTGTGAACGCGAGGTTTTATTTTTAGGGTCCAACTCTGACGTGGGGCCCACATACACATCCGGCAACGCTAGTTGGCATGAAGTTGTTGCTTGCTATATTAAATCATCTGCAACAAATTTTAATCGATTTCGATAAAATTTTATAGTATGAACGCGAGGTTTTATTTTTAGGGTCCGACTCTGACGTAGGGCCCACATACACATCCGTTAACGCCGGTTGGCATGAAGTTGCTGCTTGCTATATTAAATCATCTGCAACAAATTTTAATCGATTTTGATAAAATTTTATGGTCTGAACGCGAGGTTTTATTTCTATGGTCCGGCTTTGACGTGGGACCCACATACACATCTGGCAGTGCCGCTTGGTATGAAGTTGCTGCTTGCTATATTAAATCATCTGCAACAAATTTTAATAGATTTCGATAAAATTTTATGGTGTGAACGCGAGGTTTTATTTTTAGGGTCCGGCTCTGACGTGGGGCTCATATACACATCTGGCAGTGCCAGTTGACATGAAGTTGCTGCTTGCTATATTAAATTATCTGCAACAAATTTCAGCCAAATTCGATAAAATTTTAAAGTGTAAACGCAAGGTTTTAAATTCATGGTCTGGTTTATGGATTGAAATGGGTTAGAATGGGTTGGGTTGAAGATAGAATGGTATGGGGTGGGGCGGGTTAAAAAGAAAATTAATTTGTTACGGGTTGGATTGGGTATGGGGTGGGTATTAACCCATTAGCAGGCTAGGTATAGATTATGCAAATATATGCGCATTACGTTTTCCCTCGAAGAAAAGCGGGAGACATTGACGACGTGGAAAAACGGCCAACATGAGCTACAACAAGCTGGTCGACCTCGACGCGACCTGACACCGTGACACGTATGTAGTGACGTCAGGATCCAATTGTGTGCTTCTAGAATTCCGTCTCCGGCTCCAAATCCAGAACCAACCTCCCCGTCCAAGCCCAGGTCCAGCCCGACCGGCCCGGAACCGTAACGCGGCCGCAATGCCCGCAACCGGCGCCGCGCACAGCACAACTCAAAGCGTACGTCCCCTCCCCCGCCTCGTCGTCGTCGCATTGAATTGCGTTGCGTCTCGCGGCAGCAGTGGACACCGTGGACCCCTTCCCAGTTCCCACCTCCCACCTCCCACGCACCGCGCCCGCGAGCTCCAGGCCGAGCCGAAGCTAGGGTACACGCCCTCGGCGCGATGTCTCTGTCGCCGGCGGACGGCGCGGCGTACTGGCTGCGGTGGCAGGTCCTCGTCTGCGGCGCGCTCATCGTGCTCCCCGCGGCGGCCGCGGCGGCGCTGCTGCCGCGGCTGCGGAGGGCGGCGCCGCCCCTGCGCGCGGCCGACCTCTGGGTCCCCTGCTGGGCCCGCCTCCACCCGGGCTGGCTCCTCGCCTACCGCGCCTTCGCGCTCGCCGCCGCCGTCGCGCTCCTCGCGCGCCTCCTCGTCGCGCACGGCATCGCCGAATTCTACTTCTACACCCAGTACGGTCCCTCCCTCCTCCTTCTCAAGTCGTCCTACTTCCTTCTCTCTCATTTTGACTCCAGACTTTATTCTTCCAAATGGTGTTGCAGGTGGACATTTCTATTAGTCACCATATATTTTGCGGTATGTGCTCTGCTTCTTTCTGTGTCCCGCTACCACTTTTTACTATTTGAACAATTCCTTTTTAGTTCGTTTGCTAACCTTTTTTTTTGGCTGACTTCATTTTTTTATTACCTCTGGTGTGTTACTCTTAGTTTGCCACAGCTATATCAGCCCATGGATGTTGGGTTTACTCAAGGAGAAGTTTGAGGAAAGCCGATGAATCCCATGGGTTTCTTAGTGCTGATGTCGAAAATCTTGATGTTTCCAATTCGATTTCTGGAGAGAGGAAAAATTATGAGACAAATATGATGGTGAGCTATTATGAACGAATAGTGAATGAGACAAGAGCTGGGTTCTGGGGCCGGTGCATGCAAATCATATACCAGGTTTGTACTATATTTTTTTGTTCGTTACGAATTGTACATATCGGTGTGTTTTATGTTGTCTGGGTAGTTTTGCCAATTCAGTGTTACCATTGTTTGGAATGTACCACGACATTTGATGATTGGTCGCAGCATCATGTTTGATAAGCATTTATCCACCTTATTTAGTTTCTTTCGAGTTGTGACTATGCAGATGCTTCTAATATCTACATGTGAAATGTGATTCAGAAGTCAAAAGGAATTTCATGCCTAAAACTATGGAATTTAGTTCATGTATTTTCCTTTTGTTTTTGCTGTCTTGGCCCTTTACCAATTTCCTTTCCTAAAACACTTCCATATGCACCTCAGTGCAAAGCTTTTGCCTTCTAATGAACACTTGAGTGAGCAACTGAGGATATGTGTCACTCTTGAGTGATGAATCTTCACTGATATTATTTGTCTTCTGCAGACTAGTGCAGGTGCAACAATGTTGACAGATATCACATTTTGGGGGCTTCTTGTGCCATTTTTTTACCGTGACAAGTTTGGGTTAGCGTTGGTATGTTGATAGTCCTAGCTTTGTACATATTATTCCTACTATGCTTTCGTAGTACTAGACATTAGAGGACTCAGTTGTTCACAGCATTAGCAAGCCCTGTTTTGATAAAGGGCACAATTTAAATGCTCTATATATCGTAGTGGCATCCTGTACTCATTATTATTATTGTGACAAAAAAAATGATATGAACTCTAAACATCAAGTCAAATAGTCCGTGTTGAATGTGTCATTGTATCATTATGCTAGTTAGCGAAGTCTTTAGGCCATATGATAGAGCAATTGTCCTGTCATTTTCTGCATTTCATGCTGTCCATCTTCCAGCTCTGATCTCTGTTATGGCCTAACCATGAACACCTGAAAAATTGAGAAGTCCCAACGGGAGACATAGGGCCAAGTTAACTGTTTTCTTTTATGCAATGCCTTATATCTTGCCATCTTGTCTATCAAAATTCCATGCAGGTCACTGATGGCATGCACTCCTTAAATGCTTTTTTTCTACTTATAGACACAGTTCTCAACAATATGGTAAGATTACTTGTAAGTTATTTTGATCTGCCCTTTGTGCAGTTGGTTTAATTACTTTAAGACTCGTGTATTTTCAGCCTTTTCCCTGGTACCGAATGGCTTTCTTTATTTTCTGGAGCTGCGCCTATGTAACATTCCAGTGGGTCCTTCATGCTTGTGGAGGCTTATCCTGGTAAGTTTCCCCCCTTGCTGCATAATTCAGAGAACTAAATGGAATGCCTTTGGTTTACCATTTTCATTCTGATTTCTGAATATGCTGCAAGTTCATTGTTATTAGCAAACTAGTATATCCTAATATCTCAATTCTTGTAGTTTATCTATGTATGTTGGTATGTGTATGTCATCAATGCAATGCATATTGGAATGTTGCTTCGGTTCAGTTATGCATGCATTTGAATGAGGGCTGATGTGTGGTACCTTTAGTGACGAAACTGTGACCCTTTTTTGCCTTTTCAGGTGGCCGTACCCATTTCTGGACCTTTCATCATCTGGAGCTCCTCTATGGTACTGGCAATCTGGCATCTACCTACTCATTCCCATCATTTACTATCCGTCATCCACGAATCCTTACAGCAATCTGAATTTGGTGCAGGTACCTCGGCATGGCCATAGCTCATATCCCCTGCTTCTTTCTGTATTGGTTGATCGTCAAGGCGAAGCACACTTATTTCCCACGGATGTTTCCACATGTTTATGTTAGGACAATATAGATCCATTCATCTAATCACGGGTCAGGATAAGCCTGTATAAATATCGGTAGCATACTGTTTCTACACCTTCTGGGCTCAAGTGTACACCTGTATAGTCGTGCGAATTCACAGCCCCTTTGAGATGGGCCTGAACCCTGAGAACACGCCAGGACCGGCGGCATCCTGATCAACGATTCGCGGAGGTTCATTGTCTGGAAACACGTTCTTGTGCTCTGTCTGTTCCTTCGCTTGAACTTGAAGTATATATTCCTTGGCTTGAACTTGAAGTGTATATATATCGTGCGCACTGGAAGCATGCCCGTGGTTTCCATTTTCCCTAAGGATGATGTATTGCATTGCATTGTGTGTTGACAAAAGGATGCTTTTGAACTGCAACGCTTGAGTAATTTCTTCACTCTAGATGTGGTCTCCAACGATATGATCAATCCACCATGAACATTACTCATTCAATCATAGCAGATTCTTTTTTTTTCGTGACCGTGCAAATTAGCACGTATTTCATTAAGAGGGTAGCATGTGAAACACAAAAGCAAGCCTAGGCTTGCCAAAACGGAAGGAGGAAAATAAGAGAACAGAAAAGGAAACGTGCCCTCAGAAGGCGAACTCAACAAAATACATCAAAAGCAGAAACAGACCAACGAGCAACTAGGGGTGCGATACGCCGGAAACCTGCCGCGACCCAGCGATCGGCCTCCAACTTGATGAAGTTCAACAGCCACCCCGGCATGGTGGCAGCTCGATCAAAAACCCTGTTGTTCCTCTCCTTCCAAACCAGCCAGGAAACGAGCAGGAACAAGGCGTCGAAGCCTCTCCTGAAATCTTCTTTCCTGGCCAGAAGCCAAAAGTCCACGATGGAACCCGGATCCGGCGAGAGACATTGCAATTGCAGGACGACTTCCAGCCTAGCCCAGACCTCGCGCGTGTACACGCACCGGACTAGCAAGTGATCCATTGTTTCCTCTTCCTGGTCACAGAGCGCGCAACGATCACAATCCTGCAGTCCACGCTTCTTCCTTCTGCTCGCCGTCCAGCACCTGTTGTTTATGTCCAGCCAGAAGAAGAACTTAACTCTAGGAGGAGCACATGTCTTCCATAGTTCCTTGGCCCCGGCCGGAGACACAGAGCCGATGAACATTGCTTTGTATGTCGAGGAGGCCGAGTAGACTCTGTCGGGACCTGAATCGCCAGCAGAAGCGGTCCGGAACCTGGGGGTGAGAGGTGAACCTCCTGAAGCAGGTCCCAGAGCTTCAAATAATCCACGAGCACCTGAACCGTAATAGGGCCCCTGATGTCCTGGATCCAAGCATTATGAGCCAGTGCATCTGCCACTGTCCGTTTGCGCCTTCTGGCAGGAATGGCAGCAAACAAGCAGGGAGCCAGCTGCTCAATGCACTGTCCATTTATCCACCGATCCAGATCACAGCAGATTCTCAGTTGAAGGCTTGAAGAAATGTAGCCTGCCGCCTGCCTCAGAGTCAGGGAAGACCGCAGTGAAAACCCTTTCCTTCACCTTATCTAACGTTTATTTTCAGCTCTAAAACAATGTTTCCTTTCACGATAAATCAGCATCAGCCAAAATCAACGCTTATTTTCAGCTCCAGCGAAAGATCAGGGACATTACTCGTGATCTAGTTGTTTTTCATAAATCCCCTATTTATCTTTAGTTCATTATTATTCTTTTTTTTTTTCAAAAGATCCGTTACCGGATCTAGTTCATGACTATTCTCGTACCAGACAGCGAAGCATACATACAAGCGAGAGAAAGATCATGGGTTGGGTAGATGGAACGGTATGGTAATTTTGCAGAACTCCTCTCCGACTCTGCACAAGAAGGCAAAATAATATGAGGCCATAAGAAATCATTTCATTTGGAGAACTTGAAATCTACTTAATAAAAATAGATTATTTGGTATGTAATGTGACATTCTATAATTTTTTGAAGTTTACATAAAAACCTACCTCAAATTCATAGGATGTGAGATGAAAAAATTTAATTCTATAGATCGCTATGCTATATTTCTACTTTACATTTATAACACGTTTTTCAACTCACCACCGTACGGTAGGAATGCAACATATAAGTATCTCTTTTGAATAGCTAACAATAATATATAAATATAATTCATATATAATCATATTAACTTAATTAATATGTATCTAAATTATTGTTATTAAAATAAATTCAATTTCAAAGATTCAAACGGGCCAACATAACAGACTGTGAAGGCCCCCTCAAAATAAACTTCTAAAATTGTATAAGTCAGTCAATAGCCATCGAATTTGAAATTCATTCATAAATCGTGTGAAATTGCAAAGCGCAGAAATCTGAAATTTTCGTTTTTAGCATGAGAAAATGAAGGATGGACCTTGATTTGAAATGACGAACATGACTGAACAATGCTAAACTCAGTTCAAAAACCAAAGCGATACTTCCTAGGGAGTACGTAAAAAAAAAAACTGGAAATGTACTAAAAAAAAATTTCTACATGATAGAAGTACCGATTGGCGATTGCTGTTATGAAAAAAATGTACGGCTACCAAGACTTGCTAGTTGATGCAATTAGCAACTGGAGTTATGAAAGTACACATCAAACCAAATTCTCCCTTTGAAACATTCCAGCTTCTCTTTCTCGTACTAAAATACGAGTAAAAACAGTAACGAAAAAAACATTCTAGTTTCTCAGACAATCTTTTAATCATTTTTTTTACTGCAGATATATTGTATACTGTAAATTAACCATGGCGACACTTCCACCTTCCTCGCTACACCACATGGGCCATTTACTTGGCCCAGGAATGTGGGCCTACTAATTCTCCACCACGGGCGGCTCCCAATCAAATTACCCCAAAGCTGCGGCAACCCGCCGGGACCCGCCTCGCCGCCGCGCGCCAAAAAAACGCCCCCAGAGGTGGGTCGAGAGGGGCGTGTACTGCGTGCTTAGCTCATTTGTTCGACTCGATGAATTCCCGATATTCCTTCTTATTTTTCACACCAGATACGGTCCTGCATGTTCCAAGACAACAAAAGATAAGGCAAAGGCGTACCTAAGACATCATAATACAGAACTCGCGACAGGAGTTTGACATCACTGGCAAGCATCGAAGTTCAAAGAAGAAAGATTTAAGAGTCCAATTGCATTGCCTGTCTGCAGTTAACAAAATTTTGTTGAACATCATCAGACAACATATAAAAACCAATGCTCGCTCCCTCTTTTTTGCGTCTAGCAACAAGGTTTGGCCAAGAACGATAAATTACACATACACCAACTAGTCCAATATTTAGCCAAGATGTGACTTCGGTTGGCAAGTTCATTCAGCATTGTCTAAAAAGGTGTAGGATCTACCATTTCGTAGACGAGAAGAGGTAGGTGCAAACATGAAGAATCTTATCACTACAGAACTAACCAAACCAATTTAAGTACAGATAACAACAATTAATTCAGCAATGTTGTGTGAGTGGGTTTTTGTATGAATTTGTTGACAAACAAATATCTTAAAAGAGGCAGAGGGTTTATTAAAGGGGTGGAGTGGAGCGCGCGGGGGGGGAGGTGTTCACAATTTTCGCAGGGGTTACATTCAGTCAAAGAGTGGTATGAGAAATGCAAAGGCCAAATAGTGGCTTGTAGTAAACAAACAAGGTTCTGGAAGAATGTTTGGCTGGAGGAGTGTTCACTTAAAAAAATCCCAAAATTGTACAGAATATGTTATGATCAGGATATCTCAGTGGAAGGGGTAGGGGAAAAGATTGGATGTTACACTTCAAATAGAACTTTGGAGACAAGGAAATGATGGAGAAGCTAGCTGGTATTAATCTGAATGATGACGATGATAAGGTAGTCTGGAAGTTAGAGAACTCTGGGAAGCTTACTACTAGAAGAATCGATGTTATTAAGGCGTCGCCTAATCGCCAAGGCGCTCCCCGGCGGACGCCGCGGCAGACGACTCGCCTTAAGTTCATATGGCGTCCGCCTTATGTCCATGGCGTCTGAATATCGTCGTTGTGGCGTCCGATTCACTTCAGATTGAGCAAGGCGGGCGCCATACGTCCTAGGCGCGCGGGAAAACGGAGGGGAAAAGAGAGCCGCGCGGGAAAGCGAGTTGTGGGCGCGGGAGAATTAGGCGCGCCGCACGCAGAAGAAATTAGGCGCAGCACGCGCGAAGAGAGAACCGCGCGGGAGAAATTAGGCCGCACAGAGAGGAGCGCTCGCAGGAAGACCATACCTGCTCGCCCGCGCTCGTCTTTTTCTCGTGCCGCACCATCGCCGGGAGAAGCGGCCGTCGCCTCCGCCTCCCCTCTTCCCCATTCGCGCAAGGAGCCGCCGCTGTCGGACCGTGGTTTCCCGCCGCCGCGAGCGAGCAGCGGCGAGCGGGCCGCGGTTTCCCGTCGCCTCCTCTACACGACAAGCAGCGGCGAGCAGGCCGCAGTTTCCCGTCGCCTCCTCTTCTCCTCCATCGAGCAGGACGCTTCCGCCTCCCCTCTTCCCCATCCGCGTGAGCAGCAGCCGCGGGCTGGGTCGCGGTTTCCACACCGCCTCCTCTGGTGCTCCATCGACAAGGACCCGAGCTGCCTCCTCCAGTCTGCTGCCGAGCAGGAGCAGGAGCAGGAGCACAACAGGACCCGAGCTGCCTCCTCCAGTCTTCTTCGAGCAGGGCAGCATCTCCCAAGGCAGGTAATTACTCTGCTTCGTATTTTTCTACTTGCCTGTAGCCTCTTTTCTTGAGCAGGACAGCAACATGCCGATTTGTTTATATTTCATTTGCTTAGTGCTTACTGCTTAGTGCTCTGTGCTTAGCCTCTTCTGGATTGGAAACTATTTTTTGCTTGTCCACTAGTGCTTAGTGCTTAGTGCTTAGCCTCCACTAGTGCTTAGTGCTTAGTGCTCTGGATTGCTCTGAATTGCTCTGTCCACTAGCAACATGCCGATTTTGACTTCTGTGCTTAGTGTTCTGGATTGCTATGTGCTGATTTGTTTATATTTCACTGTCCAGTTGTCCACTAGTGCTTATTTTGCTTGTCCTGTTTCACAGGAGTCCATCTAAAAGGCAGCACAAGGCACTGCAAGTCCACTTGCCCCACAAGGCACTGGAAGTCCACTTGCTGCTAGTCCACAGAGTGTAGGCTCAGGTACTGCTGAATATGATCCAAAAACAGACCCCAAAAGGAAGGCCAAGTCTAGTGATCCTGGGTGGAAGTATGGCTACTGGCCAGAAATTGGCAACAGAGATCTGGTTGAGTGTGTCCTTTGTGGAACTCGAGTATACTCTGGAATCAAGAGATTGAAGGAGCATCTTGTAGGTGGATATGGAGATGCTATCAAATGTCGCAAGACAACACCAGCAATTGCTGCTGAAATGGAAGCAGCACTAGTTAAGGGAAGAAGAAAGAGAGCACTAAATCTTGATGATGACGATGATGGTGTTCAAGTGTTGGATCCAAGTGAGAACAATGTTGATGTTCCATCTCAGTCAACTGGTACTGCTGTGGTGCAACATCCAAGTTCAGGGACTGCATCCAAAAAGAGGCAATCTGCTCTCAAATTTGCACCTCTACCACCTAGACCAAAAGAGAAGAAGGCAGTGATTACCATGCTTCGTAAAAAACCTGAAGAAGTGGTTGAAGAAACGCATTCTAAGAATGGACCTGCACAAAGCAGTGTGGAGGCAAGCATTAGAACCAAGGAAGAAAGAGATGAAGTCAACATGCATGTGGCCAATTTCTTCTATGAGTGTGGAATACCATTCAATGCTATCAACTCAAGGAGCTTTGAGATTATGTGTGAGGCCATTGGACAGTATGGACATGGGTATAAACCTCCTAGCTTCCATGAGGTGAGGGTGCCATTGCTTGGAAAGGCTGTGGAACAGACCAACAAACTAAAGGAGAGGCATGAGGCTGCTTGGAAGCAATATGGCTGTACACTCATGTCAGATGGGTGGACAGATAGGCGGGGCCGTCACCTCATTAATTTCCTAGTGAATAGTCCAGAGGGGACTTTCTTCTTAGAGTCTGTTGATGCATCAAGTCAAGTACATGATGCACCAATGTTGGCTGATTTACTACAGCAGAGAATTGATCTCATTGGAAGAGACAAGGTTGTTCAAGTGGTCACTGACAGTGGTGCTAATTATAAGGCAGCTTGCAAGCTTCTTATAGAAAGAATTCCAACTCTGTTTTGGACCCCATGTGCTGCACATTGCTTGGACCTTATGCTAGAGGACATTGGAAAGATGAAGCAGTTCAGCAAGCCTATTGCACGTGCAAGACAAGTTACTACCTTTATTCATCGGCATGGGAGGCTTCTTGATGCAATGAGGGAAACGACAGGGGGCAGAGATCTTGTTAGACCAGGAGTAACTCGTTTTGCTACTGCTTTCCTCACTTTGCGCAGCCTGCACACTCATAAGGATGCTCTGAAATTCTTATTTGTTAGTGATGACTGGACTAAGTCCAAGTTGGCAACTACAGAAGCAGGAAAGAAAGTTCATGACACCATCCTTTCAACTGAATTTTGGAACTCAGTTGAGGACTGCCTGAGAGCTTCACATTGCTTTGTTGAGGATAGTTGATGGGGATTAGAGACCAGCAATGCCAGAGGTTCAATTTTGTATGGAATATGCAAAGAAAAGGATTAAAGAAAATTTCTCTACTGCGAGAAAGGCAGATTTGCTTAAGAATATCTTGGCAATCATTGATCGGCGTTGGAAAGATCAAATGGACCAATGACTATATGGGGCAGCACTATATTTGAACCCAAACAAGTTTTTTTATCTGAAAACAGATGATGTAGTGGCTGGTAAGCTAAGGTCTGCATTTACTGAGGTTCTTGCAAAAATGGTGCCTGACCAGGATCTTTCAAAACAAGATTGATAACCAAGCTTTGGAATATGAGGACCTAAGGGGTAGCTTCAGCAACAAAATTGCAATCAACAACATCAAAACCAAGTCTCCTCGTAAGTTCTTCACTGCCTATACAATCTGAATGCTTTAGTCTTTCCTAATTTCTAACATGAAAATATTCTTTTGGTCGCTTGATCTAGTTGAATGGTGGCGTTCATATGGTGGCAAAGCAGTAGAGCTCCAAAGATTTGCAAAACGTATTGTTGGGCTGTGTGCTTCTTCTTCAGGTTGTGAGCGCTGTTGGAGCACATTTGAGTTTGTAAGTAATTTGTCGAACTCAATTAGTCCAGTTCAAGAAATAAATAAAATCTATTATCTATTAATGCTTGCTGAAATTTTCTTTTGTTTGCATTTTTACCATTGCAGATTCACACTAAGAAAAGAAACAGGTTAGAGCATAAGAGGCTCAATGATTTGGTCTATGTTCAGTACAACCGAAGGATGGCAGTGAGGTTCCAAAAGCGGCATGAGAAAGGAGCAAGCAGCTTTGATCCTTTGTGTTTGGAAGACTTTGATTGGAACAATGAATGGGTTGATGTGGATGCTGAACCAGTCCATAATGGCCGTGGACTTGAAGTTACATGGGAACAAGTTGATGAGGCTGTTGGCGCATCCCAAATGTATCGTGGTTGCAATTTCCCTAGAGCAGCCCGTGGTGATGTGACTAATATTGATGTGACTAATATTGATAGAACCTATACTCGAAGGCAGTCTGCAGCAGCTACTGCTCCAATTAGGAGGATTGATGAACTGGAGGAGGATGAAGACATGGAAGATGAGAACTCTGATGAAGAATATCTGGTTGATGATGTGGAAGTTGATGACTATGGTGAAATTGCACCTATTGTTGCTCCTGAAAGTGATCAAGCAGCTACTGATGGTGGCATTTCAGATCCTTTTGTGATGGATGATGACTTCTATTGACTTGATGATGCTTGAGAGTTGTGAGAGGCTGAGAGTATTTTGTACTAGACTATTTATGCACTACTATTGTAGTATTATGGCTGTGGACTATCCAGTTTATCTTATCTAGTGGACTATCTGTTGAACTACTATTGTAATGGTTTTATTTGTGGCAGTTTGCTTATCTACTTGTTAATCTCTAACTGATCCTCAACTAATTTCTATTTTTTGTTGGTGCCATTTTCTAGTGAAATACCTCTACTAACATGTTGGTTCTCCATTGCATTGTGTTGTTGGATGCACACTGGGGGTTGCAGGCTGCACAGGAGAAGTCAACACCAAGGTATGACTATGGCATGCTTCTATATTATTGTAGGATGGTTGTTGTCTATTACTAAGGTTGTTACCACCTTAGCTAATTGGTACACAAAAACTTACCTGTCCCCCTTTGTCACGCCAGCAGTGCCATGGACCATATCAACTCATGATTGTAACACAAAAGGCAGCAGCATCCATACCTTTGAGGCGATGGAGAATGAGTGGCGCTTCCTTAAGGCAAAAATGGCTTCCAGGAACTTTGGTTTCGGATTCCAGGTGCGCCTCCCTGGGCCCACAGCCTCGAGGCTTCCTTTGCTTTCTCTTGAACCAGGCCGGCTTCCTGCCTGGCGAATTGGGATTGAAGAAAAATGTTAGGAGCAATGGTGACGCTGCCATCAATTCAAGAGTTAAAAGATTGAACCACCCAAGAAGGAATTGCAATCCCCAGCTGATACTGCAGCTTCACAAAAGAAAACCGAACTAGTACAGATTATCCTGTTGTATACCTTGCTCTGGACAGCTTGCCAAAGTAGGAGGCTGGAGCAGTAAATCATGGTTTAGACTCCGGCTTCTGCAAACACGCAAAAGCGGCTCCTCCGACTCCAAAGCTGAAGCTGCTGCTGGAGCTGTAGCCAGAGTGCCACAAAACAGGCCCTCAATCGTGTCTGACTACCCCAGATCCAGTCCTAGGGTCGCCCACAAACGCTGGCCCTCCATCCAGGTCAAACCCTCCTGCAGCTAAAAAACATTGCTCAAGCTTGCCTCAGGATGTTTTACACAGTATTTAGACGACCATGCTCCAACATAATTAATGACTTCTTTCCGGATGATGTATTTGAACATGAAAACACATAAACAAAAATCAATAACATTTTGTTCCTTGTAAGAATAGGCACGTGCATAATATGTTGGGGGCATCACACGTTAAAATTTCAATTTTCATGTACACTTGAAAATAACTTGCATTAAAAAAAATTTACAATGAAGAAATCGAAACATGTAGGTAACACAATCAGTCTATATGAAAATACCCCTTTAACCATTCAGCCAGCTAAATCTCAATACCCTAACAAAACTAAAAATAATATTCATGAAACACAACAGTTCCTACAGACACCTATGTTGCCATGCATGATAAGGTGTTGTTGCTATAATATATAAAAACAATGTACCTTTAGAGTTCATCAATTCTGAGAATTGATCACAAATATCAGGAATCTGCAGTGAGAAAGGAAAGCAACTAGTCAAAATCATTACAGTGAAGAAATTCCAGTAGATGAGGTAAAAGATTTATACCAAGTAGTGATTTGGAGCATAATTTTTATCATTTACAAAGCACTGTTCTTCTGTAGCTGGTGTACGCGCAGTTGCAGTAGGCTCTTGAATATCCAAATCTTGTGGTTCATTCATACTCTGTCCGTCACAAAATAAAAGCCCGTCTCCACCTAGCTCCCCACCTGCGCAATCTCGGGCTACTTCGCCCCTTTGTTCAGCTGATTCACCTGCACTGAGATCAGAAAGGCTAGAAGCACTGGTGATGCTGACATCAATGATTGGTTCTTTTCTCGCATCAGGGAATTTAATGGTTGAACCAGAACCACCGAATAATAGTTTGGACTCCCCAGATGACACTGCAGCTACACAAAAGAAAAAGTACATTAGTCGATCATACTTGTCATACACAACACATAACACCATGGGCTACTAACCTGTGCTTGCTTCAGATGCTTCTCTACGACATGATGTTGCAATCTGTATATCATCAGGAATCTGCAGTAAATAAAACAAAGGGATTAGTGAAGTGTCATGGTGAATAGATTCTTGTAGCTCAGATTTCAAAATCTATACAAAACCCCTATTTATGTTTGAGTGACTCATTGTTAATGCAGTGCAAGAATTAAATTCTGCAGCAGTTGTGCATGAGATACTGAGATATGCATAAAAAATGTGCACTTTTAAGTTGTATGGTTGAATATATTCAGTAGACTGAGTTTTTGGAACTAATCCTCCCGATTAGCTCTTCTCTCACACAATCTGACCTGTGTTAACACAAACACACATACCTTCCCCCTTCATGTTGGGCACGCATGAACAAAGGAAAAATTATGGCTACACTGACCACATGGTTGTTGTCTCGTTTCTTGCTCTTTTTATAATAAAACAAACAGGCCACGTAAATCAGGGGTGGTGAGCAGTTCAGGCATAATATTACTCTCATCTAATGGGTCACACTGACGGCGCAAACTGAATTCTTGTAAACGGCTACTCTCCTCTTCTTCTTTTTTTTTTTGAAACTTAATCTCCTCTTATAATAATACAACCCGCCTCTCTTCGTCTTTTCTGCTTTTGTAAACAATCTGAACCCATGATGTATTTCCGTTGCTGGGGAAGACCCCGCTTAAAAAAAAAAAAAAGGGGGGGATCCACATGAAAGTGGTCATCTAGCCTGACCACAAGCCATGGAGCTAATATGCTATGCCTGCATCCCACAGCTGGAACTGGTCTGATGTACACAAGTGCTAACTGATAACAAACTAGCTAACAACTAGGTGCAAGAAGTGGGAAGTGCATGCCCTAACTTCTAAATACTCAAAAAAAGATGGTAACCAATGAATAGTTAACTGATTTGGCTAAAAAAACATTGTTCGAGTTTACCTTGGGATCTTTTATGCAATATTTAGGGTGGCATCGAGCACCCTGCTTCAACCTAATCATTGACTTCCTTCTTTCCGGATGATGAGATCCTATGACTGCAAATGAAAACACATAAACAAAAAAAACTAAGAACAATTTGTCCCTTGTACATGTAGGCACATGCATAATATGATAGGTTAAATTTTAAATTTCCATGTCCACTTGAAAGTAACTTGCATTAAAATTGTCACAAGGAAGAAATCATCACATGTAGGTAACACAATCAGTCTATATGAAAATACCCCTTTAGCCCATTCACCCAGCCAAATCTCAATACCCTAACAATATCAAAGCATTAGCAGCAAAACACAATACTTCCTATAGACACGTCTGTCACCTATGCATGACAAGGTATGGATTGCTCACCATTAGATGTAGAACTAGAAAAGGCAGGTGGCCATGGCATTTGCATAGGGTAAGCAAACGAGCCATGGAACTCGAACTTGTCCTTCATCCTGCAGGTGTTCAGGTCCACAACAAAATGACGGTGTCTGGTTGTCGAGCACAGAAGAGCTATCCCATTGCTGATAGCACAGGGGCGATAGTAACCAACATGCTCACCAAGCACCTGATCCATTTTGATATCCTTCTTGGGCTCCCAGATCAAATTCTCGTCCAGCTGCCACACCCTAAGTCTATGGTTTGTGCAGCCAACAGATTCAACAAAATAACATGAATTGTCCTCTATCTCTCCTATGGCAAAGTTGATGTTACTTGGAAGGGCAAGCACGGAAAACTGCATGTTGTTTGTGTCCAGCAAGAGTGCTGACCACGTCCGACCCGTGTATTTGCAAAATATCCAGTGTCCGGCGTGCATCACCTTTTCTGGCTTCCCCTCAATGTTGCCTTCTAGAGACTTCCAGGGGTGGTGCTGCCAGCTCTTCCTGCTGGAGTCGTACTCAACAGCACGAACCAGCCTCTTGCGGCCCTCACGGCGGTGCTGCAAGCAGACCACTCGGAACGACGCAGCCGATTCGTCGTGGCCTTGCAGCAACGACGCTTCCAAGGAATTCGGGTCGAGCACATCCGGTGGGTACGTTAGCAATATGCTGCAACGGGCCAACGGGCTGCGCACCTCCAGGGCCTCGTCGCCCCTGGTGAGGAGGAGGCGGCTGTTGTGGCAGTCGAGGAGGCGGCAATTCCGGATGGACCTGGAGACTGCCGAGGATGAAGGCATCGCCCACGGCGTCGTGGATGCGATGATCCTGATACCTGCGGATCTCGCCGAAGTCGAAGGCCCTGCGTGCGGCATCCTTGAGGTCGCGGGCGTCGTCGCCGGCCACGCGTATGGAATCCGGCATGTTGAAGGAGGGGGGCCCCGCGAACTGGCGAGGGACGTAGAGGCCCAGGAAGGGCGAGGACTTGTGGCGCCTGCGGTAGCGGGCGAGGAAGTCGGTGGTGGCGATGGCGTCGCGCCAGCTCCTCGAGGCGGCCGCCGCGTGGACGAGGGCGGCCGGCGTCGGGACGCGGAGCAGGACCTCGGCGAGGATCTCAGCCGGGAGGGAGTCGATGGTGGTGTCGCTCTCCGTCGGCGGCGCCGCCATCCTGGAGAGAGAGCGGTCGCGGCGGGACGCGGAATCCCACGCGCTGTCCTGTTGCCTTCTCCCCAATGCGAGAACGAGAACAGGAACCCCCGGAATCGCGGCCCTCTCAGCGGCCCGCGGCGGGAGGTACCCGAGGAGCGGCGCGGAAGGAGGTGAGCCGGGCAGCGGGCGGAGTGAGCTCTGTTGAGTGTGGAGGATGAGCCGGGCAACGGAGTCTCGGTGTGAGCTCTGTGGAGTGTGGAGAATGAGCCGGGCAACGGATCCGCCGCCGCGTTGGGAACCCGGCACTGCTGCCGCGCCGGACTCGTCCCCAGCCCGCCGCCACGCAGCCCCGCCGCCGGCGAAGCTCCGCGCGCTCGCACTCGACGGAGACGGCGGCGGCGCACTCGACGGCCCCGGGCGCTACCTTCGTTGGTGTGGACTGCGATAGCGGGCGGACCTTCGGTGTGGACCGTGGGTGGTCAGTGGCTCTGTGGAGTGTAGAGAAGGGACGGAAGCTTTGGAAATGAAATTTTTAATTTTACCCTAGACCAGGGGTGGGGACCACATTAACGTTCGCTGCCTGCCGCGCCGCGCAGAAAAAAGCCGCCTCCGGCACCCGCCATGCTCCCGACTCCCGAGACGCGATGCGGCTGCCGTTTGGCCGTTTGGGGCGGTGGGAGTTTCAAACTTGCGCCGCAGGCCCGCAGCCGTCTGCCCATTTTTTTTTTCCCAAACTGGTTGCGAGCTGCGTGCCGGGATGTTCGCCACCCCTATAGACTCAGATTAGGTGACGTTCCTTCGGCAAGTCACGGCCGGTGGCCTTCCATCAAACAAGTATCTAACGGCTGTCATTGTTTTTCTGATCTTTTTCACACCATCTTCCTCACGCTGCCGCTGGACGCAGAGCTTCACGCGCCGCCGCCGCCGCCGCCATCCTGCACCAGGCGCCCGCGCACTGTAGCTCCTGGGCGTGGGAAGTCGCGCCGCTGTAGGCTCCTGCGCCATGCTGCCATTCACGCCTCACCGGCCGTGGGAAGTCGTGCCGCGGTCTTCCTGCTGCATGCCGCCATTCGCGCATCACCGGCGAGCACGGAGCCACGGAAGTCGAGCTGAGGAAGACCTCGCTGAGGCACAACAGAAGAACTCTCCGGTACCACGCCGTCCTGGAGGTGACGGACCTCCTCGCTGCTGTGATGGAGATGGCAGCAGGGGAGACATGCACGCCGTGAAAGAACTTTCTGCACAAACTGATTCTTAGCTCCATTGCTTGAGTTGCATAGGGTTCATGTAATTAGATTCTGTATAAAAATTAAGAATTGTAACTATGTCTTAATGTTTATATAGTGAAACAGAGATGCCTAATCTTAGGTATTGTATTGTATTAGCAAAACTTGTGAAATTGAAACCTGGCACTGCATCAGATTTGCAGCATAAGAATTGCAGCATATTGGTCTCCTGAATGTGTTGAGATATTCCTCTGTTAATGAAGAATAGCACTTCGCAGCATCAGATTTGAACTGAAATAAAGCCATTTTGGCTCTGCAAATACATCATACTTGCATACAATAAACATTTTAGTAAGCACACAATTGGTAAAGAAATAACCACACTTCACTCTATGTGTTCCAATAACATTTGATACTACTGAAGCCCCAACATGTGCTACTCTTAACATCCTTAAGGCCATTTCACATGTACATTTAGGCCTCAAAAGACTATAGTTAGGCCACAAAAGAGTACATTTAGGCCGCAAAAGACTATAGTTAACGTTGTCCAAAATGCTATCTAACTAGCCTATACAACTAGAACCGAAGGTCATCATCAATACAAGTTGCAGTTGTTATGAGTTGAGTAAAACTGCTAACAACATTGTATTCTTGAGATTGCAGATTTGCTTCTTTCTTTCTATCTTCATTCTCCACTTGGACTTGGGGCTGAACACCACAATTTTTATTTTGTGGCTGCAATAAAATTAAAATGATTAATTTATATTTACATTGAAAACAACATGTATAAAAGTATGGGCTGCACAGGTTTTCAATATACCTTGGCTCCTTTCTTTGTTCTTATGGCAGATTTTGTTTGCTTGCGCTTCCCCTTGTGTCGTAACTTATCAATCTAAGTTCCCTTTCTCTTCGAATTTTTTGACTGGACCTTCTTTGTTTTCAGCTTTGCAGCACTAAGCAAATCATCTTTTTGGTTGATATTTGGGTCAACATTTTCTTATTCATTTGTCGTTTTTTCTTCCATAGCACAACTGGATAAATTAAGTTTATCCTCAACTTGTGTGCAAAGGCGATCAAGTGCATTGTCGAGCAGCAAGCAACATTCTGGAGAGTTGGCAGCTTTATATGCCAAATTGTGGAATTTATGAAACAGAAACTTGAATCGTTGTTGAGCTTCTAGTTTTGGATTTTCTACCACATTTCTTCCGTGCCTGTCTTGTATACTTCCGGTGCGCGCTTCTCTAGTCCATCTCTTTAAGATGTAATGTGTTGGCAACATCTTTATATTCATTAAATCAAGAATCCTGAGGCCATGTGCACATAGTATTCCTACTCTATTGAACATTCCACAGCTACAAGAAACTGTTTCGTTTAAAGGGTCACATGTTACTATGTGTTCAAGGATAACATGAGTGACTTCATAGATTCCTTGACCTCGGTCCAATGTGATAGTCATTCGTGCTTTGCAATCAGTTCTTGTTTCTAGCCTAAACTTTGTCACATGATCTCTTTCCATTTTTTTCCGATAACCCTCATTGGCACAAATATATCTGCAAGAAGTTACCTTGCGATCATATTTGCTGAAATTTGTATATCTTTTCCTCACATCAAAGCCGACAGAACCCCCATATGCCACCCAAAACTGCCAAGCCTCATCTGGATTTTTAAACCTTAAACGAACTTAAGGTGTTCCCTTCTGAAGTTCTGCCATTGCATTTAACATAAACCAATTTTTTCTTGTCCAATTCTAAAAAAAAGAATAAATTTACTACACACAATGGACAGCACATGATTACAGATTTGCATTTGTTGATCAAGCAAAACATCTGCTATAAACAATAAACAAGTCATTTCTGAATCAACAAACAAATGAGCCTATTTGAACTGCATATGAATACATTCTGAAAATTGGTTTGCATGAACAGAGCTTTCTATGACATTATGTCAACTACAATATTACTGATTATATTTTTCAGATTTAATCCTAAAATTGCAAACCATACATCCACAGGCTATCTGTACTAGTTTGAATTCAGCTACAGATGAAAAGATTGTTGTATGTGAAGTGAAGGCAAAGTACTATAATCAAGATAGGGAAGAGGTCACGTGCTTATGCAAACTCCTTACAGAGCTTCCTAGGCGTTGAATTCGATGGCTCAGCTCCTCCAAGCAGCGGGCGGCAGATTCCTTGGCTCCTCGCGCTGGTCAGCGCAGGCCACAAGAAACCAGCACAGCGCACGGCCCCGGTGTTGTTGTTGTGCAGTTCAGTGGTTGGGCTCCTTCGCACAGCGGGCGGCGAACTGGATGAAGCGAATCGGCCGCCGCCGGCGCAGCCCGCGAAAAACAGGCGCAGCGCGGGAACAAGCGAGCCCACTCCCGCCTATATTCACAGAGGAAAAGTAAAATATGTCTGGGAAACGCTGGCAGCCATTGGATGATAGTTTGATGTTGGATGGAAAGCCGCCAGTTACGCCGTTACTTGCCGAAGGAACGTCACCGAATCTGAGTCCCACCCGTATTACTTTCATTTTGAACACCTCTAATAGTATCCGCACTCATTATCCTTCATTTTCATCCTCTATACATCTTGATCATCAATATTCTCTTCTCTATACTCGTTTCTTCCGCACCCATCATCCTTTATATCTCGTACTTTATACCAACTACCATTAGTGGGACCTACTTATAATTTTATCTAAATATATCAATGTGACATTTTGTTTTGAAGGATTTATAGCTAGTTAAAGTCATATAGCCCACCACTGCTGCGCTCTCTCTCTCCACTTCTCTGGCGTAGCGGAAGAACGCCATCTGGTCCATTTAGAGGAAGGCTAATAATACAGCCAAGTGCTGGCTGTATAAATCCTTATAGCCCACCTCTCAGCCTACTAGTATAATAGTTAGCTCTTGTATAAATATTTATCCCACTTGTCACTCTCACATATTTTTTTCTTGTGTCTAAGCTGGCTGTAAGTTTACAGCCCACTTCTCTTTTCTTTTCTTTCATCTCTCCTCCACCTCAGCATTCAATATTCTTGCAGCCCTCTATTATTATACTTGCTCTGGTGAAGGACGCAACGCCACATACTCAATAATGGACGGTGTTGCAGCTGCACCCATCCCCGCTGGCCTCCGGCAGGACCCTTTTGGGGTACCCGGTGCAGATGGTCTAAGAGCATAAATTTGACTTTATATTTCTATAAAATATCTATTAAAAAGTAATATAAACACATTTTTATAAAAATATATTTCAAGATAAATATATTTATATATTTTTCACATTTCAAACTTAACAACTTAAAATTTATCATAATTTATATTTCCAATGTTTTGATCAAAACCATGTTTAAAACGATAACTAATATGAGTAGGGAAAAGAGAACTCCTTAGGTAGGGGTACATTATTACAGGTCACAACTACCGGTCCATCCATCCAAAAGAATGCAAGCCTAGCGTCTCGGCGAATCAAAGATTTGATCAAATATAAATAAAAAGAGTTGTGTGCAGAATTAATCCCACCTTTATTAATTGGTATTCCTTTATTATATTGACATTAATCGCAGTCTCTTTTTTGTCTATTGAATGAAGCAACTATACAGACAAATCGCTGGATTGATCTATTGAATGAAGCAACCAAAGGAGACTCAAAAAATTCATCCCATAATATTTTGCGAATCTGTCAAATTAGTTTTAATTTTCATTAACATTTAATGTTCCATGCTTATGTCTAAAAATTGACGTGATAGAACCTTTTGTACATTTTGTGATGAATCTAAACAGGGCCTAACCAAGCAAAACTCTTTCTAGGTGAGAGAATAGACATAGTACACAAAGCTCATACATGTCCAATAATGGTATCCATCATCTAAGTAGAATAGACATAGTACTACCTTTGGGCTTTAGTAATATTTTGCCCTGTCGTCACAAAGCACACACATGTCCAACAATGGTATCCACTATATCCAGCATCTAAGTAGAAGTTTAATGAGCATGCATGCTGTTACTACATGGGACGTCACAAATGATGCAGTTACTCATTGTGGAAGTGAGCAGAAATGCAGAACGGGATATGGTAGCGGGCACTCACTCTGTTGAGTTGGCTGGATTATATGGCTGGCTGGCTGATTGTTGTGAGAGAAAAAACACTGTTGAATAATTGGCTGATAAGTTCACGCGAACAGAGCGACTATTTTGCCTATCTATTGTGGTTCCTTTTTATTATTTTATTTATGGCCGTTTCTACTTTCTACATGGGACGTGCGATCACATTTTTAGAAAATCTATGCTCGTGATCTCTTGGTCTTGGCTGATAGCTCATTGTGGAAGTGAGCAGAAATGCAGAACGGGAGATGGTATAGCTGCCTGCCACTTCCAACTTTCAAGTTAATAAGGTCATGTTTGGCACATCCTCAGCTTCACAAGTGAAGTTGTTTTTTTAAATGGCTTCATATGCAACTTATTTGGTGAAAGCTGAGCTGTTTTAGGAATATTGTTTGGCAAAACAGCTTCACCACAGACTCCATGTATGGTTGAGAGAGAGAAACAAGGGAGAGAGAGCTAGAATAAGCTACTTTTTCAGCTCATAGGAAGCTCATCCTTTTATGAGAGGAAGAAAAAAATAACTTCACAAATGAAGAAAAAAAAGTTTTACAAGCTATTGTGAAGCTGTGCCAAACAACACCTAAATATATTATGGACCCAGAAGGAGCTTGTACTGTCCATCAATCTCATGAGGTCAAATATACATGCTCCCGTCCCGTCTTCAACGGCTCAAGTATTTGTCATAAACATTGTAGCTGCAATGCTCTATACAATTGGAATGCTAACGAGACTCGCAAGCATGTTTTGGTTGCCGCTTTTCAAGCGTCTTTCCTGAATGTTCTGTACAAGGAAAAGGCATAGTGATGCATTTATACTCTCTTTTTTTTTTTGACTGTCTCAACAGTCAGGACCTAAAAACGAGAGACATTTGATGGTTTGGGTAGCACACAGTGATAGGGTCACGGATCCAAAAAACTCTCTTTTCCAACAGGACGACGCAAACGAGGAGCTAGGACGCACAGCCAGAGCACATCGGCGTCCTCCTCGGTAGAGGCGGCGGTTTGCCGTTCCCGCCGGGTGCCCACCGCCATGGTCACGACGGAACTAGTCCACCAGGAGCCGGTTGGCCGCGTGCGCCTCCCCGGCCGTGGCGACGGCATAGCACCGACGCCGCCTTGCCGCCGCCTACCCTGGCCCCCGCCGCCTGCCCTGGCCCCCGCCCCCGCGCTGAGCAGCGGCCCCGAGGAGGCGGTCAGCGCGGTAGTGAGCTCGAGCGCGGCAGCGAGCTCGCGCGGCATTAGCAGCGGCGTCCCCAGCGCGGGCTCTTCCTCCGCCGCCTCGCGTGAGCCGTCGGCGGCGTGCTCCTCCCACCAGGAGCCGGTTGGCCGCGTGCGGTTCCCGACCGTGGCGGCAGCACAGCACCGACGCCGCCTTGCCGCCACCTGCCCTGGCCCCCGCCCCCACGCTGAACAGCGGCCCCGAGGAGGCGGTCATCGCGGCAGCGAGCTCGCGCGGCATTAGCAGCGGCGTCCCCGGCGCGGCTCTTTCCTCCGCCGCCTCGCGCGAGCCGTCGGCGGTGCGCTCCTTCCACACCCGCGCGGGCTCCTTCTTCTGCCGCCTCGCGAGTGCCGTCGGCGGCGCGCTCCAACCCCCTCCCCCCCCAGCGGCCTGCTTCCTCCCTCCCTTCGCCGTCAGTCTACGCCGCCCGGGGCGGGTCCCTCTGGCCACCGCCGTCCGCGCGTTCCCTGGCTCCCTGCTTGTCCGCACGCTCCCTGGCCCGAGATGACCCTTGCCGGGGGCGGGGGGTCGGAGAGAGCTTGGCCTGTCTCTGCTCCGTCGGCGTCGAGTTGGAGAGTTGTAGGAGAGAGAAACGCGTCGAGGATTTGCGTCTAAGGTGAGAGGAGACGCTTTTTTGCCTTCTCCTTCACCCGCATCGCAAAATGAGTCTTCCGTGTGCGTCCTCCGTTGGAGGCATTTTTTCCAGCCGAAAACACTATAGGCGACCTAATTTGCGTATGCGTCTCGTTTGGCTACTCTGTTGGAGTTAGTCTTATACTCTTGATTGACCTATTGGTATACTATTTTTTGTTCCTAACATCATGTAGCGAAAGTGCGGACCGTCCTAGTTTGCTATATTCACAGCAGAAACCCCAAGTTATCATCAGTTGCTACAATTAGCCAATTAGACAGGATGACACAATTTCCCTGGCCATATTGTGGATACAAAAAAAAAAAAAAAAAAAAAAAAAAAAAAAAAAACTCAAGCTAGCTATATAGATAATATTAGTATATCATCTCATTCCCCAACCAATTGGGCTCGATCTACCACCTTACATGTAGGACCAGGCGAGCAAATTCGTTCACAGCCTCTGCTTCTCGCCGCCGGTCGGCCTGCCCGACGACGACGCGACCCTCTTCAAGAAATCGGCAAAGAAATCCGGGTAGTTGGGCCCCGTCTGCAGCCGCACGAGGTTCGTCCGGTACGGGATCAGGATCGTCTTCAGTCCTGAAAGCACTCACGCATCATCCCACCAGTCACTCAATCGATATGCTAGGTTCCAGGCTACGGAGCGAGGATTGACGACGGAGAATGGGGCTCACCGAAGATGCACATGGCGCGGTAGATGGCAGCGGCGGCGATGCCGTCGCGTGCGGGAGTGCGGCGGCTGCCCTCGAGGCAGCGGAGGAAGGCGAGGTCGGCGCGGAGGAGCTGGGCCTGGTCGTGCGTGTCGTAGGCCATGTCGTGGCAGTAGCAGCAGAAGTCGAGGTGGTCGACGGGGCGGCGGTCCCAGAGCACGGAGCCGGCCTCCTTGCCGCTGGACCAGTTGGGCCCGCAGTAGTGGCCGTAGCGCGGGAACAGCTTCGACAGCCACGCCCGCGTGCCGCCGTGCCAGGGCAGCTGCGCCACGTACGGCCGGAACAGCGGCACCGCGCACCCCACCAGCTGCCGCGCCTCCGCCTCCTGCTGCTCGGCCGCCCTCCGCGCCACAGCGGAGGAGACGGCGGGGTGGACCGGCTGTTTCGGCGCCCCTCGCCGCCGTTCGCGCCAGAAGGGGATGAAGGAGGCGAGGAAGGCGGCGAGCGGGTTGGACGCGCCGCCGGGCCGCGCGGGGGCCGCCGTCGCGGTGACGGGCGTCGCCGTGGTCGGGGTCGGGGTGGGCAGGCGGCGTAGGAGGACGGCCGCGGGGTTGAGCCGGAGCGCCGGCTTCGAGGAGCCCGGCGGCGGCGCGGAAGGCGAGGAGGATGAGGAGGAGACCTCCATTGCCGCCGCGGCGCGCGACGCGGTTGGGATCCCGCCCGTTTTCTCTCTGCCGGCTGTCTTCTTCGTGCGGCGGTGGCGTGTTGATGTGCGTTTGTTATTATTATTTCCCCTCGGCGGACGGGTGGGGCCGGGGCTTATTTGAGGTGGGGATTGGCTGGCGCGGCGGGGCGGGCGGTTCGCCGGATTTGGGTAGCGGATAAACGAAGGATCTGTCGAGAGGAGGCGGGTCGCCTCGCTTTACATCCGTGCGCTGGTTTTGTTTCCGTGTCGGCTGTGGCCTGGCCTGACGCGTGGTGTGATGACTCGTCTCGAGCGACAGAATGAGCCCGGGTGAACTCTGGAAGCGGAAGGTTTGTTTCCCCACGGCGGCGGCGGGCCGGCAGCGCAGGTGACGTGACGGCCGGGCGGGGACGGAGAGCGGCCGCGAAGTGGCAGATGGAGCGTTGGTGACTGGTAAATTCTGTAGCGAGCAGTTCCACAGACCACAGGTATGTGAAGCATAATCTCCAGTGGCTTCCTTATCTTCACCATCTTCACCCTGTTCTTTTGGCTTAAAAATAAGCGCAGATTTCGACTTATTTGTTATGAGAAAAAAATACTGTTTCGTGGCTGAAAATAAGCGCTGATTGGTCAAAAGAACAAACTGCTTGTGATGATCAAAACGGGTTCAGCATTGCAGAGCGCAGAAACATAATTTCCAGTCGATTCCTTGTGATCTAAACGGATTCAGCATTGCCGAGTATACTGAAGATTAATGGATGGTAATCC